>JADDOH010024120.1:0-314433 GCA_016648135.1 Agrypnia vestita | reverse complement strand
CCCATTGCTGGCAAGATCCTCAGAAACAGAGAACCTGCAGAAATCCAAGGAACCTGCGACATACCAGACATTGTACGATGGAGCAAGCATAGAAGGCATTTCTAGAAGGACCATGTCGAGAGAATGAAGAGGATTCCAGAGGGGCGCCGACCACCAGGGAGACCACCAAAGAGGTGGAGAGCGAGCTGCACGTCCTCGTCACAAGAACAGGACTGATCTGACCAATACAGATCGAGGATCTAATAAAAGAAGAAGAAGTATTTTCAAATCTTTTCACTGACGAGCATTTAAATTAGAGATGCACCGAAATTCGTTCCATATTCGGTATAGCCGAACTTCGGCAACTTTTACCGAACTTCGTCTTCAGCCGAATTTCGTTTAAATCTGCCGAACTTCGGTAGCTTTTTAATTAACTCGCTTTTGCCAGCGACTTCGCGTAGACTTCAATTTCATCCTACAGAAATCTATTACAGGGATAAAAAAAATTGTGCTTTTACTGACAATAATCTATCTCTGTGCCAAATTTCATCAAGATCCGTTTATTTGTTCTGGCGTGAATAAATAACAACCATCTAAACTTTCACATTTGTAAATATTAAATAATTAGGATGTAAATAAAAAATGGAAAAGTGTAAAGAAATTTAATTTAAAATGAAATCTAGACAAAATGTTGATTTATAAGTAAATAGGTAACGTGTGAATGGATCATGTTTTTTATTCTCTAGAAAAGAAACCACATCAAGTATCAACAATATATATGCTTTAATAAAAAAAATAATCTATTTTAATATACACGTATTTTCGTGATGGCGATCTGACCTGTTCATCGGGCAAAAACGCGCGAAATTTTACCGAATTTCAGCCGAATTTTGGCTTCGGCACACATTTAAAAAAATTCGGCCGAATTCGATATTCGGCAGAACCCACATTCGGTGCAACACTAATTTTAATATACGTCATCTGTCAGAAAACAATTACATTCTACTTCTCCTTCGGTATGCTTTTAGCAGAACAGTTGTGGTCGCTGATAATGATATTATCCGACACCATCTCCTCCTGGCGCAGCATTCTGATGGCTTCTTGAAATGAGCTATGGCCGGCATGGCCATATGGCGCCGGCCATACTGCGCGGATCTTCCCCCGCGTCTCTTCCGTCGCGTCAAATCGTCAAAGCAAATGGATCGACCGATCGTCCGCGCAGTGTGTTTGATAAGCGTATGGAAAGGAATGTAGTGGCGCTCCACGACGGATGATTCGCCAGCCGGCGGCCATTCGCGGGTTCGCTGGTTGTCGACTTGACCAGATCCATCCAATATGCGGCGATTTTCCTTGGGTTTCTTCGACAATTAACTAGACATTTGTCCAAGACACAAACCAGGGTTATTCATAAGTAGGCAATAACCTAAATTAACATTCATCCCACATATGGAATCGGTAATTGCTAAAGCATATCGACTCCTTGGTTTCATTGCCAGAACGTCAAACCCATTTTAATCAACGTATACATTAATCACTTTATATTTTTCATTTGTACGCAGTCAACTGGAGTTTGGATCAGTAGTCTGGAACACTCATTATTCTACATACAGTGAGCGACTTGAAAATATCCAACACAAATTTTTCAATATTTTAAATTTCCGTTCCCGTTTAGAATTCAACTCATACACAGAAAGCGAGTGTTACCATAAAATCCCTCCTCTATCATATCGAAGATGCATACAAGATCTGTGTTATCTTTATAAAATCTTGAATAACTTGGTTGACTCGCCCTATTTATTAGAGCAAATAGGTTTAAGTTGTCCTACATACTCAACGCGTTCAAATAATTTATTTTACGCAAACTTTGGTAGGACTAACTACTTAAAAAACTGCTTTGTAACTCGTTGCACCTCAAAATACAATATGTTAAATTCTACAAATAATCTAGACATTTTTACTGACAATTTGCTTTTATTTAAAATGAAACTCCGTAATCTCATTTATGACTATTGATACTTCTTTAATTGAATCCCATTCCCTCCCTCTCCCCACCCCTCCCATTTTATGCATTATCATAATTTAAATCTTTGAAATTTTTATTATTTATCACATACTCTTTATCATTGTTTTTTATTTAGTTTTTTTTATTACCAGCTTCGAGGAAACTTTACTGATCATATTAACGAATATTTTTTTGATATTATATAAAAAAAAAAAAAATTCTACTGTATGTTTCCCAAATAAAATAAAATAAAAATATAATTAAAAAATAAAACATTCGCCACTAGGGCAGCGAGACCCAGAAATATAATAAATACGTCGCCAGTGTGTCGCGGAAATGGTTATTTATGTCATTTTAAAAATATGTTTGGTTGAGTAGGTAGGTACCTACTTGCTTTCGATAATTGGTTTGTTAGGTTATGCTGTGGTAGACAATTTATTTTGATTATAAATTATTATATTCTCAACATTAAAAAATAGGTTTTACGGTCAACGGCGATAACCTGGCAAAATCATTTAACGAATCTGATTGCTTTCTGATAGTAGCTTTTTAATAAGCACCTTAAATAAAATATTCACACAGATGAACGCACGAAGTGTGTTTATACGGTTAATGTATTTTATTATAATTTTTAACTCACGTTTTTTTTATATAAAAACGTCCATATTCAATGGTGGTTTTATTAACGATGTGGAATACAATATACGACGATAATACTTGTTATAACTTGTTTGATGCAGTAATTGGTAACCGGCAGGTTTATAAAAATGCTAATAACGGCAATTTTAAGGTTTATATGAACGGAAAGATTTTATCTTATTCTTTGACTCAAAATATTTACCTTGTTGAAAATAAAAAATCTTAAAGACGTACAGATGCAGATCTGTGTGTATGTACCCAGTGGTCTGGTCGGGTCGGTGATCCGACACTTTAAAGGTACAGATACACATGCTTATTACTGGCATGCTCATTAGCATGCTCAAAACTAGCATGCCTGACAACTGTACACACTTGCTCATTATTGGCATGTTTATGTTAATCATGCTCATAAATAAGCATGCTCAAAGCTAACACACATGTTTATTAGTGGCGAGTTCTTGTCATACAATGAAGAGGAACTCTAGTTCATAATTGAAACTTTGCAAACTTTAATAGAAATTCAAGTGAACCAATAAATTAAAACAGTTCCTGGGTTTAATCAAACACACATCCTTATTACTGGCATGCTATTTATTACCATAGAATAGAGACGCTCTTGTTCAAAATGGAAACTGCAAACTGAAATAGAAAACTTAAGTGAACCAATAAATCAAAATATTGTTGATTTTAGTTTTTATTACTTTTATTGTAAGATTTGAATCATTCATGTCTTTTAATAAAGTTTCATAAACATTATTTCTTGTTATATTATTTTTACATAGCGACGTGATTCCTATCACGACGCTATGTAAAAATAAATAAATAAATTTATCATCTCCCTAACGCGCCATATTTGTTACATCTGACTGAGAAGATCGCATTGATAATCGATATTATAGCCGATATACGATAGCCGCGGATAACATAAGCATGCTCATAATAAGCAAGCCTATTCACACATGCTCAAAAGATACCCCTTCTCGTGGTGAATGACATTAGCATGCTCATAAATCAACCGGCGGTTGATTTTTGAGCATGCCACTAATGAGCATGCTTATTACTAGCAATGTGCGTACACACATACCACTAATAAGCAAGGACTAAAGAAGGTCAATACTGCGCATACTCACGTACTACTAATAAGCATGTGTATCAGTACCTTAACTCGCAGATATATACGAGTATATAGTCAAAAACCATCCAATTTATTAGAGATATTATCTAAAGAAATATGCGCCTTCATACATTCATACGATTGAAAATATCATTGACATGAAATATGTGTGTTTTACAGCTGCTATAAACCGAATGTATGAACAATGTAAGACGACCATTCAGAATGTTTTTAATTGATTTGGAAGTTATTTCGTGCTGCACGATGGTTTGTTGTCTATTTTAAACAAACTAAACTTTCGAGAGGTGTAGTCCCTCTCATCAGCATGTGTAAATAACATCTATTTATCTGTTGTTAATAAATATACACACCGATCTTTCATCCTGCAATTTGTATAACCACATCAGTCATTAATCTTCTTCATTCACATTCACGGTGCAATATTAATCTTGTATTTCTGTCCTGGACATTACAGTAGTGGGGGAAGTTTGCGCATGTACCATTCCACCAACGAGACCCAACTTTTGCCTTTGCGCATTCCCCCACTACGCCAAAAAAATTCAAGAAGTTTGCCGGCAACTGTACCTAGAAATTGTTTAAGGTTGGCCTTGTATATTATTTGGTGGATGTATCTTTATCTATGCCTATCATATCTGTCACACAATTCGAAAAAATACAATAAAAAATAAAATAGAATTGGCACGGTGTAACATGCCCAAAGAAATGCTGAAAATCGGCACATGGAATGTTACGAGTTTAACCGGGATGTGTCCATCAAATTTGGATCCTGACAGAGAGAGTGAGAGCAAGGATCCAGGCTGCCGAGATGAGTTTTCTAATGGGTGTAGAAAAATCACAATTGAGGTGGCATGGAGAGGAACGAATACTAAGAATCCTCCTGGCAACCTTAGAAGGAAGACGGAAGGAGGCCGGTGGATCGCCCCGGATTAAGCTGGGAGAGGCAACACAAAAATGTGTACGAAAACAGAATGGGTCTAGACTGCCTGACTCATACAGAAGCAGCGCAAGGCAGGGGAACGTAGAAACACCTTGTCGACTCTTTGGGCCCCCGATCCTACCAGGACAAGAGGATGGAGATGAATGAACAATAAAAAATATAATTCATAATCATGAAATGCAGATAGTTAGAGAAAATAACCGTATATATAAAAAACGATGCAGCTCAGATTACAAATGTAAAATGCACCCGTTCGCCATCCACCCTCAAATTTTGTAACCGTGCGCTTCCAGAAGCGCCCCAATATTTATATTTAGTTGTATGAAAAAATGAGATAGGTCGGCAAAACGCCCTTGTAATTTTTTGTCAATAAAGCCATGTATTCACTAGGGGACAAATCGCGAAACATTCCGCTCGGCATGTCGCATCCACATCTACGCTCATGTTTCGGGGACAATGACGCGGTCATTTGACATGTACACACCGGGACTCGCATATCTTGTCGCGGAAATGTCACCCGATGAGGTTATGGATGACAGCTGCGGTATCTCATTTGGCGAAAACGGGGTTCCGCGCAATTCGAAATGTTTTTTTGGGTCGCAATTTCAAATTAAAAAGGTTTTACTGTAGTAAATTGAATATTATTAAAAACAAGGTCCTTTTTGCAAATAATTATTGTTTTCCACACGTCGCGGAAATGTCGCCCTATGAGGTTATGATGACAACTGCGTATCTGTTTATGTTAATGAGTTTATCGAAACGTAAGAGGAGAAAAAAGAGGAGAATGCGAAATTATTTACTGCAAAGAGAAAGAAGGACGGACATTCTATGCGATCTTCGATCGATACAGCTCGATGAGTTCAAGAACAATTTCGTTTCCCCACACTGTCATCTTGACAGATACGACGCATGCGTATTCGCTTGTAAACATACCGCGTGGTACTGACGCTTCGCGTAATGTTGCAGTGAGCTCGCTCGGGTGCCGTGCGCATGGCAACGTTGCCACGGCACGTAGAAATGACGCGCTATGTTGTGCGCGCCGTCGCGGAACAGTGCACGACGTTGCAAAGTCACGTAGACTCTATGTAGACAATTTGTCCCCTAGTGAATACATGGCTTAAGACGAACAATCTTCGAAAGACCGCGAAATTAATTTTATTTTTCATAGAATTTATTTACTATGGCTCCGAAAAGCTCCAAAATAGACTGGGCAAACCATTGGTCTCAGGTTTCTCAGCCATGACGTTCTCATTGTTCCAGGGACGCGATGTCTAACAATTTTTCCCTGCATTGTGAGAGGTATACGATCTGAAGATCTGAAATTTCTATTTTTTTAAACAGGTATCTGTGTAAGTATGTACTTCTTTTTCTGTACTTATCCGACCATAGAAACAAATGCATTAATTAATAATTAGTGATGGTCAAACCATTATTTTAACCGGTTATTTTCGGTACAGTTATTTAGGGTTTGTATCTGATTGTATCGATGATTGGTAACTGAGATATAACTGTTGTATAGTACCGATGGTTGCCCGTCGAATTGCGAAAAATAAGTAGCCGATCATCGATCCAATCAACCAATCCAAAACTATCAAAAATGAATAATTAGAATTTAGGAAAGATTTCTAGTTAAACAAGTTTACGGCTAATGATGACCATTGAATTGGTTGAAAAACATAAACAATGTTACCTCTATATGAGTTTAACTATAATTTTATATTTTAGGTACTACTCAAGTTTCGAGAGTATTTAATATTTCACCTGTCGATGAGAGATTCTGATACTCTTGTGACTTAAGTAGTGAAATATACTATTATTAATATCTTTAATATTTTAAGTATTTACTTTGTGGTTAGACATTATAACAGAGTGTTAGTTAAATTAGTATAAACCACTACCAGATTTTAGGTCTACCGGTTTCGAGACGAATCCGACTCTTCGTAACACCCACTTCAGACCCCGCCCGCTCTCACTCCCTCTCTTTCATAGATTCCTGATCGTTCTGTAGGCAAGATAGTGCATGCTAGTCTTTGACAAGATTAACACGCATGTGATAAATATTGGCGAAAGTTTAACATTACTACGGTTGTGGTGTATAGCGTCGTGAACATAGTAGTGTAGTGTTGGTCCTGACGAAGAGCTCGGTACGTCTTGAATTCGGTAGACCAAAAATTTTCTAGTGGTTTATACTAATTTAACCAACACTCTGCTATGGTGAAATATACAATTATACATAATTCAACTCACATAAAGTATTTAAGTGTAAATAATTGCGAATATTTTATACGAACCGTATGTTTTTCCGAGAAACGATTCTCGACGTTTCGTTGAATGCTTAACGTCATCAGGAGTCCGCCCTCTACCTCCGCGGGTAAAGGTCGTCCTCCTGGTGACGTTGCATAAGCATTCAACGAAACGTCGAGAATCGTTTCTTGGAATTCTTATAAAATATCCGCAACTATTTACAGTTAAATATATCTAACCTTAACTCTTTAATCAAATAAAGTACGTACATAACATAGTTCACTCAATTCAATGATCGTCGTGTACTCTCATTGAAAGATTTGGCAGATACTTCGTGGTGCAACATTATAATTTAAAATATGTTTTACTTTAATTTGTAATACGCCCCCCTGACCTACCCGATCAGATTGATAAATTTTGTGTTTAAGTTAGTTATTATCTATACCTGATGACGAGAGGGACTGCTCCTCTCGAAACTATAGTAGTAATTTAATAATTCATATCGTTTGTGTATATTACAAAGTAAAGTAAAACATATTTTAAATTGTCGTGTACTCTGTTCAGGCATCTATATTTAAAAGCATGTCTGGTTTGAAATTAGTTTACATTTTAAAACTTGTAATTAATTCGGTCGTCTGGCCGGTGGAGGAGACGGATTGGACTCGGACGAACTTGGCCCGAGTCGGTCCTGACAATCGGCGTCTGCCAAGTGATGTTGCGTCAATGTCGCTGACTCGCCAAAACGGCAAACAAATCGGTCATTGTTCAAAACGACTTTCCATCGAACGCGATAAACAATCATCTGGACCTTTCTTCGGTGGTATTGTTCAATTATTATCTCTCGATCATCTCGTCATTGTTGTATCAAATCTGCCCCATCAGGCAGTGGTCGGCGGTATACAGGCTGTAACGAGCCAGCCCCTAACGATACTTTACAGGTAGATTCCTGATTGATTACGAGTCGAAAACGTTCAAAAACCGTCACCTTATATCAATACTTATGGATATTATTAAAATAATTAATATTTAAAGCATTAAGTTTGTTGTTAGATATTATAACAGAATGTTTGTTAACTTAGTAAAAACGACTACCCGAATTAAGGCCTACCGGCTTCGAGACGTACCAGTCTCTTCGTCAAGACCAACACTATACTATACGTGGTTGTGGAATATAGTATTGTGAACATAATAGTGTAGTGTTGGTCCTGACGAGGAGACGGGCACGTCTCGAAACCGGTAGACCTTACATCGGGCAGTGGTTTTTACTAAGTTAACTAACATTATGTTAATAGTTTGCATTTTTTTCCAATATTCTGACTTATTTTAGGAAAAACATTCGTTTTGTCATTTTATTTAACAAAAACCTCACAAAAAAATATTTTAATAATTTTATCTGACTTGGATCGAAGCGAATAAATTTTTAATATACCATATAAGTTACTTAGTTTCCAGATCTATTGCAATGTTAGCATTATCACTAGCTACATAAGAGAGTTGGCCTCAATATTGGCAATACTTACAATGGGTGCGTTCATAAAAAAGGAATTTTCAATTAAATTAAATGTATAAAAAGTACTAAGCATGAAATAAAAAAATTAAAGATAAGCATTTTGCTTTTTTCAAGTACAAAATATGTTTATTAAAGTATTTTAAATAAAATAGAAAATGCATTTCGAAAAAAGGTATTTCACAATACAAAATAAAAATAGGTATTTTTTATTTACATTTCAAATATGTATATGTATTTCAAATAATTCACATCCCTGCCTATTACTTGTCCCAAGACACGATGGCCAAGTAACATTGGGCACGTTGTTAGAGGAAATTCGAAGCAAAGCACAAGGAGTCGTAGAGGAAGAAGTCGGAAAAAGGGAAGACAGATCGTCACAAGAAAATGAATAAAAAGTGTAAAGTGCATGTATGCCGTGATTACTAAAAAGACAAAGTAGTATAATGTATCTGCTAATTTCCCTTATTAAATATATTTAATAAGGGAGATTAGCAGATATTAATTTGCTGATTAATTATATTATTACTTAAATTTTTATTTATTTCTAATTGCGCTATTATAGTTTAAGTCCTTTATTGCAAAAGTATAAATGTTAGTTTACAAAAAAAAAAATATCTAATTACAATACTCTTGTAGTTCGAAAATCAGGATTAACGAAATGTTTCGAAGCTTAGTAAATGAGGAAAAGTAGGTCATTGAAAGTTATTTTTAATAATATTAACAATTTTTCGACATTAAACATTATCATTATGTGTCATTAAAAAAGTCGGTTAAGTACTCCTGAAAAAAAATACGTACCTATTCAAAGCATTTTAGGTCGGTGCCACAATACGTGGATCTTCCGCCGCGTCTTTTCCGTCGTGTAAAATCGGCAAAGCAAATAGGTCGACCGATCATCCGCGTAGTGTGTTTGATATGCGCATATTGTATAGAAAGAAATGTAGCGGCGTTCCGCGACCGAAGAAACGGTAATCATCATAATTAGCTAAGATCATAATAAAACTGAAACAAATTCTAATGTTGAAATTTCTGGTACCAGAAATTAAAATTTTATTTAAATCAAAATGAACAATGCGATCGCGAGGCGATAAAATGAAAAAAAATAGGAAAGAATGTAAAGCTGATCCTTTGGAAGCGAATAAAATTAAAAAAGGGTCACTCAGGTGGTTTTATCATGTTAAGTGAATAAATAGAGACAAAATGGTAAGAAATACATATAACGCAAGTGCTGATGGCGCGAGAAACAGAGGGTGGCCGCGGAAGACTTGATATGACCAGGATAGCCAGATACTGGAAGATGGTCCTGTTAGAAACCCCAATAATCGATAAGCTAGCATGCATAGATGTATGAACGTGGATGAGGCGAGAGTTCTGTGCCTAAGGGTCGGTTGCATCAACTTGGTATAAGTAATCTTTCGTTTAAACCAGGGTGCGAAAAAATGCGATTTTTATACAAAAAAATCAATCGGATTTTTTGATGTATATCAAGACTTTTTTCTTCTTTCATGCACACATCGATTGATATAAACTCGAAATAATTAGGAAATTTATTTTGTACATGAATTATTATTTATTAAATAAATGAATTGCATACTGAAAAAAGGTGATATATGCAATTATTATATATAAGTTATAAAAGTTGCTCTTTCTAATGTAGTGTTATGGGTGTTTGTTTCTTTGTGTGAAATAAAAACGGATTATATGAAACAAATTAAACTAAAAAAACAATAGCAATTTTTAAAATACAACTATCGCCATCTAGCAACGACCGCAGATATTAAAAAGAAACATGTAGCATTTTTTTTAAATACAACTAGCGCCATCTACTAAAGACCGCAGAAAGTTTGTTTGGATATTTATCGAAAATAAAAATCGAGCCATAAATATCGTGATATAAATCATTACTATAATCTATGTTGATGCAACCGGCCCTAAATTAGTTAGAAATTAAATTTATCTATTTAAATTAAAGTGCACCTTCAGATGAAAAAGGTAACAAATTTAGCCAAAATATCAATGATATAATACACCTACAGTTACATGATATCTGATCCTGTACATTATTATGCAATATGTCTTGATTTTAGAGACGAAATCTTATTTTCTTACGGTTATGCAAAAGTTTTGCTAGTGCTCGCGCGTTTGTCTCTCCGCGGTACAAGGATCAGAAATATTGCGCAATAAAGGATAACGGCATGCGATTAATTAATATGAGATTAATTTTTCAAATACGATCGACCAACAATGGTTATCCGTTCTTTTCTTCATCTTCTTTGTTTATCATTCTTCCATACCGGCATGGTAAAATCTCAGGAATGGGAACACTCGTCGCATTTCACAATAACCGGGTATACGGGTCGTAGGCTACAATATTGATAAGGCATATAGCAGTTATACAGGGTTATTTGGAAAACATTAATAACATCATAGGACTATATTCCTGCCTTGATTATGAGTCGAAAATGATCAAGCTATTATGACCTAATATCAATAGTTATGGAGATATGCGACATCAATAACAGAGATTCACGATATAAAAAGTAACCCATAAAAACCAAGTTTTTATTATACTCCCTTTCTCATTTACCTACTATTGGAAACTGGTTTGGCGCTTAACTTCGGTCGAGCGACGCTACGAAAGGGAGTAATAAAAAATTTCCAAAAATCCAAAATTATACTATAATCAGGTTCCGTGTCTACCAGACGCGTTGAAATATTTTCATACAACTTAGTAAGTTGTATGAAAAAACCATTAGGTAAAAATTTGAAAAATCAAAAAAATTATTAATTTTTTTTAACGAAAATTTGATAAATCTACTTGATCGTCGCCACGAGTCTGCTTGCAAAGTTTCAGCTCGATTGGATCACGGGAAAAGTTCTAGCTCTGATTGTGATGGGATCATCAGTAGGTAAAGAGCTTTTACGGAACGATAAGTCTCTCGTAAATACTATTACCTATCTCCGTCTGTTTGCTGAATATGGCGTCGAACATTTAATTTATCAATACACAAGTCGAGACGATTACTTGTTTGATTGTAATTCGGTAATCTGAATGATGTATATTGATATTAAAATGGAGAAAACATCCCGGATTTAAACATTTTTGGCTCAAGCTCGACCCTACGAAAAAGAACGAAGGAATTAAATTAACTTTTTGTATCGGTATTATATTAAGTTACGATATAAAGAGCACTATATGCCAGCATTATTATCAAAAAGCATTTCAAATATCAATATGGATAAATCAATTGAATAATATCGGTTAACGTTCGACAAAATAATATTGTCACATATGAAATTACAATATCAATCGGAACTGCCAAATCATATACAACGTTATTCCACAAACATGTTCCGGCGGGTCAATTGCAGGTTTGATAATATTTTTTCTGGATAAACACACCTTTCCTGCATCCTTCAACTTATTGGCTTTGATATCTTTCCAGTTTAAAACACTAGATGTTCGTTTTGTCCCTTTATTCATGTGAATTAAACCACGCTCCACGATATTGACGCGCGGCGACGCCATTTTGAGAAACAATATACAACGTTCTTCCACAAACCAATAACTTTAAAATGCAGCCAGAAGCCTAAATATTTTTTTCTTGACATATTATCTACCTCAGACGATGCATAATAACATACCCAACATAACTGCATCAATAACTCAAATTTGACATTTGTGTTGGATACAACGTTATTCCGGGCAAGGGCTCAATTAATCAAATAATATAAGTAGATACAGATATACAAATAATACAATCAATATAACTTTTTTTAAATATTAATCTTTTTTAAATTATAATAATTATAAGTCAACATAATGAATCAAAAAACAGAATAAACCAGAATTAAAAAAAATACAGTACTTTTTTATTTATTTATTTAATGAGTATCTTGTTGGTGTACTGGTCATTAATCACCACCTAATCTGGTGGTCGGTGGTTCCAACCCCATTTCTGGACACAAGGAAGTTAATCCTATTTCCATTGCACAAGCATTTAGCTTAGTTTGAAAATAGTAAGGATAATGATATGGCACGTATTCCATGTCCGCATCTCTATTTAAAAAAAAACAAAAGCAATCAAAATACAAATACAGAATAAAGAAAAGTTCTGAATAAGCCAAAATTAAATAAAACAGAATCAATTAATGTATATTATAGATATCTCACAGAGACGAAACTGTATTATTATGGGAAAGTAGGTATAGAAGTCATTTGGGTGTACATAGGACTTATGACCTATCTTTTTATGGTTGGCTTAAGTGATCACTTTACACAATTGTAACATTCGCCATTTCCACCCATGATAGAATATACCATGCTTATTCATTTTTTGGAAGTTGTATATATGTTCAAATTGCGTGGACACAATAAAGTATATTGCTCTCAAAATTCCGTAAAAAATCAATGTAGATTTTCTCATTAGCGACATCTGTGGGGATTTAGGGGAATGAAAATGGCTTTGTACAGGCCGCATGGAAAGGCGCTTACAACTCATATATGAAAGCTTTCCACGCAATTTGAACATATATACAACTTCCAAAAAATGAATAAGCATGGTATATTCTATCATGGGTGGAAATGGCGAATGTTACAATTGTGTAAAGTGATCACTTAAGCCAACCATAAAAAGATAGGTCATAAGTCCTATGTACACCCAAATGACTTCTATACCTACTTTCCCATAATAATACAGTTTCGTCTCTGTGAGATATCTATAATAAACATTAATTGATTAATAATGTCTCTGTGACATAAATCCAGCACTGTTCTGAAAGATTTGAACAAACTCAAAATATTCCAAAACAGAATCACCCCGTATAAAACAATGACTTTCATTAAATTTCACTTGGCTCAAGCCTCGTTAGGACGCATTTAACACTGATTACCGACGAAATAATACTAAGCATAAGCTCATGTGTAAGCGGTAAATTGGGGTTGCTGTCGGAAAAGCACCCACACGAGTATCTTTCAGCACCCTTATTATAATTTATAAATAATTTAAATTTTGTTCTGTTCAAGTGAGCTTTACTGCATCTTTTTTTATTCTGCATTAGTGCTCATTAAAGTGTTATTTCCAGTTCAAAGTGTGGTCCGCTGTGAAATGAGGCGGTACAATAACTTTTACGAGGCTTATCGGAAATGCTTTTCCCGTCGAGTTTTCGATAGCCAAAATCCAAATGATGTCAATGATATATGGTAAACTTTTATATATACAGAATAAATAATCACTCGTAATAGAACTGCAACAAAAAACGATGCAACTCTAGGTTTTTTACGCGATTACGCGGTCATAATTATAATCATTTCAAACTATAATGAATGAGATCTTCTCTGAGCTTTCTGGCTGAGATTTTTTTTTAGTACTTTATAATGAACCTATATATTTTTATTTTTTGTGTAAAATTATGGCCTTTTCAAGCAAATTGTGTAGTGCTGTGTTATAAAAATGTCAGTCCTGTTTATTTCATATCCAATAATTTCAAAAATAGTTTAGCACGAAATGTCTTCTGGAATTAATAGGAAAAAAGTAACCCATAAAAACCAAGTTTTTACAATACTCCCTTTCTCATTTTCGGGTTTCGCGTTTACCATATGCGTTGAAATATCCTTGTATGAAAAAACATTAAAAATTTGAGAAATCCAAAAATTTATTAATTTTTTTTAACGAAAATTTGATAGATCTTCTTGATCGTCGCCACGAGTCTGCTTGCAAAGCTTCAGCTCGATTGGATCACGGGAAAAGGGTCAAAAATCGATCCAAGTTTTTTCGACGGCAAGCCGGCAAGCAATCAAGCAGACGCCACGAGTTAATATAAAGGGAGTAAAAACTACGTTCCATTCGAGGAAGAATAGGGGGGATTAAGGTAAAAGCCGCGTTAGGGTTACATGGAGGGAGGAAGGGGTTCTAAATGGAACCACGTTGTTTATTTTCATAAATTCATTATTTTGTTCATTAAAATTACCTACTTATGTAAACTTGGGAAATAAAAACCCTACATGATTCGCTTGCAGGTCTGACATTTACGTTATTAATCGCATTTGCATGCGGGACTCAAATACACACTTTTAAATAAAATAAAAATTATATCCGCGTTATGTTGTACGGCAACACGCTTTCAATGAACTCTCGCTTAACCACGAAGCGAAGAAATATCCGATTCAAAATTCTCTCCGTAAGATTTGAGAATTGGCCCCCGCCTTTCCAACACTTTGTCTTTTCTATTTTCTCAGAAGGAAAAATGACGTCTGTCATAATTCTGATAAAAGTGCAATATTTAAAAATTACGGAAGTGAACTGCAAACATCACAGAATAATGTCATTAATAAGAGCACAGAGGCTGTAAGTCAAGATTTACGCGTTCCTGAATTTCTCCCACTCAGGAGGAATATTATTAATTCAGTATACACATATTTTATAAGCGATCTGGTTAGTAGATAATCTCATCGATCAACTATCACCGTATAGGTTGGATTAAATGACACTGTTACATGCAACTTAATATTAGCTAGGAAATAATTAAATGCAATTCTAAGTAGTGTACGAATGCACAAAAAAACAATAAATAATATGCCGAACATACGAGTTCTCAACGCAACACAGGCGCAACATGTAAAACCGGCTATCCCGCTAAACAAGAATATACGGACGTCGGGTCGAATCTGCACGCCAAAAATTGGACGGGCATGTCTCGCAACCCGTGCCAAACATTCGAACTATTTGTACCGTAAGAAAACACGCAGCTTACAGATAAAACATTCTTTAGATGCGCGTACATTATATCCCTTCCTTCGAGTAAACCTTGTAGCTTCAGCCATCAGAGATCAGGCGGTCGCACATGTACGCACTGCATAACAAACATTGTAAGTAATACAGGAGTACATAAAAAAAAATTGTAAATATATACAGCGTCGAAAAATAATCCAGTGAATGTTTTACACTTTTTACTTTGTGGCGTTATTTACCCGCTTGTCCACCCGCCGGTTATTGCGAGCGAAGTTCGGCCTATCGCGGGTCGCCATACTTGATCAGTTACAGGTGTCGGCCGGTAGAGCGCGGGCGGATTGCGATACAAGTCCGGACTTCGAAGTAAAAAAAGTGCATTGGTCAGTCGAAAACCGCGGCCCTAAGTGAGAGAAATACGCCTTCAGCCACTCGCAATGGACAATTAATAAGTTTTCCACGAGTTTGTAGACAACCCGGCCAAGTTTATCGGCGTTCGAGCCGTCCGGTCGCGAAATGTCAAAGAAATAGTTTTTTTTGTCTTTCTCCTGTTGCTAACGCCGTGTGTGTACGTCCCGTCTTGTGTCGTGTGGTTTATTTCTTGTTTACTGTGAGGTTTTCTGGTTCTTGGCTGATGCTGGCGAACACCGGCCACTCTGCAGAAGGCTAACGAATGTATGCTTTTTTATTTAATTTAACTTGTTACCCCCTTCCGTATTCTCGCGGCATATGCATTTACAACCTTTGATTCCGACAGGTTGTTGAGAGTTCAAAAAGTCTCCATGTCTCTCGGTTCAAAGTTTCCCATAAATCATTAGCCTATCCTCTATGGTGAACATATAAAACAATCAATAAGCTAATCGTGAGGCTTGTACAATGCATATCTAATAAATAACGCATGCTTGTTTTATAAACAAAAATATTTTTTATGCAAAGGTGCTAGGTACCTACCTACTTTTGAATTAAACTAAACATAAAAAGACACGTATATTTGCAAACTTTTCTATCAAGTTCAAGGGACAGTGTAATGATTTAACCTCAAGTGTTAAATTGTTTTAAAAGGTAAGTAAATTGTTATTCTAAACGAATGAAGCAGTAGTTACATTGAAATGTTTGAAATGTATATAATACTAGACCCTACGTCATGTCTCAGTTTTTTAATGATCATTTATTCCGAGAACCCCAGAGCCATAACTGTATAATTATGTATGTATTAGACGTCCTGGCCAAATAATATTATAAATTTATTAAATAAACAAGTTATTAAATTGAGTTATCGTCGCATCGACAATGTTCAACTTTATGAGAAATTTGCTAGCAGACTTCCTTCAGCACATTTAACGTGAATAACGAGTTTTCGTATAGATTACGAATTGTAATACATTGGTATTAAAACAAATCTCCTAGTTCCGGTTGCATCGACTTGATTTATAGTAATCTTTTGTTTAAATCATACATTTTGCGTTTTCAACCAATCAAACAACGCGTTTTCTTAAACCAATTTGATACAACCGACCCTTTCAAAGATAAACGGAAAAAAATGTGCACCGAAAAAATACTCAACGAGGTCTCGAACCCGGAACTTCCGATTGCCGGCAGGGAGCTTTAAGGGGAATATCTTCCTACAAAGCTCGAAAAAAGGCAATTTTTGTGAATTTTTTAAAGAAAACGTATTTAAATTATGGTATTGGTATTATTTCCACATGAAAGTACAAACTTTTAAGAATACGTTAAATTTTTTTTATAAAAAAATATTCAACATTGGTTGAAAATTTTCGTCGACTGCCGAAAAAAAGGTCCTCCGCGATGACCACTCCCATTTCATCTGTAATAATCAGAATAAAAAAAAAACCAAATAATCAAAACTGACACTGTAATTTAGTCTTTGACGTAAGAGTTTTTGAAAGTATATATTTTTGACAAAATGACGGGCGTTTGAATTTAAAATAGCGATTGTTAGGGAAAATTTCGGGTTTATTTGGTGTTGCATTGTAATTTAGCTGTATTGGATGTTTGGTTATGTTGTCAATAAGCTTAACCAATACATGCAAAATATGAACGCCGAACTTGTCTTGCTGGCTCGCGAAGCAAAATAATATATCATTGCTTTTTTCGTTAAAATGTTACGCAATCCGGAGACGGGATAATCAATCTTCCGATGCTCTCGCTCGCACACTAGTGGTGCATTATTGGCTACCAGAGCTTTAAGGGGTTATATACCTTCTTTTTTTTTCAAAAATCGTTTTTTTTTTATTGCTTTATCTGAAAGTAAAACTCATTGAGAACATTTCTTCAAATTTTCATGAAGATCCAAGCAATAGATCAAAAGTTGCAGAGTTTCGAAGCGCGCCCCGTAACCGCCGCACGGCTGAGCAGATAGCGGTAAGGGACCGCTTGGCAGGTAGCGCTTATCACGGGTCGCTCCGCCTTAACGGTAAATCTTTTGTTATTGTAGAAAGTTAATTACATGAGGTAGGTACGATGTTTACTCGAACGTGCTCCATTTTTGACCATACAAACACCCTTATAAATCAGTTGTATATGAACTTCTGAAGCGTGAGCATCTAAGAATCGAACATTTTCCTTTTTACAAAAAATCAGTATGCGTTCCCGACAAAAAATTACACGCGTAACTCGTGAAGGTAGTAAAAATTACAAATCGCGATCGAAAAAGAGGAAGCAATATTTTAATCCTCAAACTGTGGAAGTGGACGAAAGTAGCTTCAGTGCGTCTCGTAAGAAATTAAAATTGAAGGACGATATTCATGTGCCGATTGATCATTCGGTGGAATATCGAATCATCAATTTTGTTCAAGTGTTTACGGCTATTCCACAGTACGTAAAATGCAATACGTGTGCAATACGTGCAACCCCTACCCGATGATGTATTGAAGATTATGAAGCCGATATACGAAGACTTATCTAAAGATGAATTGCTTGAAAGATGCCTCGGTGGATTCACTCAAAATAACAACGAGAGCTACAACCAACTGATCTGGAAACTGTCCCCGAAACATCTTCCAGGAGGTGCAGTACCTGTAAGAATTGCTGCTTATACATCAGCCTGTATATTCAACGAGGGGCAAATATCTATTTTGAAAGTTTTCGAGGCAATGGGGGTGCATTGTGGCAGCAACGCTCATGAGTACGTCGCGCAGCAGGACGAGAGGCGAATTTCGACGGCCGAACTTCGGGCGCAAGGTGCGACAAGGGAGGGACGAATGGCCAGCAGACAACACCAAATAGATATTTTGGAGGCTGCATCGAGTGCAGATGACACGCTATATGGTCCCGGAATCGACGATGATTTGTAAGTTTACCTGATCGACTTTAATGTTTATATAAACTAATCTTGAAACTTTAAACTCGATTATCTCGAAATGGTGTTTTTTCAAAAGTGCCTTTGCCGTGATCACGATTGCAGAAAAACTATTTGACCGATTTTCTTCAATTTTTTTTAAAATTGTTCGTAATTAATGTTGTGTGTACTTGAACGATTCATTTTTTATGCATAATTTTTTATCATGCAGATAAGAATTCTTTAATATAATTTTTAGAGCTCAAAATGTTGATTTTTTGAGAAAAACATTCCCGTATGCAGAAAAAACAAAATATTTATTTAAATAATCGTTCAAGTACAAGGAATGTTCATGTACTAATGAAATATTTTTGATTTTATGATTTCAGTTAACCTGCTGGACTTCCATGGTGATCACCGCAAGCCTCATGAAAAAAAAAGGGTTTCGGGGAAAGAGCCATAACTCCGCCAATTATTAATATTTTTAAATAAATTAAGGCGTGTTTTATTCAATGAATAATATACTATTACAAAATTATAACTTAGATTTAATAAAATTATTACTACATATTTAAAAAAAAATCCAAACTTTCCTTATTTTTTCCGCACAAAAAGGTATGTAACCCCTTAAGTCGGTTAGAGAGGAAGTGAGTTGATTTTCAGAAACATATTATTTCGCGGTAGTTTTATTTATAATACAATTCACTAGGCCCCGCGGGTAGCTTTACGCTATATTTAGTAAGCTCCGTAAATTGCCCCTTTTAAAATATTTGTAAATAAACTTGAACACATGTAGGTATATTTACAAATATTTTTTATGTATTTTCTGAGAATACAAATACTGGATTTTGTTCACATAGGGAGAGATTATTAATTAAGATAAATTATAAAGTCTCACAGAGATGAAGCTATTTATATGAGAAACGTGTATGGAAGTCTTTATAGGATAGCCCAGGGCTTATGACCACTCTACACAATGCAACGTTTACCAATTTCACTTTAAGAACGTCCAATTTCATTTTAAGAACATCCACACATTATGAAATTTTTGTATCTTATATATTACGTTCTAAATCAGTTTCTTTCATATAGCCGATGAACTGTGCTTGAGACATCCATGGTCCTTTCCATGACAGCTTAGCAGCTTAACTTAAGCCAGCTCATACAGATTGTAAGCCCTGGGCCACCCTACAAAGATTTCTAAATACCTAATTTCCCATGTAAATAACTTCGTGTCTGTGAGACGAAGTTATTTACATGGGTAATAGACTTCTATAACTTATCTTAACATATAGGCATTTACTTTTAATTGTCACCAAGAAATTACTTTACGCCCAAGTTCTAAAGGGTGCAGCATACCTAGCCCCGCTCTCATAACTGATAAATAAAGAAAACACGAAAATCCTAGCCTAATTTAAATAGGCGACTTCTAAATCTTATTATTTGTATATTTTAAAATTTGAATATTAAACTCCATTATTCTAATTTATACACATGTTGAGTAATATAGTTTCGAGAGGAGCAGTCTGCATCATTATCGTGTGTAGGTGATTAAAAATGTTTGATACTTATTATACCCGACGATGAGAGTGGCTGCCCCTCTCAAAATTACCTTCTTCTTCCTCAGCTTTCATCTGTCACTGCTGGATATAGGCCCCTTCCGTACCCTTCTATCCTTCCTTGTTATTTGTAGCCATTTCTACCCCCCCCCCCCCCCAAACGGTTATATCGTCGGCCGATCTCTTTTGAGGTCTTGAAATAAAATAATTCAACCTGTATATAGTATAAAGATTAGTTTAGTATAGATTTAATTATGTTGCACACAATAACTTCCATATCAACTAATAAAGTGCAAGTCCATATTTTTAAAGCCATGTATTCACTAGGAGACAAATTATCTCTCAACATCACGCGCGGCATAGAGTCTATGTGACGTTGCAACGTCGCGCACTGTTCCGCGACGTCGCGCATAACATAGCGGGGCATTTCTACAAGCCGCGGAAACGTTGCCATGCGCACGGTACTCGAGCGAGCTCACGGGGACATCGGGCTGCGCGTCAGTATCAAGTGGTATGTTTACAAGTGAATGCGTATGCGCTGTATCTGTCAACTGACATAAATGTGTGGAAAAACTCCAACTCATCGCGGTACAATTTTGTGGGACACTTCAAACCGTGAATATAAAAATAAAATGATGTGAGGGCCAACAGCGTTCCTTAATATTGTCTTGCTTGGCTATGGAAGGCCCGATTATTTGTAATAAATTGTCAAAACCAGTTGTTGTCATTCGAGTGAAATTGACAAAAGATCCGTCAGATATTAGAAGATCGCATAGAATATCCATCCTTCTTTCTCTTTGCAGTAAATAATTTCGCACCCACCAGCTTTTTCTCCTCTTACGTTTCGGTAAACTCGTTAAATTAAATAGATACGCAATTGTCATCATAACCTCATCGGGCGACAAGTGTAAATAGATGCGCAGCTGTCATCATAACCTCATCGGGTGACATTTCCGCGACAAGTGATATGTGAGTCCCGGTGTGTACACGTCAAATGACCGCGTCATTGTCCCCGAAACATGAGCGTAAATGTTGATGCGACATGCCGCGCGGAATGTTTCGCAATTTGTCCCTTAGTGAATACATGGCTTAATGATCATCCGTGTTCGGGTATTTCGAAATCCATGGCCACAGCGAGGAATAAAAGGAATTGAGACGGTGGCATTAACAAAGAAGTAGTCCTTACTTAAGAATACTCGATTTTTTCCATAATCCTCATCTTAAAACGAGGTGGTAAGTTAGAGAGAAAACTCTTGCGTTAATAGAGCTCGGTAGAGACGCCGACAGCATCCGCTGTCCTCATCCCTGATGTGAAGAGCGCGCTGCTGTGTCGTCCGCACTGGTGACGTCGTCACATGGTGTGCCAAGATTTTTCCCCTCTCGTTCAAATTCGATTTTGAGGCATCGTCTAAAATATATCTGGTTGTATTCAAAATCAATATTTATGGATTCATAAATTGATTTTAATATTTCTTAAAATCTTAATATCAAACTATCTATAATATAAGTATGTACAAAATACTTAAGCGCGAATTGTATTTTGATAATATATCAATTAATATGTAAAGTATGTATATACATTTTCACCCAAGCCGGTAGTATAACTAATAATTATAACAATTTATACTAATTGAATTTAAAATTAAAAAAAAATATATAAAATTAAAATAGATTTCTCATTGAGAACATGAATGCTTAGCATTTAATAAAGAAATGTGAATTTTATGTTGTTAAAAATGGTAATTATTTGCGTTTCGATAAAATAAAATTCAATATTATATAAACACTTCTTAAATAATTGAAATATTATACGAAATATTATTCTAGAGGAATAATTACAATAAAATGACCGAAACTCTTGCCAATGGGAAATTATAGTTTTTTTTTTAATACAAAGTTTTTCTCATAATTCCTTGCAAAAATGTTTTTTTGGAGGTATGAAAAATTGAAACTAGACTCAAATATCTCATGTTTTTAAATTTACAAAAATAAATTGTTTTCAAAGATTTAATAGGTTTTTAGTGTATCGATTTATTGTGAAATTTTGTAAAAGTAATGTACATATTATATCGCACACCGAGTGCACCTTAGATAGAAGCGCCAAAGTAGAGGAATGTGAGGGTTTTATCCTCTCCGCGTACCCATGCGGGGAAACGGCATGATGTTAGTACTTAAGTCTGTTGAACAGAACTCATTTTGTTATACACCGGAATCAATTATGAGTATTGCTATTATCACCCACTTTATATTTTTTGTATCTGTTAAATTACTTCCATAGGTTATAACTATTACTTCCTCATATCTAGATAATGTAATAATAACCGCAGTGCATACCCGTAATAACGTTTGTATAATCGATCTTAAATTATTAGTCATTATGAAAATAACACAATGTCAAAATAAATACATAATAAATGATCTAATCACTTTAGCTAACTCGCTCACTTAAACAACTTTGGCGGCCCTTGTAGTCCAGTGAGCTGCCTTCTCACATCAGGAATTCTGGGTTCACTTCCTCCTGGTGAAATCACACACCCGTGTGATTTTCGCAAGCCTGAATGTTACCTTTCGCTACAGTAATTGGACCTCGTAGGCCGTCCTAGAGTTGTATACAAAAATAAAATAAAGGTCCACGGACATTTGTTCTGACGACAAAAGGCCCACGCGACAAAAGATCCGCGGTACATTGGTTCAAACAACATAATGACCACAAACAACATTTTGAAATGTTTTTTTTATGAATGTTTTAAAGTAATGAATTGATAATGGTGATATGATGAATGATGAATAACTCAAAAATTTTTTTCACAACAAATAAAATTATTGCAAAATCGTAGTACATTTATGCTATTGTGTAACTAGCGCCATTCGATGCCACATTATAAATGTCTCATAGAGACGAAGTTATATTTTTGTATGGGAAAGTAGGTATGAAAGCCTTTTGAGGTGTTCATAGGACTTACGACCTATAGTATGGCTGGCTTAAGTAATCATTTTACACAATGTAACGTTCACCATTTCAACCCATGATAGACTACTACATCTATCAAATTTTTGGAAGTGGTATATACTCGTGTGTTTAAGATACATGTATACTTCTTTCATACGCTAGTTGTATTTTTATTACCGCCACCTCCAGTCCAAAGCTTTTTCATTCCCATAATCCAATACAGATGTCACTATTGATAATGAGGTATCTTTATTTTGATTGGAGTTTTCAAAGTAATATCCTTTATACGTGTATATAAGATTCTTCCGAATTATTAACATTACACTAGAATACGCTTGAAAATCATTTAATTCAAAACCAAATTAATTAATCAATTAGAAACACATAGAGAAAAATCACATCCACGATAAATATTTGGCTGCTACTAGGATTCGAACCACGCATCTCCTCCTTTCCGGGGCAGGCGTGTTATCCAATTACGCTATAGCGGCCTTGTATATTTCCGTGAATATATCGACCTTATCTGTAAGTCTCATTTATTAATTGATTAACATTTATTATCCACTTTTAGAGCAAACCACTTTTTCTGTACCGTAGGCACAAATTACTTTGTGTTCCTGCCGCTAGAGGATGCCAGAATTAAACGTTTAATTCATTTTTATTTTTGGACACATTTGATACAACATAATAATACAAATAGCTAATTGATTAATTAATTTGGTTTTAAATTTCACAGAACTTTATTCTGAAAAAATTGCAAATTCACAATAAGAATGTGTTCTTGAATATAATATTATTTAAATCATTCATTCATTATGTCACGAATATTTTCACCTTTTTCACATTGGAGCAATTTTCACGCGGACAGGATAGAACGCCACACTCTTCTGTCACGACAAACCACTTTTAAGTTTCATGGCTGATAAATAATGCGTATTAAATTAAAATCTTCGATATTTCAAAAATGTAATTTAGCTAACAGCTAGCTGGACACTAAAGCGAGAACTAATCCGCAAAGTCGAGCATTTTGAGACGTGCGTCTATAGAGACGCATATTGAAATATTCCTGTGGATAGAGTGACGAATGTTGAATATAAAAAAGATCGTAAAGTGCTTCGGACTATCGAGATGAGATATTTGAGTATCTCGGACATATGAAAGGACCAAAGAAACAACTCATCATCCAAGGGGAAATATGTAAGTGGTAACACAAGCGTAGGAAGACGCCGCATCTCATGGCTGCGTAACTTGAGGGACCGGTATAAGTGTAACTCGACTGAGTTGTTATGCGGTGAATAGAGTCGTAATCGCCAATATGATCGCCGACTTCCGACAGGATATGGCGCTATAAGGCGTTTGCGCTTTGGAAACGGGACTAATTGGCTGTGAGGCGAACATCAGACCATTAAGGAGCACTACCTACCTACCTACCAAGCGCGAAAAAAGACAATTTTTGTGAAAAACTATATAAATTATGGTTTTCTTTAAAAAAATCGGAAAAATTTGGAAAAGTAAAAAGATTATGAAAATTAACACTATAATTTAGTCTTTTACGTGGAGGTTTTTGAAAATATAGATTTTTGACAAAACGGCGGGCGCTTGAATTTAAAAGGCGTCTTTAGGGAAAAATTCGAGTTTATTGCCGAGATATTTTGGTCACCGTTTTTAAAAACATGGTTTCGAGTAAGACGCGTTTGAAAATTGAGCAATGAATAAATCGAGACATTATCGATTCCAGGTCCATAATATAAGTCTTTTACTTTGCTTAGAATTTCCATATCATCGAGCACTCTTCACAAACTTAATATACTAGTCTAACGTTTCTAATATGAAAGAGCCCGACTGGCAGCTACCTGCGAGTATCGCGGAGCGTAATCAACACAGATATGCCACTATTATCAGTTGTTTATTATTTATTTTTGCTTGAAATTTTCACCAGACATTCTTAAGACGTTTTTTCAAAATGTCTAGGTAGGTATTCATTCCCCTTAAGCATTTCAATAACAGCAATTATAATTTCCGGTGCCGATATAAATGATGACAATTGAATAATTTGTGATGGCGATTATATTTTTTTACGGTTTACCCGGTAATGAACCGACTAGTAAACGCTAGTCGGCTCATTACTGTTACATATTGTCCAATGGGGCAGTAGGTACTGGCCGCCGTGTCCACGACGGAAGAGATCACTTATATTAATAATTACGGTAACTGTGTTTTGCTATGGCAGGTACGAAGATTGACACATTCGCGACTGTTGTGTTGTCGCGTTGTTTATGGATATAACGGTACGGATATAACGATATAACGATATAACAGTAACGGCTATCTGCGACAGCTGGGCATGTAAGTAAGTATATAATAATATGTACAGTTTCTAGATAAAGTGTCATATGCACCACAGACAGACCACCAAAATATATAATAGTTCCAAAACGTTTAAAAATATATATTACGAGCTTGTAAATTTTGAAACAATTACGGAAAGGTCAAATTTAATACTCTTAAAAAGTAAAAAATTTTAGTAAATAAGTCCCGCTCTATTTCAAAAATTCGTTTTTGTTATGGAGCTTGGTTCGAAACAAAAGTTTTAAAATAAAAAAGTTTAAATGTATTAAACATACGCCAAGGTGGACACATTTACGCTGTGACCTAATCCCCTCGTATAAAGTAGAGGTTTAGCTCATCTCCGTACAATTTTGTACTCTGCGATATTCGCTAGGTTTTACTACATAATATCATCGTTGTAAAAAACTAGCTTGCAAAACTCTTACTTCATGAAAAAAGCAAAAGCTCTCTGAAGTCATGAAATTGGTCAGCTTATCCTGTTTGGAATTTATAGGTCAACGCTTCTATTTTCAGCTTTAATGTCATTTCCATCAACAGCTATGGTGCTTTCAAATGTCCATTTAATTAACAACGTTATCTGGTTTTCACGGCCGTTCAGAATTGTCTAGTTAGTTTTCTGTGGTATTCTTCCGTGTATCCATGACCTTTCTGTCAGACGTTTCGGATCCCATTGTAGGGTCCATCATCAGCGCTGATGACCTGGTCTGAGACGTCAGAATGTCAGCTGGAAGAGATGCTCAAACGAACAATACTGTATTTACTGAACATTTACTCTATACTTTGTTCTTATATTATCAACCTTGGAATTAATTTATTTTAATTTACTTATTCACACTTTTGTTTGTTCATATATGTATATACTTTTTACTTAATTTACTTTACTTTACTTATATTATTATTCTTATTTACTTTATATACTTTTTACTCTAAATTACTTTACTTTATTTTTCTTTTATTATTCTAATTACGTAACCATGAAATTAAATATTTAAATGGAGTATCAATGAATAGAATAGCTACTTACCTCAGAACAGGTATTTTTATGTACCTAGCGAGGTAGGTAACGATAAAGACCTGCATACAAAAAATTGTATATTGTATTTGTTGCTGTCTTATTCATAAACTCTGCAAATATTCTTAACATTAATTATGTCTTGATGCAAGCTGTTATAAAAGTTATTGAGCTAATAAACGCCGATTTATCGGCACTAAAACTGAAACTGAACTGAATACCCAAAAAACAGAAGTTTAATTTAATTTAAAAAAAATATGAGTTTGTTTTATTTTTTATGTGTCAATGACTTACTTACTCTACTTCGGCTTTTTTCTTTCTTGCAATCATAATTTTTTTTTCGATGTTCAGTGAAATATGAGATGAATATATTATATAATATTATTCAACAGGCAATGTGCAAATCACGGTCGAAGCCGATTGGTAAAGTTAGTAAGAAATGAAATAGTGCCGATTTTTTGTATCTGAATATAAATAAATGAAGCAATCGCTAGTTAAAAAAATAAACGACGTTCGAGAAGGTTATTCAATGGTAAAGTAAGAACTCTGTCTATTAATTTTGTACACGGGCTGTAGACTTTAGTATCTGGTTACGCCGGCGAAAGGTTAGTGGTTAATATATTTCCAAACAATCTTGATTTGATTGTCTGGTCTAAATTTTAATTCACAACGACGGCTTTGATAAGTTAGTGGTAAAACATTTGCTTCCTGATCCATGGACTGCAGATTTGGTTCTCAATATATTATGCATGATGGCTTGGCCATAGTGATGGCTAAACCGTTGTTTTAACCGGTTATTTTCGGTACAGTTAATTGGGATTAGTATCTGATTGTATCGATGATTGATAACTAAGATAATTGTCGTCTAGTAGCGATGGCTGCCCGACGAATTGCAAGAAATCAGTTGCCAATCATCGACGCAAATGGATACAAATCTCAAATAACACTTAGTGTGTCACCGGTTGAAATATCTGTACTTGATTAGCTGAATGGTCTACCGGATATTGTTGAACCACCAATGTTACTATTGCTTGCCCAACATAAATTGGCGTGCGGCGATTTTGGAACTAAAACCCGCCCGCACCCGGCGGTAACCGCTCGCCCTGTCATTCAGTTCAATTTTGTATTTGCTCGGGAGCTGTGACATCTTGATTATCAATATAAACTGAATCATTATGTCCTAAACAGTCCGGGATGGTGCAAGAACAATTGCCAATGAAGTATTAAAGTTTTGCGAAGCTGAAAAAGCAAATAATGGTCTGACCGTCTGACAGTTTGACAGATAGAACGGCCGCCATTACTGCTTGGTTTCTTTAGTGCTGCCCGACCAAATTTCTGTTAAAGGCTACGACACCGGTCACCGGACATTCTGTACATTATGTATTGAGTAATAAATTTACACCCTGGCAACTTTTGTTACGCGACAGGGACGCCCTCCCTCGCACGCCAATTTATAGTGGTCGCATTCTAGTATTTTCCTTTTCTCCTTTCGTCGGTCCCTCGTTGAGAGGATGATGTCTTCCATGGAACGCGTGTCCTCGTCAGGGGGAAGAGCCGTATACACTTTCATGTGTGGTGCAAACGGTGCATCCCGTTCTAACCCATGGATTTTTATTGTCTTCTTTCCCTTGAATCGTAAGTCATGCTTTCCCTGTTATCAGGGTTTATGACGATTTTATTCACATTTGCATTATGAGTGTTTTTGGATCTTTTCCTTCGTCTTACCTGTCTTCTTCTGCCATGTGTTAGCTGCGCAAAAAGAGCATGGTTGAGAAGCAATGTGTCATCCAGGCTTGCCCATCGAAATTAGTACTTCAGTGGACAAGCGCTAACTGAATCATAGTAATTTGTGTAATATTCTGCATAGGTGATGCTATGAAAACATCTTTAATCATCACTATACTACCTTTGAGTGGGCCATAGGTTTTGCATTTTTCCGAAAATTCAATTAAAAAAATTGTGCAGTAAGGGGCCATCCATAAAGTACGTCTCACGTTAAGGGGGGGGGAGGGGGTCGACGAATTGTGACATTGTGTGACAAGGGGTGGGAGGGGTCCTAAGTTTCGTGACGTCACATTTCAAAATTTAATACAATTTCATAAAAACGGTTATATAGTTAAATTGTACGCGATAGAGGCAGGCGCGAGAGGTTTATCGGCAAAAGTCCTATACGTCTTACTAAAGATCTTGGCTTACACAGATCTTCCGTTAATTCCACATTAGAGTGCGTATCAAAAACGGCACTAACGGAGTCTTATCGGATTTGGTTAGGCAGGGAGAGAGACCGAAACCGGGGCCCCTTAAACCTTAACACCTGGGTCACAAGTCCCAGGTACTGTTCTCGGCTCCCCTCTCTGCAATACGATGGACCCGGCACCCGCACGATGAACCCATTGAATGCTAAGTGTTTCGTCTATTCGTCAATTTCTAAATGTAAAATTACTAAATATGTGACGTCACACTAGGGGGGGGAGTCTCACAAATGTGACCAACTGTGACAAGGACGGGGGAGGGGTCAAAAAATCACGAAATTAGTGTGACGTACTTTATGGATGACCCCTAATGAATGTTTATTTTCACTGAAAGCATATTTGGGAAAATCAAGCCTTATAAACCATTTTGTCTGAATGTTCATCATCCCACTTCCAGCATTCCTCTAATCTGGCATGTAGGCTTGTAGGTACTTAAGAAATATGGACCAATCAATGACCTTTGATGATACAGCCACCCAAACTGTTTCGTTTTGGAGAGCTGAGATGCCTTTGATGATCGAGTTTGGGATTTTCCATGAGGAACCTGCAATTCTACTTATTGACATGAAATATTATTAACATTCAAATGAAAATGGACTTCATCGCACAACATTTTGTTGAAATTGGTGAACCGCTCGAACATTGTGAAGGAATCCAGTTTAAAATTTTCCGTATTCTGCTGGTATGATGATACCAAGTTAATCCTGGTATTGTCATAGCAGCAGAATGCAATAACTTATAGCCCACCCTACATATTATTTTTGTCTATTGTATTGATGTGTGTCGTTAAGACCAGTTTTCAACAATTTATCTGGTTAAAGAAATATTATTAAAATCACAAATTAACTATACAGAAACAAAAGAGATCAAAGTAGTGATTTGGACTTTGTGCCAAAGGCTCAAGGGCCAACGATTGGAGTGGGCAAATATGTCCATATGTTGAATACACTTCCAGGCCTATCATCTCCGGCATCTTCGTGGCCGTGTTTGCATTAATTCTTTCTTTACCCAGCTGAGGCAATGACTCATGTACTTTTGTGTGCAGTCTGCTTCGACTCCCACACCCGTGTGTTTCTTCAATGATACGGTTTTGTTTAATATTCACTTCCTTTCTTTATTCTTATTTTTCTTACTTCTCGTTTTCCACCCGCGCACTGCTTTTACGGTTTAAAGGTTCGTTTGACACCTACGACTTAAGGCTTTATTATGCTTTGATTCTACTTAATTACAATTTGAATGGGATGCATTTTTAAATTCGTAAATGCATCGAAGTGATGCTAAATTGTAATGAGTATCTTTTATTTTCTGAATATCAATTAGTTGGTCAGATAATCGGTTAATAAATAAAACATAGCTGACGTACTTGCATGCAGTTTGTATTTTTTAGGTATAGAAATGGTTTTTTTTTAAAATATTTTGATAGAAGTAGATACTAAAACACGTTGCTGTAGAAAATTCGTAACAAATGTTCAAAAGTTTTGAAAAAATGGAATTGAAATTTTAGACAAAGAAGGAAAAAAATATGTACCCTTCTCATTCATGGGCGAATTAACTAGCACCAAGCATTAATTTACGCCAAATTATCGTCGCACGTCTTTACAGTATTTGGTATGCATGCTAAATTAAGGAAAGGAAATCACTTAAGGAAAATTTCATAACTTATAAAATAACTATGAAACATTTAATCAGTATACCCGATGATGAGAGAGACTGCTGCTCCCGAAACTATAGTAGTGATAAGTAATTCAAGCATTGTGTGAAGTGCAAAGTTTAAATGAATTTTTTTTATTAAATTGTTGCGTCACGGAGTGACTCCAAAAAATTCAAAGATATGAAATACAACACTCAAATATTAATAAATAACAATATGTCCACTGGTATAAAAATATATGCATAAATACTATATCTTTTGGAACATTACTACTACCGTCGGACTTATCACTATTATCACCATATTATAACTTCGAACCTACCACTATTATCACCGTAATACAACTTCGGACCTATCACCTATCACTATTGTATTACAACACGCATTACGACTTCGGACCTATCACTATTACACCGTATTACATCTTCGAACCTATCACTATTACACCGTATTACATCTTCGGACCTATCACTATTGTCACCGTATTACAACTTCGGACCTATCACTATTACACCGTATTACATCTTCGGACCTATCGCTATTGTCACCGTATTACAACTTCAGACCTATCACTATTACACCGTATTACATCTTCGGACCTATCACTATTGTCACCGTATTACAACTTCGGACCTATCACTATTACCCCGTATTACAACTTCGGACATATCACTATTACACCGTATTACATCTTTGGAACATAAAACGCACCCAAACAAAAAAGTTGCTTCTTACGACCCAAAAACTTGTATAATGTTCACAATTACAAGTTTACCTTAATAACATAATTTTATTACATACATAAAGAAATGACCAATAATAAATATTTAAAATCATGCGACGTTCCTTGCGAAGACGTTTTCAACGCTGTTGGAGAAATTCGAAGAAACAGCACTGGACACAGCATCCTTTACTCCGAAGGTCTGGTGGAGATACGTCGATGACGTGTTTGCAATCTGGCCGCATGGTGAAGACAAATTAGGTGATTTTTTGGGACACCTTAATTCACTACACAAGAACCTGAAGTTCACCATGGAGATAGAGAAAGACAACGTGCTGCCTTTTCTTGATGTGGAAATAAAAAAGAAAGCCGATGGGAGTTTCGGACACAGAGTTTATAGGAAGCCTACACATACCAACCGTTATCTACATGCGAACTCCCACCATCATCCTGCTCAAAAAAGAAGTCTCATCAACACTTTGGCCACGAGGGCCAAAAGGATATGCCAAGATGAATATCTACAGGAGGAAATGATAACACTCAGCGACGCACTGGAAGGCAATGGTTACCAGAAGCGACAGATACAACGCATCATAAGTACGAGGTCTGTTCGCCCTGAAAAACTACAGAACCTGAGTGCAAAGGCATCGCCTTTCTGCCTTTTGTCCAAAGCGTTACAGACAGAATTGCCAGAGCTCTCAAGAAAAGAGACATTAAGACAGTTTTTGGTGCCAACTTCAAAATTAAAGATATGTTGAGATCAGCAAAGGATCGAGATCGCTTAGAAACGGACGGTGTGTATAGACTCGATTGTCAAGACTGCGATAAAGTATACGTGGGGCAAACGGCGCGTACCATTTCCAAAAGGGTCAACGAGCTTAAACGGGCATGCAAACTCGGTCATCCAGAAAAATCAGCACTGGCTGAGCATTTTCTGGATACCGGCCATCATTTTGCATTCGAACCGAAAATCCTTGGAAAGCCTAAGAGTCACCATGCGCGTCTTATCAAGGAAGCACTAGAAATCGACAAGCATCCGATAAACATTAATAGAGATGATGGTCTCAAATTAAAAACATCTTGGTATCCGGCGCTTCAAAGTCATTCTCGTCGCAGACTCCGCAGAGATAGTGATCAGACAACGGATGAATCATACATACAACACAATACAAACACATCATGACTTCGGCACGGTATTGCAAGCCGATACTTAACCACAACACCAACATTCAAGACAACACATCAGCCCTGATGATGGACCCTGCAATGGGATCCGAAACGTCGGCCCGAAAGGTCGTAACAACACGGCATAATACCCCAGTAAACACAAACTTGAAGATTCTGAGTGGCCGTGAAAACCTAAGAACATTATTAAATAACTGAGTTCTGATCGGTGTACAAGTGTACATCTACCCCTTGCAACCTCATAATCAGAGTAAACTACTTTCTAATCTTCTAATGCCTCCAACAGGTCGCGATTATACTTCATCTGACTTAAGCAGCTATTAGGTTCGTGGTCGGTACCCACTACCCAACTGCGTGTTTATATTATCAGCTCTTCAATTAGTTCAAACGGCCGCTCATTGAAGTGTGGAAGATCTAATGGGTAAACATCTATCTGAGACATGTGAAATCATCTGTTCTTTGTGGTAAGCTGACTAATGAATTGTTGGTTTTTTCGTTTTAGGGTTTCGATTCCTGGAATAAAACTCTCAAATTCATAATTTGATTTAGTAATTTAATCTGTGTCTTTTTCAGTTGAGCTTATTTAAAACCAAAACTATTGACTACTTAGAAAGGTATTTACAAAAAAAAACTTAGTTTCAATTTTATTTTTGTATATAACATTTATATAAAAAAAAGTACATTCAAGTCGTAAATGTTATAAAATGTTTTAATTAACATACATATTCATGTCAAATGTGTAGGAGAATCCTGCTTCGGAAAACTCTCTCAGAGATATGGAACAGATCAATGTCCAAAGCGATATTGTTCAGCATAGCTATAGCTCTTCCAACAGGCATAACCATCGGCAGGTTGGTCCTGTGTATTGGAATGTGAAACAATCTATGCTGACGATGTCTAAGGTAATTATCAGAAACAATCCAATGCTTCTCATAATTTCAGTATTATCGATCATACCGCGCAACAATCGATAAAAATGTGTAATCAAATACACATTCCTTCTAGTCTCTAGACTATTGTAGCCAAGCATACCCTGGAGGAACTCGGTTGGGTAAAGCCAAGGATATCTCAGAAACTTTCTTCACCATAAGATAGTACTTACTCTCATGTGGCCCCCAGATCATCGAGCCGCACTCGAGTCTACTCCGCACCAAGGAGTTGTAAAGAGTTCCCAGTACGCGGGTACCATCCAAGCTTCTCTGTTGTCTATCCGCTGCCCATCATCGAGATGACAACGGTCCAGTGGACCTATTTCTCCACTTCTTTTTTAGCCTATCTAAATTGCACTCTCGTCTCGTTTGATACCCTTGCCTATTTTAGGTTTGTCAATCGTTGTTCCTCGTCTTTGAGGTGCTGCATAGGAAACGTATCCACTAATTTGTCTTTCATTTACGTAGTGAAATATCCAACATGGCTCTTTAGTAGCGAAGGGAAAAACTACATTTCAAAATGAAGACTACAACACACACACGTTCACCAGTTTGAAGACTACAAAGTGTACACTACATTTGTAGTAAAAACTACATGAAGTGAACTAATTATAGTACTAATGAAGTGAACTATTGCAGTACTCTACTACAAAATTGTAATACTAATTTTTTTCCCAAAATAAAAAAATTTGATGACTAAAAAAACCACATAGAGATTTCTTGTTTCGGTTTCCAGAGATTTCTTCATTTAACTACATCAAATTTCCAAAAATTTCACATAATGTATTATTTGAAGTGTGTGTAGTTTGTAGTGTGCACTACACTTCAAAAGGTGTGAAGTATACGCTTCAATGTAATGTAGTACTACATTGTAGTGGTTAGTACAGAGCCCCCCATTACTACTCTTTAGGCTAAATTGAGTATTGTCATCATTGAATCTGTGAACGTTCATGTTTCATATTTGTTTAGTGTCGATACGTTTTTTTCCTCTCAATCCAGTGTTGCTCCTCTACTTCCACTTCACTGTTATTTCAATAGGATAGCGTCTTTGATCTGGTTGGTTCATCGAGTTGGACAATATCACTGGACATAAGTACGCATTGCTGAAATGCTTTCATCTTAAAGTGTATGGGGTATTTGATTTGAAGTAAATCTTCAAGTCTGTTATGTTTCCCTGGTTGGGTGCTATTCAGTTCGCAAAATAATAATAATAAAACCTTAAATTGAATAACCATGCATGAATTTCAATCTAGAATTTAGAAGTAAAGCAATGATCATAATCCAACAGGAAAAACAATCTGGAAACGTTGGTGATGGGCATCAGGACGAGTATTTTCTAGAAAGGAAAAAGTGACCATAAATAGATAAGGAAAATAGATTGGTCATATGACGAGACATACCTACAGAAGGAAGGATATGAGGAAAACGACAGAGAAAACCGTCTAAGGAGTAAATTGACTAAATAATGAAAAAGACAAACGTGGGCTCAAATCGGAAAGTGTCAGATGCGACAAAGAATGGCTACAAATATACCAGAAACTGAAACGTCCTTTTTACTCCCTTTCTTTTAACTCGTAGCGTCTGCTTGTCGGCTTGTCTGCTTGTCGCTTGTCTGCCGAAAAAACTTTGGATCGATTTTTAACCCCTTTCCCGTGGTCCAATCGAACTGAAACTTTGCAGGCAGACTCGTGGCGACGATAAAAATGATCTAACAAATTTTCATTTAAATGTTTTTAACAATTATAGTGTAATTTATGATTTTTCGAAATTTTAATGTTTTGAAATGAGTAATGAGCCCGACGCGTGCGGTAAGCGCGAAACTTGTTTCAATGAGATAGGGAGTATAATAAAAACTTAGTTTTTATGGATTAGATTTTTATACTTAATGTATTCCTATAAATAACGAACTTTCCAGTTTATTTCCATTCTCAAATTTAGCCAATTGCCTCGCCAAGTAACATTGTCCAGATTTTAATGTAACGAATGGTGCAACAAACAGTATGGAAATGTAGAGAAGTCTGTTAATGAAGATGAACGCACCGAAACGAGAAAGTTGGAAAGTGAAGTCTTCGAACCGGCAAGAGAATTATTGGCAACATCTGAACACCCACGAGATACTGAATCCATCTAACGACTTCAAATCTATGATGATGAATGAACGTTTTGCATAAAAACGTCGATGCGTGTAAATACACCTATCAAAAGACAGGTACGGGAACTGTAAAATCTGCTAAAGTAAAAAATACAACATATCAATATCGTAAGCATGCATGAACAACATATGAGAAGTGTTACATTTACTTTTTAAAAAAATGTATACCACACAAAAGACACAAAGAATGTAATGTAATAAGTTCTATTATACTCAGAATATTTTGAGTATGTCCAAATTTTTCAGAACAGAACTGGATTTTTTGTCACAGTGACATCAATAATCAATCAATGTATATTATAGATGTCTCACAGAGACGAAACCGTACAATAGGTCGTAAGTCCTATGTACACCTAAAAGACTTCTATACCTACTCTCCTTTAAAAAATACAGTTTTGTCTCTATGAGACATCTATAATATACATTGATTGATGTCCCTGTGACAAAAAATCCAGTACTGTTCTGAAAAATTTGAACATACTCAAAATATTCTGGATGAAAATACTGGTAAAAAAGGAGTTTAATAAAAATTGAAATAATGTTTCTGGCTGTACTGTAATGATAGTAATTCGGATGAATTCCATTAGGCAGATAAAGTATATTACTAAAAAACTCCAAATCAAATATAGATGTCTCATTAGCGACATCTGTGGTCATTCAAGGGGATGAAAAAGCTATGGTGCCGGCGTTGAGGATCCTTGCAACTCACATGTGAAACGTGGCGTATAATTTAAATATATACAACTTCCAAAAATTAGTAGACATGGTATTCTATCATGAGTGGAAATGGTGAACGTTGCATATGTGTAAAGTGATCACTTAAGCCAACCGTACGATAGGTCGTAAGTCCTATGTACACCCAAAAAACTTCTATACCTACTCTCCCTTAAAAAATACAGTTTCGTCTCTATGATATACATTGATCTATTACACTCGCTCATTAAGCCACATGAGGTACCTGTGGGTCTAAACCCCTTTTTGATTTTTAAATTATTTTATCCGCGTCATGTACCCGGCCCAGTAAACTCGTTAATAAGTTCGACTACGTCAGAATCAGGCTCATTGCAGGACTCATATACTTTGAGGTGGTAGTAGCAACCCCAAATATTATCTTCACCAATCGGACCTACCACTAGCCGGTTACGGGTCTTAGTGGAGATGAACCTGGTTTAAATTGTTAAATTCTATTTATCTTAAATAAAACAGGCCACTATCGGTTGTTGCACACCCCTAACTCTTAAAACATTGAGCACTCTGAACAGCTCCAGCATTAAGACTTATGCAACATAAGAACATGAAAATTATTTTAATATTATATGAAATACGTATAACAGAGTTACTGTATACAACAATAGTATATTTGCACAAGATTGACAATATTGCTTGCCTAACGTAAATTTGCGTGCGGCGACTTTGGAACTAAAACCCGCCCCGCCCGCACCCGGCGGTAACCCCTCGCCCTGTCTTTCAGTTCAATCTCGTATTTGAGCGTGAGCTGTGACATCTTGATTTCCAATATACACTGAATTATTATGTCCAAAACAGTCCGGGATGGTGCAAGAACAATTGCCAATGAAGTATTAAAGTTTTGCGAAGCTGAAAAATCAAATAATGGACCGATATCACCGTTTGACAGGTTGACAGATAGAGCGGCCGCCATTACTGGTTTGTTTCTTTAGTGTTGCCCGACCAAATTTCTATTAAAGGCTCCGACACCGATCACCGGGCATTCTGTACATTATGTATTGTGTAATAAATTTACACCCTGGCAACTTCTGTTACGCTACAGGGACGCCCTTCCTCGCACTACAATTTATACTGGTACGTCTATACAATGCGAGATTTACGTTTTTTTTTTAAAGTTTCTATGAGAAATGTCAACATGTAATATCAAATGCCAATATTTCTGTAATATATTTGAACACTTTGGATGAAGAAATTAGTAAATGTATGCAAAGCAAACCGATTTCTACCAACTTTTTAAACAATTTATTACTTATCATCATTCTTGGCACTACAACCCTTGGTGGGTCTTGGCCTCCTCAATAATTTTCCTCTACTCATCTCGGTCTAGTGCCATCTCTCTCCAGTTTCGAAGCTCTAAGGAAGAGATATCTTTGAGCTATCTTTGAGATATATTTATTACTTATATATCACACATATTATAATATTCATCGCGTCAAAAATGACAGAGGATTCAATGGGGATTAAGACACGACTGCGAAGGCGTGGACATATAATATCAAACTAATAAAATTAGAATATTTTTCGAAAAAAAAAACAGTTGAAACATAGATTGACTAAAATCGATATTATCGATATATAAATAAAATCGATACATACAAATTCTTGAAATTAATATTCTTAGTAAATAGTCAATGACGTAACTTCCAGGAATTCGTAACGCTGTTAAGGTGACTTCGGTTCTATCTGGAATCTGGGTGTAACTTTTGTGTAATCGTTTCTAAATGTGACAAATTTTTAAACTCAGATGTAATCTCTCCGCTAACATGACTGAAAACTAGTGAATTCGCGATAAGTCACGCCGTGTTAGGATTATTTGGATACAGATAAACATTTCTTATCTACACTGTATCAAGGTGTTAAGAAATAGACGCACGTTTCTTCATTTTAGTTTTCTCTGAATCAACAAACAGTTAACATGTTTCATTGTTAGATTAGATAAAGTTTCACCTGTTTTGGCAGCATCTAGTTGTAGGGACATTAAATGAATTGTTTTTTGTATCTTGTGGTTTTGCGTCTTTATCGTTTTTTGTTTTTGCAGGCATGTTTATTGGGTTACAATAACGTGCGCTTTGTGGTATATACTCATATCATATCACTCATATATGTATATACATACATATATATGAGTGAACCAGGTATGTAGCAGTATTCTCATACATGTTATTCTACTTACGAGTGATTAGAAGATATTTTCTCTCGCGCGTACTCGCTTAATCACTGCATCTAGTGGGTTGTTTAAAACCAACAGGTCTTAGATATCATTTTCATAAATCATCTTAACTCTTATTTATTTTTGTTCAATAAATATTCAACTGCAATCTAACTCTGCGGAAAAACGGACCCATTCGTAACCCAGACTTTTAAAGATTATTTTATTTGTCGGTCCTAAAAAATAATAAAATCACCCCAATTTTAATGTAAGCAAAAAGCGCGTGTTGTTCTTTTTAAACTGTTTATGAAAAAATATTCTTGAAGCTAGTGATGTCCTCTTATTCGATCCGGTTGTTAAAATTGAAAACCTCTCGTTAAACCGTTTACAAACATCTAAATACGATTACATACATGAAACAGATTTTCTGTCTCTGTTCTCTACACATTCATACGTCCTTTAACTAGCCTAAGGCATATTTTACATAGTTACTTTTTTGGACCCTGCGAAAATATAGGCAAACCTTCTCCCAGTCCCGCCATTATAAATGTGTGTTATAGGTGTTATGTGGAATGCCATCCGCCCATAAAGTTTTTACGAAGCAAATATGTAACTTGTAAGAATTTTCGTGACTGCACTCGTGTTTTTATTTATGTAGTTTGATATGTGTATTTTATTTTGAAATACTTTTAATCACTTTTATTTTATTATAGAAACATATTATCCCCTCTCCCCCATCCCCTATAGGGACCGTTGGGCATAAAGGTTAACGTTAGTACGATTATATTTTGCTTTCTTTTCTCCGACTGTGAACTTGTCTTCAACGTTCAACAGGCGTCATTATATCACACACAAGTCTTCCTGGATTATTTACATCAAAAAGGTTTAAGTTTGCGCAACTGCACACTCTCCGGAAATGCATTTATGCCCGCATCCATAAGTGGAATGGCGTCAGTTCATTTCAATATGAGAATTGCAGCAACGACAGTAGACTATGTAGGGAAATTACTGTTTTGGGATTTATAATGATCTTCAAAAACGAATAATTACAACACAAACAGTTAGCACAAAAATGGAAAACTTGACAATACGGTAAATTGAGTTGTGTAATGTAGAAATGAAAACATTTCACTGTCGAACAAAATTCCATTATATATACAATGATTGGTGGTAATAGTATTCACATAAATAATATCTCATGGTACATGTGAATCTAAAGATTTTTTCGTATCATAATTCACTAGAATGTTCGCGCCCGAAAAATATCACTTAAAAATATCGTTCAAAATATGTCGCTCGCAGAAAGCAATTTAACTCTGTATCTTCGAACTATGTCATCGTCCGGCAGGCTGATATTTATAGGTTCTCCAATTCCCGCGCCCGCGCATCACGCTTCTAGCGGCGGAAGTATTTGCCGGTTCGATTCGAGGGTTTTTAAAAGTTATTCTGAACTTCAAAACAACAAAAAAGATTATTCAAAACTCGTTATAAAGAAATCTAGAAGCTTTTTGTCGCTTCATTTGTTATCGTATCAATATTGATGAGGTATTATATTTAGTCGTTGGCGGTTAACTTAACTGGTTCAAGTATTCTCTGGAGAATATTTTTTCGAATACTTGGATAGCCTTTAGGACTCTTCCTTATGACTCTAATTTTTAAATCCTCAGCGCTATTGGTTTAACTATGTTAAATGCAAAATAAATTTAATTGGAACATGCTTTATAAAGCACAGTATACCTATTAAAATTCACCCTGAACTGTTGGAAATTTAAAAAACTAACCTATAAAAGCCAAGTTTTTATTTTACTCCCTTTCTACGTAAATTAAGTTTACCATCATGTAATTAAATAATTGATTGACTGAAATGAAACATGTCTAGACAAATATCTATGTCAAAAATCTCTAAAAATATCTTTTTATTATTTGATTTCTTCCCAAAAACAAGAAGTGTGCTGTCATCTGTGAACCATTTGTCATAAATTTTCGAAATTCGTAGTGAAGTACCTATTATACCTACCGACGGAGTAATTAGAATTTTAAATATTCCGTGACGTTATCAGGCCGCCGCGGCCGTTGGTAGTAATCAAACTTTTGTAATGATTCCAATTTGAAAAAACCATTAAAATTTCTAAAAATCCAAAATTATACTATTATTATTATTTTTTTAACGAAAATTTGATAGATCTTCTTGAACGTCGCCACGAGTCTGCTTGAAAAGTTTCAGCTCGATTGGATCACGGGAAAAGGGTTAAAAATCGATCCCAAATTTTTACGTCAAGCAACCAAGCAAGCAGACGCCACGAGTTAAAAGAAAGGAAGTAAAAAAGAATTTAGAATAAGCATTGACTATTCATCATCATCACCACTCTTGGATCTACAACCCTCGGTGGGTCTTGGCCTCCTCAAGAGTCCTCTTCCACTCATCTCGGTTTAGTGCCAGCTCTCTCCAGTTCGGAAGCTCCAAGGCAGAAGTATCTTTGAGGACGTTGTCGCTCCATCTTAATTTTGGTCTTCCTAAGCTCCTTCGACCTGTCGGCCTCGAGTTCAGCAGGGACTTTGGTGCTGATGCTCGGGCATTCTCCCCACATAACCCAGCCACCGAAGTCTTCCCAGTTTTGTTGCATTGACTATTATTGAATGAAATTTGTTTTTCAAAAATATTAACTTGCAGAGAAGAGTGATTTTGTGAGCCCGGTAAAGAATATATTGCGTCGTACTATTTCTGACATTGGTGAAGATTGTGTCCTTTTTAATAAAAATGCTTTGTTTTACATTATTAAATTCTTTAATCGTATTAAAAAATAATTTTTATTTATTATTCTTTTTATAATTGTAATAAATCCCCGGTATGGTCTTCGATCTTCAATTCGCTCCCATGGAAGTCATATGTTTTAACATTTCTACAAAAAATAGTAAATTGTATATTAATTACATTAAAAAAGCTCTCAGCAAAGCATTAATTTATGCAGAATGGTTATCTATCTAGTCTTAATGCAGAATTTTCCAGTTTTCTTCTTCATTACTACACCGCCTCAGGCCCTCGTTAATTCAAATGATTTGGGTGTCATTATTCACAGACCCTGCGCTTGGTTTTACGTTCAGTGATGACCGTACTAATTAAGCATATATTTTTTTTGTTAAGCGTAATATATGTGCATACATTAATGCATTCCTGTAACGATTATGCAGTCGCTCGCAGTTTGACAGTTACGAAATCAGCTGTTGGCCCGCCGCCATGACGAGCTGCCCGCCGACTCGGGGCAACTTCACGCGGTCCCGGAATGCCTAGTATGGCCCCAGCCTAGGAATGTGTTTATTCCGTATTATTCTGAGACGGCTGTCGTTCTGTCACTTGATTACACGTCTGCCATTTATCAGTACCATCAGAGCCAATAAAATCACCGACATCCCATTTCTTACATCAATCGTTTTAAAGACAAGAAATGTAAAATAAAGATTTTTTTAACAATATTTTTATAAAATAATAAAATATTATTAATATACAGGTGTACCAGAGCTAGCAGCAGAAACTTGGTCTGTAGATTTCTGCCTATGTTATGAGTGTAAAATGTTCAAGCAACCATGACCATCGGTATCAATAATATCAATAGTTTGTAGATATGCAATATCAAAGTTTGCATTTTTTTTCAATATATCTGACTTATTTTTTGCAAAATGTTTAAGTATAATTGCAGTAACTTATATAAATTACGAAAAATTTATTTACTGAAATAAAATAATAAAAACATTGCAAAAATTAAAAAAAAAATTTTTTTTACAAGGTTTTTATCATTTTATTTAAGTTGTATTGAAGTAAATGAATTTTTCATAATTGACATAAGCAAAAAAGGGACATCATTATATTTTTTCTCTTTCGATCTGCATGCTACACCCGATACTAATGGATAAAAATCAAAATAATCCAAATTTTGCACGGCTCACGCTAGTATCAGATAAATCAGATATTGGAGAACGGCCTTGTTGTAAGCGTCAACAGCGCAAGAAGCCGTGTGTGAGTGAACGAGGCAAGAGCGGTATGCCAGGGCTGTAAACTGTTGCATTCTATCCTCTCGCCTTATCTGAAATGGCAAGTTACTTGCTTATAACAGGTAGTAACTAATAATTAAATTACAAATATGTATTGTCACGAGACTGTAGAAACAGAAATAATTACACACAATCGACGATATTCCAGTATCTGAATGTTTTACAATAAATTGAAAACAACTAGAAAGTTGTAAAATAACCGTATAAACGGGACGACGCCATTGTCGAGTATAGTTTTGTTGTGACAGTGTTTCGGCGATTCCACAGAAACGAAACCGGCAACTAGTGCGAAGCGACCAGCGAAAATAAATTACGAGATTATCTATCTGAACAGGTGCTATCATAGACGTTCGAATATTCCAGAAGACGAGTATAAAGTGTCTCGACAAGTGGAAGATTCTCGAGTAAAGTGTGAAATTATGATTTAATAAATTAATTTCAAGTATTTTTATGTTTTCTCCCACTGCCGTCCTTTCAAAAGAGATATTCATTTTCGTACATTCGTGAACCTGATTTTTTTAATACACAGCCAGTTTTTTCAGACACCACTGGTAATTATTGACATAAATAACATTTGAATGTCGTCGACATTTTGTGATTTATTTTTGTAAAATAATGGCGCCCGGCTGTTCGCCGAGGCGGGCCGGCTGTGATAATTTATTTACGGCGACTGTAATTACTACAGTCGATTCATCTTCGCTACATTTCAAATCGGTCTCATCTCACTTCGTTTTTAAATCCGTAAAGTTCAAGGTAAATGGCTGTTCGATAGTTCGAGAACATTGGCCGAAGGACGCACGTTGACCACCTCATGAGGGCCTTGATGCAAAGCTTATTTGTTAAAATCTGAACCATTTCCTGACCTATGCCATCGGATGAATGCTAATCGATTTGTCGTAAAATGTCTCTGTTGGAATTCTATTACGTATCTCCGTCATTCTTCGAAGCACACCTGCGTCAGACTCGGTATAATTCCGAGGAATTACTTATATATAGATGAGGTATTGAACACTTTTTAGTCCTATTCAGTTTATCTAAACCCAGACTTTCTATTCACAGCTAAGATAAACAGATTCAAACCCGTTACTTCGGAGAATTACAAAGATCGACTGACAGATTGTATCCTTCAAACACTTGATCTCTTCGTGCCTTTTTAAAATAATCCATAATTACGTTGATACTTCCGTACGTCTATAAAAAAAATGTTTGTCGATAGGTACATTGAAGAATTTCATTGTTTCCGTACACCATCTATATATAAACATAATATTCCGAAGAATGTAAGACTTATGTATCTAGTCTTGTGTAATTTTTCGGATTTGTAACACGGTGGTAGAGTGAGTACGTTGAAGCGTGACTTTTTGTAAATAATATATCATGGAAAAAATATCGAAATTAATAATTTATGTGACAGAATATTATGATCTATTAAATCCGAATAGTATGAAAATAATAACGATAGAAATGTTAGAGAGATATATCGTAGTACATGTGATGTTAAATAATCTGGGTGTTAGATTTGTGAGCAACCTAACATTTCACGATCATATAGAGACGATCAGTGGTAATGCTTTGAGAATGTTAGGATTTGTTCTGCGTACTGCCAGGGTATTCGAGAATACCCGCGTACTGAGAACTCTTTACAACTCCTTGGTGCGAAGTAGACTCGAGTGGTTAGATGATTTGGGGACCACTTGAGAGCAAGTACTCTCTTATGGTGGAGAAAGTACAAAATAAGTTTCTGAGATATCTCTACATGAGAGAGTACCGGCATTATCCTTGGCTCTACCCAACCGAGTTTCTCCAGGGATGCTTGTCTACAATAGATTAGAGGCTAGAAGGAATGTGTATTTGATTACACATTTTTATAGATTGTTGCGCGGTATGATCGGTAATCCTGAAATTATGCAGAGAATTGGTTTGTATGTTCCTGATAATTAATTACCTTAGACTTCGTATGTACGACATAGTTATTTTTTAAAATTTTTGCTTGAAATTTTCACCAGACATTGTTAAGACCTCCAGTTTTAAGAAAATGCAAAAAATTAAAAATCGCTTTTCCGAAATGTGTAGCTAGGTCTTCCCCCTTACATTAAAAATATTAAATGAAAAAGTTAGACATTTTTTTACTAGTATAGCTAGTGCTATAATATTTTTAGTAGAGCATCTCCGTTCTTGATTGATATTATGATAATTTGAGACAATTTTATTAAGTGACACTCTAGCATTTTCATAAACATTTCAACTCGCGGTGAAATAATGCCGCTTGCTCCAAATCTTTTCATCAGCGTCACATGTCTAATAAATTTTTGACAACGTGGATTCCCTACAACTTCGTAATACGGCCGATTTAAAGTCACTTAAAAAGGGTAGTTGCGCGGACACGCGCGCCGGGGACGTAATCTCGTGTGAGTCAGCTTATACTTTTCTACACCGGCTCCAGCTCTGAAGGTCTCTACTTTATAAGGTTTCCCGCTACCGTAAGCCGACGATAATTGAGCACCACTCTTCGTACTAGGCAATGTGTCACATTGGTGACCTTATGTCGCGTTGTTGGTATTGTCATCTGTAATAATTAAAAATATATCAATTTGTAGGCCATTTCCCAATTCACTTCACACCGTATCGCCGGTTGTTATTGAGTTTTCCATTGGAATTCTGAAAAATAATTATTTATGTATAAATACGGAGAAAATGACACGTAAAATGACATTACCCCAAGATTTATAAACTATATTTAGGATAATATTGTTCATAAACATATTTTCATTTAATGATTCCGGGAGATATTGAAAAAAAAACTACGAAGATTAATTAGAATGAACTTTTCTTTGGAATTAAAACATTTTAAAAATTTCGCGCCGCGCGCTATGAGGATTTTATTAGGTACTTGAGGGTTTATGAGAGACGTATGTTTATGAATCTAGGGTTAAGTTCACTTCGCAGTTTAAAAAATATATAAAGCGTAATAAATGTTTAATTAATAAATCTTTTTGAACGTGTTATTGAAGCAAGTTTAATGCAAAGAAAATAAAAACAAAAGAGAAATGCGGTAAATCTATACTTACCTCAAATGTCAAAAAGTGGTATGGCCAGCACAAAATATTCCCGCGTCACAGTTGGCTGCAATTACGTTGGCTGTTTTGAATACACAGATTCCACGAAAATATTTAAAAAAAACTATAATTTCCGATAATTTAATTTTCGATAATTTGGATTTGGATGTTTTTTAATATCAGTTTTTTCGTATTCCTATATTTTTAAATCTTTTTAGTGTACTCTAAAATGTTTTTTTTTAACTGACAATATAAATCATCCACTTACATCATTTTTAGCGTAATTAATATATAGATACCGCATATCCTTGTTGAATTCAGTCTAAAAACGTCACCTCACTACGAACACATATGTCACCAAGGTATCTCTGTATTGCACATATAATTATGTCCTATGGACAAATGATATTAATAAATTGAACAATTTTTTATTAATCAATTAGAAAAGACAAACAGAAAGATCAAATTAACGAAAAAATATTTTAACTGCTGTCGGTATTCGAACCAACGGACCTCCATTCTATCCGGGGAAGGCGCGTTATCCAATTTCGCGACGGCAGTTTGGTAAGTTTTCGAAAACGAAAAATTTTCGACCTTGTACAACATGTCACGTAATTAACGCAAACCCTGAAAGTACTTTGTTAAAAATCGGCTACTCGTCTAAAATGTTCAAGCAACCATGACCTAATATCAATAGTTATGGAGATATGCAATATCAATGTTTGCATTTTTTTTCCAATATTTCTGACTTATTTTTTGCAAAAAGTTGAACTATCATTACAGTAACTTATATCTATTACAAAAAATTCATTTTCTTTAATAAAACTTTAAAAAAATGTTGAAAACCTTGTAAAAAAAACTTTTTTCAATTTTTTTAATGTTGTAAATGCAAGCTTTGATATTGCATATCTCCATAACTATTGATATCAGGTCATGTTTGCTTGATCATTTTAGACCAGTAGCCGATTCTTACCAAAGTACTTTAAGGGTTTGCGTTAATTACGTGACATGTTGTATATAGTCTCTTTTTAATTGATTATCATTTTTATTCTATTTTTAAAGCTATTAATTTAATGTTAATTGATTAATAAAAAATTGTATAATAATTCACAGAACTTTGTTCTGAAATTGCAACTACGCAATAATGATGTGTTTTCTTTAATATATACACATATTATGCTATTTGTTTAACACTTTGTGAACATTGCATACATTTTTTAACCGCCTTAATTGAATCTATTATTAAGCCATGTAAATTCACTAGGGGACAAATCGCGAAACATTCCGCTCGGCATGTCGCATCAACATCTACGCTCATGTTTCGGGGACAATGACGCGGTCATTTGACGTGTACACACCGGGACTCGCATATCTTGTCGCGGAAATGTCACTCGATGAGGTTATGATGACAGCTGCAGTATCTCATTTGGCGAAAACGGGGTTCCGCGCAATTGGAAATGTTTTTTTGGGTCGCAATTTCAAATTAACGAGGTTTTACTGTAGTAAATTGAATATCATTAAAAACAAGGTCCTTTTTGCAAATAATTATTGTTTTCCACACGTCACGGAAATGTCGCCCTATGAGGTTATGATGACAACTACGTATCTGTTTATGTTAATGAGTTTATCGAAACGTAAGAGGAGAAAAAATAGGAGAATGCGAAATTATTTACTACAAAGAGAAAGAAGGACGGACATTCTATGCGATCTTCGATCGATACAGCTCGATGAGTTCAAGAACAATTTCGTTTCCCCACACTGTCATATTGACAGATATAGCGCATGCGTATTCACTTGTAAACATACCACGTGGTACTGACGCTCCGCGTAATGTTGCAATGAGCTCGCTCGGGTAACGTGCGCATGGCAACGTTGCCACGGCACGTAGAAATGCCGCGCTATGTTGTGCGCGACGTCGCGGAACAGTTGCAACGTCACGTAGACTCTATGCCGCGCGTGCTGTTGAGGGACAATTTGTCCCCTAGTGAATACATGGCTTTAACTTCTTCAATAAACCTGAACTTGGGCACTGCAATGTTCCTAGCCGATCTTCTTCTGTCACTAAAGCTTCTTGGCAACGCATTATTGCAAAAGTGTATTTTGTGGATTTGGAGTAGAGCAAATTCTTGATAGATTTGATTAATGTTTAACACATTGAACATTTTCAAAGGTAGTGTTGTTATATTGTAGGCTTCTTTAAAATTACTTTTCCTCCACCCTTTCCACGAGCAACAAATTAGATTTGAAGGTCCTCCCCCCCCATCAATCTTTTGAGTATCAAAAACGATTTGACAGTTAACATTTTGACAGTTAACATCATCATACACGATAGAGTAAGAAAAATATATCTGATTGGGTATTGTTTGCTTTCATTGATTATGTTTATTATTTATATTATATTTGGAACGAAATTATAACAAAAAATTAAATCTTTTGGTTCATCTCTGTACGATTTTTATACTCTTTGGCTGTCAACAATGAAAATTACATTTTATGGAAGTAACGCCCATGGGCGCGCAGCACTCATCATTGGACACGAGGCGACCGACCTTACAACAAGCAATCTGCGATATCCGTTTTTCTGCATTGTAGTTGTAAATTAACATACCGCTTCCTACCAGAGGCGGCATTCTACAATGTCGATGTGTTTAACATAACATTGATGTGATATTTAGCTTTCATGGAAGATGTCCAAAGCGTTGCCGTTCAGTAATGAAATTGCTCTCGCAGTAGGTACAATCGTACGTGAGTTCCGCGAACCGGAAGATGAAATAACTTATGCTGTGGCTGTCGTAAGTACCTGCATAATTATCAGGAACTTGTATACGCCGTATTAGTCTAAAAGCTATGAACATATATGTGTTTCCGTTTTTATATAAATAATTTCAACAATTAGTTGCAACAACAACATATTTGCATCAATTTCAAGTGCAGAATATTTTGAGTATGTCCAAAATTTTCAAGAACACAATACTGGATTTTATCCCCTGGGGGACATCATTAATTAAGACATATTATAGATGTCTCATGGAGAGGAAGCTACATTTTTACTTCTTTCTCTATTTTTATTTTCTTTTTCTCTATTTTTACTTCTTTCTCTACTTTCTCATATAAAAATATAACTCCGTCTCTATGAGACATCTATATCGTAATTTCAAGTGCTCTTCCATGTACCCAGAAATAGAACCTCTTATGCACAGAACTCGTTCATTCAGCGAACATGTAAAGCATATAACGACATCGATATATTTAATACTAAAATTTCAGCTCTTAAAAATCGAATTTGAACCGCCTATATCACTTGTTTCTATGTCTTATTGGCCTGACTCAGACTGACCATCAAAATATGCGCACCTCAGCCAAACTCTCATCACTCTTTGCAACACAGCCCCTATCCTCACCACATACACACACACTCCGTTCAACCACAATCCCAGCCCCCTCACTCCACTTCCTCTCACTCTCATTCCTGTCTCTCTATTTTTTTTTCTTAATGTTTTGCTCTTGTCCTTTCTGGATTCTGGACAACCTGTCTTTCGTTAGATCCTGTTTTCGGGTGTGGGTCTCCCGTTGGGACATCCTCAGGGGGCCTCCCTTTAGAGTTTGAGTGCTATGTACTGGTTTTTCTTGTTCACGTCTTTTATATACATTTTACTAGGTATTATCAACATCTTTTGCTCTCATTTTGTTTCTGCTCTCTCTCTCTCTTGCTACATTTTTATATCTTATTTCTTTCCTTGTATTCAATTTGTTTGCTTTTATTTAAAATTTTACTATTCACATTTCTTTTTCCCTGAAATGAAATATAATCATAAAAATATAAGAGGAGAAATATAATTAACTGTTATAAAGTTAGCTAGGAACATCACCAAAAATAGGGTAAAGAAACGTCTACAAAAGAAATATACGTACCTACACGTGTGCATGCTAGCAACACATTTGTGTATATGCGTATATGTGTAATGAATACATTACAATAGTACGGCGTATTGCGCCGGCTGGGTATGCATATTTTATTTATGTGTATTTCACGCAGACATTACACTGCGTTCGCGTGCTTCGATTTATAGAGATCGAATGTTTAGTCCAAAGTTCCTTAGATCGAAGAAAGTGAGAGTTGTGAATAAGAAAGTCCGAATGGTAGATCGCTGAATGAACACTTTCATTCCCTTGCTTCAATACAGACACCAAGCAAACTAGCCAGAACGAGGCTGAATAACTATCAGAGATGACACCTGCAAAAAATAATAATTTAAAACTTATTTATGAATGTTATTCGGATATAATATTGCTAAGGACGTTCACTTCTCGTGTAGAATTATGCCACGGGTAGGATCCAATGAAACACAAAAATTATTAATCGTTTATTTTATACAAAAACTATAGCTATAACACTATTCCTAATTCGCCCTTCGCACATACTAGAATATTCCACTTATATTGGTTGCTTCCATGGCTAATCGGCCTAATCGCACACTGCGTTTTCATCTCAATTTCACTTATCTGCGGACTACGCTAGCTGTCAAATTCGACTGTCCTGATATGCGATGATTATTTAAGGTCCTAACTTTCTTTTTAACATATATTTGAATGTGTTCTACCCGTTTCTAGGTGTTTCCAATTTATTATAGACTTATGTGCAGCTGTGCAATTACTCGATTACGTGGATTTCGTGACAATTTTGTAAAATCTTGTCAGTATACTTGTCAATGCGAGAATAATGAAATCACAGAATACCAAACTTTGTTATAGCTGATTCAATCCATTTTAGTTCTTATTATATGTCTTATTATACGAGAGCACTACGACATTTTTAAACCTAATTTTTTCACTTATTTGCTAGAAATGCTAACATGGTGTATTATTTATAAAAATATAATATAGGCAGTTCGACGAGTCATGACTTTTTTTATGACTTGTAATAAAATGTGCAATTTCGGTCCCATTTCACGCTTTTACATTTACGACATATCGGAGTGTCGTGGTCCTGTAATAATCTGAAATTTCTTATGCAACACGTCTGATCTTGAGGCATATTGATAATAGCTCGGAGGGTTTCATAGGTTTGCATATCCAAATCACAAAAAATATGGAATGTGATGTGTTTTATCTCCATAACTATTGACATTAAAATGGGCTATCCAAAACATACATTTTTCAATTTTTTTATGTTTTCTCTATCATCTGTATATATCACTAGCAACCGACTGAATTAGAATTATTTAAAAAAATATATTTTTAAATTATTTTTTTTGGCAAAAGATGAAAAACATGCAATTTTTTTTCTTTATTTTCTTTTCGTCGCCATTTTGTTATTTTTGCATTTATAGTAAAAATTCTAGTTCACTCGGTTGCTAGTGATATATTGAACCTAAAAATTCAAAAACTTAATGTTTTAGATGGCCCATTATGAAATTTCAACACCCAGCGCAGACCCACCTACTAATCGAGGCGTTGTAATCAAATGGTGTTTTCATATGTTAAAAGTGCATAAAATATATTTTTTTTTTTTACAGTTTCAAGACTGTATTTATTTATTAAGCCTAACAATATCTTTATTCATTATCTCATAAAAAATTCATAATAAATAAAAATAGTTTTTTTTCGCCCAATGTGCTGCCTTAGGCCCGAATTCAGACTCAATGCTTTGATGATTTGTAGGTTAAAAGGTACGCCTTAGAAGCGTTATTTTGTACTGAAACAAAATAACGCTTATATATATTACCGATTAAATCATTTAAGTATTGAGTCTGAATTCGGGCCTGACACTAATGTTGCTTGAACATTTTCGAGTCACAATTTAGACAGTAATCTACTTATAAAGTATTGTGGACTAAGGTCCGAATTCAGAGTCATTACTTAGATGATTTAAAGGTTAGGTACGTTTTAAAAGTATTATTTTGTACTGAAAATTACGCTTTTAAGGCGCTCTGTTACACCTTGTATACAATAGTCACGCTAAAATGTGTATACGAGTATATGCAGAAAATTAAAATGAAGTGCGTATATTTGGGTCTTTTCATCTACAATTGGAATTTGAAACGTCTCGTCGAAATTTAAATACAATCACGTGAATATTATTATGTACAGTAGCCGGCAAACATCTTGAAATTTTACGGCGTAGTGGGGGGAAGTTTGCGCACGTACCTTTCCACCAAAGAGGCCCAAATTTTGTCTTCTGCGCATTCCCCCACTATGTCAAAGAATTTCAACAAGTTTGCCAGCAACTGTACCTGTGTATCGCGGCATATTTTTCTCTCTTCCCTTGAATACTTTACGTTAGAAATCGCCGCTCACCGCTGATAATTTAGACATCAGAAAGATAATTGTAAGAATACTCATCATTTCTGAATCACCGGCTCTAACAACAACACGAATTTCATATAAAATGTAACGGTGCTTACCTTAGGGTGGTACCCGGCGACGTGGGTCGACTCAAAAGTACCTATTCATACACCTGTTTATGATTAAGTACTCCTTGGTTGCCGATTCGCTACCAGCGAACCGCCTCCTGATAAACTCTGAAACTTCAACACGTACCACGATTGTTTGTTAATTTCCGTGGGACTGAAATTTCTGCCAAATTTTTAATTAAAATGTCTCATAAATTTTTTTCGTGCATATTTCATGGATATTGTACGAATGAAGTATTGAAAAAACACTGTGGAGGTGATTCAGGATAATTAGAGCATTGCTTTTTCACGTTCGTGTTCAGATACTTCAATATTCAACTTGGCTTATTGTGAGGAGTAAAATGAATTAAGACAACAGCGTAGCTGAACAAAGAATACTTATATATTTATTCGATTAAATATAAGAATATTTCGCATCTATATACTAAAAAATATAAATATATATATATCATCATCTATCTGCGTTCGGTGAAGAAATGACGTGTGGAGCGGGGCGTTACTGAACCTACTAGTTTGGAGCTGATTTGACAGATGCCCCTGTGTCCAGCTAAAATAAACCAATACAAAATTTTAATCAATATCCAATTTTAGATATGCATATAAATATGCGTACAATTTTTACCGCTACAGTAGCGAATCTTAGTTGTATTCACATTCATGTGCATACGTTATTATTGACGTATTTTTTAAATCACATTTTTTCAATGATTTTATTATTATAAAATTAATTTTATTATTTTAGTGTTATTGTTATTGAGGAAGAGCGTGACTTGTATAGTAAAGTATCAGTTTTAGTAAATATATACGTTTTTTTAAATTTTTATTTCAAAACAATGTGTTATATGAAATTAACAGTAAAAACAGTAATAACCAGGAACATTAACAACAGTAAAAAATCCCCGTTTTTCATGGGACAATGTCATCTACGAATATGAAAGAAGGAAATAAGGAAAGGAATCGTAGGGCCGTTACACTCGTAATCACTCCGTCGGACGAACATGATATCGATTTGAGCGATAAACGCGTACTGTCCTGTAGCACTTTACCGTAGGTGGTGCGCTGTATTATTGCGAGTTTCAATTGAATAAATCATTTGATTCCTTATGGCATCAGAAGACTCCTGTGTTTTTTTTAATCTTCAGTTGTGCCTATGTCAAATAGCACCGCTAGGTTGAAATGGGTTAAGATTTTTTACACCAAAAACCTATTTACGTTTATCATTACCTCATTGATGTAGGGGGATTTATACAAGCTAAAATAATCTTACACCAAGTCCTCAATGAAGAGTGTCTTACAGCACTTATATATTTTTAAGAAATACACATTAAAATTTAAATCATTTTAAAAACAGAATTAATTTTTTTTTTAATGTCTAAAACAGACAATAAAATAATTTTGAATGTAGAAAATAACGTCATGCAGCGGGTGTGTACACAAAAAAAGTTGTTAAAAATATAATTGTCTATTTTTACTCCCTTTCTTTTAACTCGTAGCGTCTGCTTGTCTGTTGTCTGCCGAAAAAACTTTTCCCTTGATCCAATCGAGCTGAAAATTTGAAGGCAAACTCGTGGCGAAGATAAAAATAATTATAATTATACTTAGTATAATTTTGGATTTTTCGAAATTTTAAGGTTTTTTCAAATTGGAATCCATACAAATGAGTAAAAAGCCCGACGCGTGCAGTAGGCGCGTAACCTGTTTCAATGAGAAAGGGAGTATAATAAAAACATGGTTTTTATGGGTTAGTTTTTTATAATGTTTAGTTTGTAGTTTACCCTGAAGAAGGAATGGTGGTTCCGAAATCCGAAGTGAACTTGTGTTTAATTTAATTTGTAATGAATAAACTCAAAGATTAGCTGATTAAAATGGTATAAAATAATCTTATTTTTTTGGTCATGTTTTGATTTGAAAACTGTTCAAAACTTAGTATTATTTTTATGCAGAAGAAACCTATCGAACCTCAACAATGCACCAGACACCTGCCGGAGACCGTGAATGAAACGGTGTCGTTCATTAATAACATATTCCGCCGAGTGCAAGACGCTCCACCCGCGCCGGTACGTGCGCCTTAAAAGTCGAGTGCAACGCCAAAAATGGCGCGCAGCGGGCCTTTCCTGTTGCAGCGCACAATGGATCGCAGAAAGGGCGACCACCTCTGCGTGTTCCCACGTCTCGTCACTCCGCTCGTGTGTGACGGCAGACGGCTCGTCCCTACCGCTTGATCTTGGAACGGACGACATGCGCGTTACACTTTGTTCATCTGGAAAAACAATGTCTACTCAAGTTCATGGGAAATGCATTATTTTATGGGATAATACTGTCCATTATGGTGGCGGACAAATAAACCAGTCCCACAAAACTGTAAAACAGAAATTTGCCAAGTTTGGAGTAAATAAAGCATCTTTATTAAGCTTATTTATTTTATTTTGATTCTCTCTCTCTCTATCTGATATAAATTTGCATGTTAAACCCTGTATGAGAAACCTGGAGTTCTTTAGAATAAGCCAGCACACTAATAATGTCGGTTACTTTTCTCCCATCACAAGGTTGTGTCGCACACATAATAATGTATTGTGCTGACCCTAACATTGATGCTGATATTCTTGCAGATACCTCATCATCGTTTAAAAACTCACTCACACACAACATCCATTTTCTAAACGATGACCTGAACATATAGATCCATTAAATAAATTAATTATTAAATACTAATCAAACACTAAATATACAATACATATAAATATACATGTAAAATATAATTAAATGCAAAAATACATGTTACTAGAGCGTGCCGAAGACACTTGTAATTGGGATAACGGGCATAGTCTTCACTTATCAGAGTATCATGTACCTATTATCCTATAAAAAAAGAAAGCTTATGTTCATTGCTATGTCTAATAAGGTCTAATAATGTTGATGTTTATAAACTGACATTAATACTTTTTTTAATATTATCAGCAATATGCAGCATTTAATTGCTAGATTGAAGAAGCCTCTAAACATCTCTGAACCCAAACATTCATAATATAATTTCTTTTGGGTTATACTCCCGTGAATGATTTTTTGTGAGAAGTTAACCATTTGGTATTGGTTTCATTTCATGTGGATAAGATTTTCGAACAGCAAATACTGAACAAAAGACCAACAGGAGCTTAGGAAAGCTATGTTTAAGGTGGAGCAACTATGTTTTCAAGAACATATCTGCATAAAGGATCTAAAAATTGGAGAGAGTTAGCGCTCAACCGAAATAATCGGAGGAAAATTCTGGAGCGGACCAAGACCCATCAGGTATTGTAAAATCAACAGTGATGGGTAGGTTTTCAGCTTGGTCGGCCCACGGCTCAATACTCCAAAACGATTCTATTACCATCTGACGATCTTGAAACCTACGAATGTATCCAAGCAGACTTTTGAGTGTTTTGGCTAGGTGGTAATACATGTTACGCCCATTCATTTTAAAAGGCATCGATTGGGACATATGATAGGTTAAGTAAAAGCAAACAATATTTATCCCCACTAAATCTAATAAAAACAGAAACGTACTTCTACTCGTAAGCAGTAGGTAAAGCAAAAAATTCTTTACAAAAAGTAGACTTAGTAAACACCCATAGACAAATCATTGCCTCATGTTCCTCGGCTGTAACATTCTCCTTCCAGAGTCACGAATTCCATCTTTTCCCGCTTTATGAGATGTGATCTGATATTTTTCGTGATATCTCATTGCATGCCCAAGCTTTTAAGTATTTCCGAATTTTATTGTTTTAACTAAATCTTTTCGTAGTTCATCCCGACCGAAGTCTCTTGAGGTATTTTTGACCATTCTTCTGTAGATACACATCAAGTGATTCGAGTCTTCTTATCATTTCTATATTGATGGTCCATACCTCCGTCCCAAAAAATATTATACGACCATTGGCATTCGCGATTTTATCACGTAGGTTTAAGACCATCACTGCAGAATTTGTGGCATGTGATTTCAACAGAACGAAACCATCTTTCGTTTATATTACGACCCAGGTACACAATACTTTGTATTTCTCACAACATTATTCCAACAAAAATACGCCACTCATTATTAAGTATGTTATGTTTGCTAATGAGCATCTGTTTTGTTTTACATATATTAAGTTTTAACCCTAAAGTCTCACGCCTTCACTTTCCGGTTCAGCTGAAGTCGTAGTTCCTCGATGCTAGTTGTTAGAAATGCCGTATCATCATTATAACGCAATTGTTCAAAATCTTCCCGTTTACAGGGGTCATTTTTAAAGTAATAATCATTTTGTCTCAAAATAACTGTTGTTGGTGACTCTCTTACTTTCTATCAATAATAAAAATATATTATTATTAATATTTAAAGCATTAACTTTGTGGTTAGACATTATAATGGAGTGTTAGTTAAATTAGTATAAACCACTACCAGATTTTAGGTCTATCGGTTTCGAGACTAGTGCGTGCTAGTCTTTAACAAGAATAACACGCATGTGATAAATATCGGCGAAAGGTTAACAGTACTATGGTTGTGGTGTATAGTGTTATGAACCTAGTAGTGTAGTGTTGGTCCTGACGAAGAGACGGGTACGTCTCGAAACCGGTAGACCTAAAATCTGGTAGTGGTTAATACTAATTTAACTAACACTCTGTTATAAAAATATATGTTAAACCACTTTCCCATATAAACCCCGTTGACTTCCAGGCATTTTTGAGACCGATAAAAAATGAGGGAAAATATGAAAGTCCGGCCTTTTTGGATGATGGTTCAGTATGTAATTGTAATGTGCTTAAGTATGTAATTTAAAAAAAAACTCATAGGCAGACAAATACCTGTCAACGTCCAAAGCGTCCACTTACGTTGTTCATGTACGCATAAGATAATTATTTGAAAATGGCTTACGTCCAAGCAGCTCTCGACTACCCTCTTGAGCTTGTAGAACGCCAAAAAGCTACTAATGACGGACCCAAATGAACTGACGACTCCGGTCGTAAAACAAGTTAAAGAATGTCCGATGAATCTCTCGCTCATACTTCAGCACCTTACGGGGCAGTATATATAGTGATTGGTAGAATACTTTTATGATATTATCGACATGTTTTTTTTTCAAATTAGATTTTCACAATTTTAGATAAATGTTTCAGAAGTATTATTTGAAAAATTATGGTAATTTATAATTACCACTGTTTTACAAATACCACTATACAGTGACATTTGCAACATAAAAATGTGAAAATATGAATGTTGCTATTCAACTTGATCAAGTTAGTGTTATTTAATAAAGCCTCCAGTATACTTCAATAAAATTTTGGAAGTAACTGATTATTTAGCAAATAACAAAGGTCTAAAAACGATGTTGACCAATCAGAGCGCTCGAAACACACTCTGCACAAAGTGACTCATCGACTGTGCATACGCAGGTATCAAATCATCGAGAAAGGGTTCGCAGCTTTGCATATCCCCACTGATACTTACTGTAATGATAGTTACTGTAATGATAGTCCAACGTTTCACAAAAAATAAGTCAGAAATAGTGAAAAAAAAAATGCAAACTTTGATGTCGCATATCTCCATAACTATTGATATTAGGTCATGATAGCTTGAACATTTTCGACTCACAATCAAGGCAGGTATATAGTCCTGCGAGGTTATTAATGTTTCCCAAATAACCCTGTATATTGTCGATAAGTGTTACAAAATCCGCATCGTTTTTTTTTTTGTACAACATGTTTCGAGTTATTGTCCTTTATCAAAAATATATTCATCCCACGATATTCACCGTTGATTGTTTTGACACATTTATTTATAGCGACGTGTAACGTACCGCCGTTTTAACGGTTTATCCTTTTTAAATTGCGCGAACAATGGTTTACTAGATAATTTCACACTTGGAATTACGCTATTTCTCACCTTTTCGTATTTTATCAATTTACTACGATTTTAATCTTTTGCGTATTCTTTACGCAAACTTTATCTTTTCAGCACCTATTGAATGTAAATCATTTATTGTGATCGCAAAGCATTTTGGAAATAACACTTTTCACAGGTTTAATTATTTCGTGGATGTAAATCAGCGGCGTCACTGAACAAATGCGTTGTATTAATAGATCCGGGCATGGGTTGCTCATCAGTCCAACTTCCAAAATATTTTATTTTTATCATTTTTATTCGCATATTTTTGCGAAAATATGCATTATTCCTTCTCCTGCTAAAAACATCAACTTTTCAATTCACTTTGTTTTCACCACTTTATTAGATTAAACAATCTACATGTTTCGAAAACAATGTTCCCTCCTTCAGGATTATTGGTGTAATTGTAAATTGAAAAATGGATGAGGGGGGGGGGGTCAGAAGTGTTAATTATCCATCCCTTCACCGTAACACATTTGCATGGTTTACTTTTTCAATTTTAGTACACCAATAATCCTGAAGTAGGGAACATTGTTCTCGAAACATGTAGATTGTTTAAGCTAATAAAGTGGTGAAAACAAAGTGATTTGTGTTTTATTTTAATAATAATGTCACCACAAAAATCAAGCCTTCGTACAGAAGAAAAAATATCCTTCGAACAGTTATTCACTTCATTCTAATGGGTTACCTAAGAACATTTACAAGACCACCTAATCATCGTCATCAATGACTCCACAGCCCATTGTGGGCCTTGGCCTGTTCCGAAATTCCTCTCCATCTTCCTCTATCCTGACACGTAGTCCTCCAATCCCTGATGCTTATGGTTTTCTCGTCCATCCAGCCATCGAAGTTTGGGTCTGCCAACGCTGCGTCTATCTTGGGACTTTGTGTGGAGAATCTTTTTAGGCATTCTCTCTTCACTCATTATTTCTACGTGCCCTGCCCAACGCAGCCTTTCTATTTTGATAAATTGTATCATGTTGGGCTTATTGTGAATGTTGTAGACCTTCTCGTTGTATCGTATTCTCCAAACTCCATTTATCTGTACTGGACTAAATATTTTTCATCCTTTTTACTCAATTCCCAGTATTCAGAGCCATACGTTATACAGGACGTAATAATGTATTATAGATGGTAACTTTTGTTTTCCTTAACAGCATTCGAGAAGCGAGATGTCTTCTCAAACCGAAGAAGTGTCATTTTGAATCCAAACTCTGCATTGTGTACTTCATCGCGTTATACAGTTGTGTGCGGTTAATGCTGTCATATGCAGCCTTAAAGTCGATGAAGAGGTGGTGTGTATCGATACTGTTCTCTAGAGGTTTTTTTCCCAATATTTGTCGAAGAGAGAATATTTGGTCCTTGGATCTTCCTGAGCAAAATTCGCTTTGGTAATGGCCTACCAGATTTTAAGCATATAAAAGTCCGGAGAAAAGGATGCTGACAATTAATTTATTATAATAAGAAAAGGATGTGTGAGTTTTCAAGAGATTCCTCGATAGTTGGTGCATTTCTTTGCATCACCTTCTTACCTAATGGGCGTATAATTAAAAATAGATTTTTTACAGGGTTTTGATCATTTTTTTGAGGTGTATTGAAGAGAATGATTTTCTTTATCGATATAAGTTACTGATATAGTTAGTTAATGATAGTTCAACTTTTTGCAAGAAATAAATCAGAAATATTAATAGAAAAATGCAATCAAATTGCATATCTCCATAACTATTGATATTGGTTGCTTGAACATTTTCGACTCATTTATCAAGGCAGAAATCCACCTGTAAAATTTTTGTACTGCATATTCCAGACAGACACGAGACACCCTGTATATTCCAATGATCTAAGCATTATCTTACCTATAGAAGACATGTATAGATCTTTCTGTAATATAAGAGTTTTTACGAGTAGCGTTTGGCGCGAAGTAACAAATATGATATTGACATCATAATATACAAACCACTATATAAACAAGATAGATATAATAAATATTACAATTTATGTGTGATAAATCGCTTTTTAAAAGAGAAAGAAGATAACAGAATTTGGTCATACAGAAATCGCAATATTGCTTATTCAGAATATGGCCGATAATAATAATAATAGTGTTAAAATACTAGGCGACATAACACATGTTTGTTGACCTATTAGTTTATACGTGCATGTATATTTTTTGCAGAATTACAGAAATCGCAATATTGCTTATTCAGAATACGGCCGATAATAATAATAATAGTGTTAAAATGTGTTAAAATACTAGGCGACATAACACATGTTTGTTGACCTATTAATTTATACGTGCATGTATATTTTTTGTTAGAATTACAGAAATCGCAATATTGCTTATTCAGAATACGGCCGATAATAATAATAATAGTGTTAAAATACTAGGCGACATAACACATGTTTGTTGACCTATTAATTTATACGTACATGTGTATTTTTTGGAAGCGGTTGACTGCCAACATTTTTTATTAAGTAATCTCAATAATGTCTCGTTCTATTTCAATTCTCGTGCAATTTTTGTAGTGCATTGTGTGTTGGATATATTTAAAATTTTGACAAAAATCATTAAGTCAATAAATTGTCGGGAAGGAAACTGTCACACGTAACTCAAAACCATTAATAATAGTGTTAAAATACTAGGCGACATAACACATGTTTGTTGACCTATTAATTTATACGTACATGTGTATTTTTTGGAAGCGGTTGACTGCCAACATTTTTTATTAAGTAATCTCAATAATGTCTCGTTCTATTTCAATTCTCGTGCAATTTTTGTAGTGCATTGTGTGTTGGATATATTTAAAATTTTGACAAAAATCATTAAGTCAATAAATTGTCGGGAAGGAAACTGTCACACGTAACTCAAAACCATTAATAATAGTGTTAAAATACTAGGCGACATAACACATGTTTGTTGACCTATTAATTTATACGTACATGTGTATTTTTTGGAAGCGGTTGACTGCCAACATTTTTTAATAAGTAATCTCAATAATGTCTCGTTCTATTTCAATTCTCGTGCAATTTTTGTAGTGCATTGTGTGTTGGATATATTTAAAATTTTGACAAAAATCATTAAGTCAATAAATTGTCGGGAAGGAAACTGTCACACGTAACTCAAAACCATTATAGAATAGGAATAAGAATGTATACTTTAAAAATGGCCCCTGGATTATAATGCAATTCTCCCCGACTAAGCAAGGGCAAACAGCAAAAACTATTTTTTATTTAAGGCTGCACATTCACTGCAAATGCATATTTCGGCGTTTTTTTTACGGAAATGTGGGTTTTTATTATTAATTTATATCTGAATGTATACTCTAGACTGCATTTTTTTCAAAGCAATAACTGAGATAGAACCTTTGTTATTATATAAAAGTAAACTGAACATTATTTACAATAATTAAGAAAATATAAGCATTAATCGACAGGTCGCGGTCAAAAAATCGTTTTTAGTGTCCTAGGTGGCGCTAAGTTTTAATGAATATTCATCATCATCATCATTAAATAATCTTTCTGTCGCAGCCACAGTTTTACCCCCGTGAGACAGTTCGCAGGTACAATACCTGCATATGGTTTTACTTTCATCATCTATAAACAATTTAAAAATTATTTTAGAGTCCCCGAACAAAACAAAATAAAATTGTCTCAATGGGCCGAATTTGTTTTGGGACGAGTTCACTAACAAGTCTTGTACACAAATGGATATCTTTATTCTTTATAACAAAAACAAACAAATAAAGTTATAATAAATTAAGCGTTGTTTCGTTTACAGGGTGGAAGTTCATGATTAACACAATGATTAAATATAAAAATTCAAAAAACACAATGTTTATATAATATAATCACGATAATCATCAGTTGATAATGGCCTAAACAGCCGAAACGATCGTCCTGTAAGAGACTAATAAAATATTGAACTCTTATAAAAAACATTGTGTTTTTTGAATTTTTATATTTAAAATAATGGAGTTCTTTGCAATAAATAACGTCAGTGTTCAAAAAATTAAAACACTATGATTTATACACAACGTTTTATTTCACTAATTTGAGTTATATAAGCCTAAGCGCTTTCGATGGACACAACCCCCCCCCCCTCCCACCCTCACCGTCATCCCTTTACTTTCTATTTGTCGTCCATATTGATTTACAATTAGTTCTAATATTGCCTCTGAAGATGATGTTTGTGTCCATCGAAAGCGCTTAGGCTTATATAACTCAAATTAGTGGAATAAAACGTTGAGTATAAATTATTGTGTTAAATAAAGTTATATTTAAATTACCAGATTTCTTATCGAAATGTTTCCCAATATCACTTTTTTCACGCTTACTTGAGGTCACGTTATTAGATTCAATTTGAAATTATTTTATAAGAGTTTTACACACAACGGAAATTAAATGAGCACCTAACCTTATTAATAACCCAACGAAACTAGATGAAAGAACTCATGTTATGCTGTGAAACAAGTAACAATCGACAAATTGAGAATTCAACAAATCCATTCATTCAATGTTGGGGGAATCCCCGATAATGGAGTGCGTAGGTGTGTTTGGATACACGGTGCACAGCCAATTAATTTAATAATAATTAGCGTCGCGTTCAGTTATAAATAGTTTGTTTTTAATATTCGTGATGATATTCGGCGAATACGAATATTCGGTAAACATCTACTATTCGGCGAATTCGAATATTCGTATTCGTTGCATCACTACATGTCATATGCCCAAAGATGTTATTTCATAACCTCTTCGCATGTGCCTATTTCGTACATGTTGAAAACTTGATAGTAGTTGATACTTTGAATAAATGGATGTTGCTGGAGCAGGCCGTCGATTTGAAATAATTAATGTATTATTGTTTCTATTTTTCAGCGTTACCGTAGTTTATTACATAAGCTAAATATACAGGGTTATTTGGAAAACATTAATAACCTCGCAGGACTATATTCCCGCCTTGATTATGAGTCGAAAATGTTCAAGCTATTATGACCTAACATCAATAGTTAAGGAGATATGCGACATCAAAGTTTGCATTTTTTTTCAATATTTCTCACTTATTTTTTTGTAAAACGTTGGACTATCATTACAGTAACTCATATCGATAACGAAAAATTCATTCGTTTCAGTACAAGTTAAATAAAATGATAAAAACCCTGCAAAAATTCCAATTGGAATGTTTTCCAATTGGAATTGAAAGGTTTTTATTTTTTTATTTGACTTGTATTAAAGGAAATGAATTTTTCATATTCGATATAAGTTACTGTAATGGCAGTCCGACGTTTTACAAAAAATAAGCAAGTAATATTGAAAAAAAAAATGCAAACTTTGATGTCGCATATCTCCATAACTATTGATATTAGGTCATGATAGCTTGAACATTTTCGACTCATAATCAAGGCGGGAATATGGTCCTGCGGGGTTATTAATGTTTTACAAATAACCTTGTATATAAATAATTTCACGTTCAACGCCGGATAAATCTACATTTGATTGCAATACAATGGCCGCGCCGACATTTTGATATGCCTGCGTATCTGTTATTCTCGGTGTAAATATTAAATAATAAATAACAGGCAATCATAACTCGCCGGTACTCGTTATGTCTAATCGCAGAATGTAAAGCAAAATGATCCGTAATAACGTAATGTAAAATACGGCCGTTTCACTCCCTTTTTTCTCATAACAGCGAACAATGCGCAATACGATTCCTCGTACGTAATACTAGTGAGAACTATAATCTGCAATTATTACAGCGATCAAAAACATTTTACTGCAATGACTTTTTTTAGGTTATATTTTGCTTTGTTTATAAAATTTCTTGTTTGTGATATTAATAAGGTGAGAAGCGGTGATTTGGGTTTTTCAGGCCTCTCCTTGCTGAACCGCCCTTTAGGGCTTGTTCAGACACGCGAGAATCGTGCGATTGCAAATCGCGCGTTTTGAAACCGCAGATTTTTGTCATGTGTTCAGACAGCCGCGGTTAATAAGCGATTTGTGCGCGCGAATAGCGCGTCAGTTAATAAACGTCAGTTTGACATTTCCTGTTCCGTTCTCCATCTTTGAATATCAGGGATAAATTCGCTCATTATTTTGTGAACGACGGCCGTGTTCCATGGCAAGACACAAAAATATCATTCTGTCAGTTCATTTTTGGTGAATAAATACCTACTTACCTAAAATAATCTTTTTTACAAACGTGTCGTCACCATTTCCAAATATCTCCAAGCTTGGTTCTTGGCAATTTTATTTGAGTAATCCTCACATTGAAGATCCCACATTGCAGGTCTTTTCTCCACTTAATCAATAAAAAGTTCAGTGTCCAACGAGCTCACGCGTGCTCCTGTTGTGACAGGAGCACGCGGGCGCCGTGCGGTTTGATTAACCGCCCGGTTATGTCTGAACGATTACATACCGTCCCTTAGCTAACAACACCGCATAAGTCATTTTTACCAACTTTACAGGAGACGAAAAAAACTGTCTATTTTAAAAAATCGGTGGAATTTTTCTGTTATTACTTAATAAATACCCTAATTAGCGGTTAAGAAATAATTATTTATACTTATTTTGATGATTTACTTTATTTTAACTTTTATTTTATGACTTGAGCTGTGTTGACTGATATTTTATTAGATTTAGGCGGTGTTGTTTACGGAAATGTTAGGGAATAAGGTATTAATAGATGATTTAAAAAGAAAAGTTTTTATTAAGAAATATTTCAAGAATAATTAACAATCGTTATAACATAGGTATCTATAACCTATTTAGGTTTTAAAATTATATTATTATATTAAAATTTTTTAAGAATCACATTGTTGAGATCAATTGCTCAGTTCTTTGATCAGTTATTTGGTGACGCACGAACACTTACAGCATAAGTGCAATTATTATTTTTTTATTTTAATAGATAAATATTTAAAACATAGTCTTTAATAAACTCCAACGAAACAAGTACAACAGTAATAAAATTATAAAAAAATAAAAAAATATTCGAAATCTCTAGTCTAATAGTTAGTTGTAGTCTTTAGAGATTGCTGTGCGGAAGGTCATCATAAAAAGAGTGGCAACTAGATGGTAATACGCTTTTTAGGTCTTGCAAATCTTCATACTTCCGCTTTGTAATTGGTATTCTAGCTGCATACAACTTCTGCAGGTGATTTATTTGTTTGATGCTTTTAATTGGCGTGGGACGATGTGGTAACGGCTGAAGCTCGTCATCAAAACCAATTTTATACCAAATTGTGCCATTTGGTCTGTATTGTAGCATACGTACATCTGTGACGACTGGGTCACCTGTTTTTTTACCAGGCCGTATAGATTTATAAATTAATTCTTTCGAAAAGTCGGTAAAAAAGGTATAGTCCAAATAATGAGCTTCGTAAGGCATAGGATCACTCCTAGCAGTTTTAGTTACAGCCATGTATTGTTGTGGAAGGTAAATTTCTTTACCTTTTAATTTACACTCTATTGCACTGTGTACAGAATCACATTCCATGTGGGTATGGCCTTTTTCCAGGTACTTTTGAGTAATCACAATATTTTTTTCAATCGCTAAACGTAATAAAGCATTGCTTAAGGTAACATTGCGATTTTGAGCACAACAGCCATCGGAATATAAAATCACAGGCAATATTTTCTGACTCAAAACTTTCTCTAGATGATCTACTAAGCATGAAGCAAAAACAGAGGCTTCAAGCGTGCTATTTGACTCATCGAACCAATAACACATTACTTCCTTAGTTGCTAAATTGTATAATGTAAAATTATGGACGCATAATTTAGTTTTATAATAAATTGCACTAGCTTGAAGATACGGGGCCAATTTGACCGATTCAACATCCTGTGTGAATACGTGACAAGCTCCGGACTGTGCAATACCTTTGTCAGTATCTTTCTCTTTCCTGGCTCGATCTTTCTTCGAAACATGTTGAGCGTATTCTTCATCCGTAATGCTTCCAGTTTTATGACTGCAACAAACGTCACATTGATCTTTCTTCGGGTGGAATAGGCTCAGATTGAGTTTCAAAAATAATTTATCAAATAATTTACGGCCAAGGCATTCTTTACCATCTAACTCACAATTTTCTTTATATGTGTGATAGAGCTGTGTCATGTTCGAGAAAATTGGTTCTAAATATTCTCGTGATGTTTTAGCACGACAGTAATGCGACGGCATCTTTGGAAGACCTGCTAAAAACTTTTCAACATATTTGTGGTCTTCAATTTTCTCTGGATTTCTGCGATTACTGGTTGAAGTAGACAAATCGGGAGGCATGGCACAGTCTGTTTTTGTCAGCCAATATCTGATAAACCAATCTTTTATGCCAAGAGTGGCCAAGAACATTTTTTTACAGACTTGGTGACGTACATTATCTATCGTGAAAACGTAAGTTCGACTATCAGTTCTTTTGGATGATTCTGGATTTTTTGTAATTTTCTTTGGTACTTTATTAACGTGAGAAGTTATAAATGATCTACGCTGCTCCCAGTTCATGTTCTTCCAGAAATTTTCAAACAAATATTGCCGCTGTTGTTCTTTTATGTTGTCACATGATCTGAGTTTCGATTTCTTGCAAAACGCAGAATTGCACGGTGGTTTCATTGATCTTGCAGGCTTAAATACGTCTTGTTTCACTTTAAATGTTTCATTATTCTTTGCTTTTCTGTCTCTTCTGTATCCTAAATAATTTTCACCTTTCATATGTAATTCTTTATTAACATTTCGTTTATATTTCTTTGGATCTTTTGTCGCCTTGTTCTGTCGTTTTTTAAGACTTAACAAATCACCGTGATACGAAAAATTACTGAGTATGACCGCTTTTGAAGAACACGATGGAGTAGCAGAGGCACTGGATTGCTGCATACTGTTCTGGTTTATATTATTTTTATCTGTACATTGAGTATTGTTTTCATTATCAATAATAGGATACTCGATGGCCACCGTAGCGAACTTGGGTGGTTCCTGTTGCAGATCAAAGAAGTCATTACCAACTTTTTCTATAACTCGTAGATTGTTAATGTCAATGTTTTCAATATCCAAGTCTATGTTTTGATCAAATATTGTTTTTATATTGTCTTGGCTAATTATAATACTTTTCATGGACTCCCCGAAGTTTCGTTCGTTTATTTGTGTTGCAATAATTTCGTATTTATTAGGAGAATTGCATGCTTTGGTATCAGAAGAACTGGTGTTATCTTTCTGATTCAAATCTAAAAAAATAATACGAATTATTGCATTAAAAATATAAATAACAAAATAAATGCGGACCTCAAAACAAACCTTTGCTACTAACCTAGTTTAATTCTTTTTTTATCTTTTTTGCAACTTTGTTTACGCCGTTTATGTTTTGACATCAGTCCTGCTTCTTGTAATTGGGCAAATATCAATTCATCACCTGAACTCAGATCACTCCAGGAATCAATTTCTTCTCCATCCATAGTGTATCTCAATTATTGAGCTTCCTAAAAGAAATAAAATACATTTTGAAACACCGCCTAAGTTAAAAAGAGATACTCAGTAAACACCTCTCAAGTAAATGAATATATTCTATTATCATTTATTTCTATATGAATACGCGTAAATCAATAAACATTACTTTATTATATAGCTTACCTCTTAATCTTCTATTAAAACTCCTTGCATAGACCTTTCAGCGATAAAACTCACATAAAAATATAATAATCAGGGAGCGCAAAGTACTTTTACGAGTAAAGTATGACAGACTAACGACTTGTGCGGTGTTGAGAGGCCAACCGACTTGCGCGCTGTCACTACTTTTCGAATTACGGCTTCTGATTGACTGAAATCTATATCATGTGACCAATGGTTAGACGCGTAATGAGCAGCTCTATCTAAAGGCATTAAAATGTGAAAACCGCCAATTTTCGACTTGAGCGGTGTTGTAAGCTAAGGGACGATATTTATGTTTGATGATTGATTACATTTCTATTACTTTATAATAATCGTGCTGAATTGATCTGAGTCGGAAAAAAGGCAAAATCGAAAGTTAAAATCGAATGACAATTAAAGAAGCCTCCTATAAATTCAAAGATAACTGCAAACATTTTTAATTACAGCCATGCAAACGTGGCGAAATGAAAACATAGATTTTTTCGCAAGTGAGAACAGCAAATACGTCAATATTGGGAACTTTAGTAATAGAAATGTCGCAATTTTTACATTAGCATGATAAATATTGGGTTTTCAAAATGGTTTCTTGAAATATGCAAAAATATATACATTTTATAAGAAACAATTTTGGCAAATGTCACAATTGATACAATTAGCAGGGTTTTGCATAATGCAAATTTTTTTTTGGGTCCGTTGAATGTCAAATTAACGAGGTTCTACTGTCTCAGTTTCTCGTGAGATTGAGTGAAACATTTTTTTTGCACATCAGCGATCAAAGTGCTAAAAATCACAATGTGGAATTTGTGAAACAGGAATTATCTCGAGAGAAAACTCAACTGTCTGACACTCGACACATTCACATCTTTATTGTCATCATTGTGCAAACAAAGTGTTTACTGTAAAAGTTCTAAGGATGTCCTAATTAAAGGCAGAATGAACACTGACATTGACAATTTGAGCTTGAAAAGATTGTGAAGTTGGTCTAATACTTCACCTGTCGATTGTGAAGTTGGTCTAATACTTCACCTATCGATTAGAGGTCTTGTCAATCTTGAAACTCGAGTAGTACACAGGGTGCCTCGTAGCTAGTACCAAAAACATCGGCAAGTTTTCTTCATTCAATTTTAGCATGTCAAAATGTCAACAGTTATGAAGATAAGCGACTTCAAAGTTTGCTTTTTTTCTTAATATTTCTGACTTTTTTACTGTAAAACATTGCATTATCATCAGTACATTAACATGTATGGATAACATATATAGGGTGTCTCATAGCTAGTAGAAAAATTTTACAGGTGAATTTATGCCTTGAATAATTTTCAAGCAACCATGATCAACTTTTTTCAAAAAATAAATCATAAATATTGAAAAAAAAAATGTAAACTTTGATATTGCATATACATATCTCAATAACTATTGATGGTATATGCCATAAATCAATAAAGTTCATGGTTGCTTGAACATTTTTGACTCATTATCAAGCCAGGATTCCACCTGTAAAAAAGTGCAAACTTTGATGTCGCTTATCTCCGTAACTGTCGACATTGCACCCAAAGTGTTAAGAATATTTTCTATTCAAAATCGAGTGAAGAAGGCTCCCCGAAGATTTTGCTTATAGCTACGGGAAACCTGTATAATTAAACTAGAGTAGAATAAACATAGCTTTATTCCATCCATTTTGAGGATGATTTTCAAAGTACAGTCGCCAATTGGGGCGGGTCTCACCTCAGGAGTGTTCATTTTGAGCCAGTAGTAGGCTTCGCGGAAGTCGTCGAATATGATCCTGCCGCCATCGTGCGACCGGGCCGACAGCACGATGGACGGGGAGCTGTACGCCTCGCTCGTCACCCATGTGCAGTGGAAAGTGTAGGAGACCAAAAGGCAGGTCATCACCCCGACAAACACCAGGGCTATCTGGAAAGATTTGACACAGACGCCAACGTGAGAACTGTGTAACATTGTTATTGTTATTATTAGGTTGACAAATGATTATGTATATCAGCGTTTCGTAACCTTTTTCAGTCATGGACCCCTAGGAAATCAAGCACGATTTTCAAGGACCCCCTTAATAAAAAAAACAACAATTGAGTAGCTTGTTGGGCTTGTGGTTGGGTCTCTTGCTTCGCAATCTAAAGGTCGCAGGTTCGAACCTCACTCCAGACCAGCAAGTCAGTCCTATTTTCATAGCACAAACATTAAGCTTGGCTTGAAAATAGTAAGAATATTGATGTGACACGTATTCCGTGTTCGCATCTATATTTAAAAAAAAATTCGGACCATTTATTTTAGTACTACAAATACAAAAAAAAAAAAATTATAAAAAAATATGTTAATAATTAACGTACAACACCAACATTCACATTAATTAACGGTTAATTAATGTGAAGGTTGGTGTTGCTTTTTTTGCAACAAAATGATATTCGGGTTGATGTTACTACTATAGCTATACCGCTTTCAAAAGAATTTGCGCAAAAAATATTTGTGTTGTTTCGATGCAAAAAATTAATGCAAAAGAAGTTTTTCTAGTAAGTAACCTTTTTAAACTAAAAAATATATATTTATTTGGAATATCATATTGAGGCTTGTGACAGGGCTTGCCAGGCAACTTTCCCCCCGCTTTCTTCTTACTGGATCAAAGCTTTCGATTGTGGCCCAGTTGTTTCAAGTTGGATTAGAATAAAAGTTAATTTAACGCATAGATTTCTACGGAAACTGATCGTTTGATCGGTGGAGAACGCAAAAATCTATGCTTTAAACAAACTTTTACTTTGATCCAACCGGGCCTTAGTTGTAATCTCAAATCGGATTCCACTGTATTTGTTTTTTTTTCATTTATTTATTATTGTTAAACGGTCCAGAGATGAGGCTGCGGACCCCCAGAGGCCCACGGACCACAGGTTAAGAAACACCGATGTATATAATAATAAAATTTCTGAAAATGAATGCATCGCGACACTCACCTCACTCTTCATCACGAAGTTGGACTCCATCTTCTTGGCCTTCTTATCGGTCACCTTTGGCGGGTCCACCTGGCGCATGTAGGTCAGCAGCAGGGACGAGACGGCGATCCCCGACAGGATGCACATCACGGGGGCGAGCACCAGCATCAAGCGGACCATCACCCCCTGAGAGAATGCTCAATGCACTTGAATCATCATTCACACTCAATTGCATTCTTATAAACAGACAAAAGTTCATACATTTATTTTTTTAATGAAAAATTGGGTACTTGTGCATATCTTAGGCATATAAAAATAGGTGTTGCATACCATGCACTTTCTGTATTCCAACTCAAGGTATACAACACCAACTAGAATTGCTGTCAAAGACAGTTCTTTATTAACAGGTAAAAAATCTGAAATGCGCTTTGAATACGGTACCCACGAACCGAACTGCATTTTGCTTGTATATAAAAGAGAAAATGAAACAGTAAGCACATAATTCAATCACCGTAATAGCGCATTACGAATTTGATCACAATTACATATATCATAAAAAACACATCAGCAAATAGAAAATAAACAACATTAACCGCGCCCGGAGCATATGCAGTTTCCATAACACCATTTTCAAACCACTTGACGTCATAACAGAATTTCTATTGGTTAAGTCGGAAAACTGCCACTCTAATTTGTGAAAGAGGCATTACCTTGCATGATGTAATGCCTCTGAAGAAGAAAAACTTGAATTTTTAAATTTTCTTTTTTGTAAAAAAATAAAAACAGTTCATAATATAGTGTCCTATAAAGATAAGTCAGAAATATTGAAAAAATAAATGCAAATATCGAAATCATCCTGCAGTAAGTCATTCTATATACAGGGTGTCTCATAGCTAGTAGCAAAAACTTCAGGGGAATCTTCTTCATTCAATTTTGAATAGAAAATTTTATTTACACTGGGTGAAATGTCGACAGTTACGGTGAAAAGCGACATCAATGTTTGCATTTTTTTCTCAGGATTTCTGGCGTATCTTTTGCAAAATGTTAGGCTATCATAAAAGTAATGGAATATTAAAAATGTGTTCGCTTCAATCCATTTCAGATAAAACAATAAAAACCGTACGGAAATTCAAAAAAGTTTTTTTGCAAGGTTTTTGTCATTTTATTTGACTTGTATTAAAGAGAATTTTTAATATTCCATTAAGTTACTGTACTATAGACGTACCACTATAACTTGGCGTGCGAGGGAGGGTGTCCCTGTCGCGTAACAGAAGTTGTCAGGGTGTAAATTTATTACACAATACATAATGTACAGAATGTCCTGTGACCGGTGTCGTATTAAATACAGAAATTTGTTCAGGCAGCACTAAAGAAACCATGTAGTAATGGCGGCCATTCTATCTGCCAAACTGTCAGACGATAATATTGGTCAATTATTCGCTTTTTCCGCTCCGCAAAACTTTCTTACTTTATCGGCAATTGTTCTTGCACCATCCCGGACTGTTTAGGATGTTTTGGACATAATAATTCAGTGTATATTGGTAATCAAGATGTCACAGCTCCCGACCAAATACAAAATTGAACTAAATGACAGGGCGAGGGGTTACCGCCGAATGCGGGTGGGGATCCAAATTCGCCGCATGCCAAGTTACGTTGGGCAAACAATACTAGTCCATCATTCAAAAAAATCAGAAATATTGAAAAAAAAAAAATGCAATAAGATGTCGCTTAACTTCCTAACTGTCGACATGTCACCCAAAGTGTAAAGAATATGAATAATGGTAGACTTAATAGCAAAAACATTTTTCAAAATATTTTATTTCGCATGCTCTATCTCTGTTTATAAATCTGACATCAGATTGGTGGGGACTTACCGCGAAGTAAATGCTAGTAACTCCGTATAAAATGAGGAAGATGTTGGCGTCGGTCAGCTTGGAGAAGCAAAAGTAGAGTCCGGCGGGAAACAGGAACACAAGGATCTGGAGGTCGAAGTAGAAGGAGGACCATGAGGTCGGCTGGTGCTCGGACACCGACGCTGAGGTAAATTATTTATTTAATAATCCAATATCAACAATCAAATGTAAACCATCACACAAATGAAAAAAAATATTAGAAATTTTATAACATATGTATGTATTGGAAATAATAAATTTATTATGGGCTAGAGTTTTTTTAAATGCTTTTATTTAACTCTCTTTGTTTGTTGTGGTGGAATCTTGTAATTAATTTTTCACCAATTTCCCGATTAGCTAGAACTCTGAAACTTTCAACATTTAGGTAAAGTAGATGACTACACATTGTTAAATCATTTTAAACATGATTTGGTCATATTTCGATTAAAATTAATAATTTTCCATTGTTATCGAACATTAAATGCCTACGGAGCTTTGAGATTCAACAATATTAGTATGAAAATATGTTCAGATTTAAAATTTATTATTTTCAACATTCACATTAGGCGTCTGAACAAAATGACAAATTCCATAAATTAGGGTTATGTTGAATTTAGATTGGTAATATGTCAGGTCAACTTTGATTTAGAAAAAAACAGTTTGAGAAAATGAATGTGCAACGTAATTGTGCCACGGATTCGAAGAGTGTTGATGCGCAATACACGCTGAATTTTCTGCAATTAGCCTCTCACACTCGTGTGCCGTTCCTTCGCTTTCTTGCGGTGACTTTACGGTGCGGTTACCCCAAATTATTTTTTTGATACACTTGTCCGCAGAATAGATTGGTTTAATAAGAATGTTAGAAGAGTATTGTATTGAGCTCACCAATGATGGGAATGTGATTCTTGGCGTAAGAAGGATCCAGAAGAGAGTAGAACCTTCCAGTCCACGGTGAGATTTTTCCTGAAAACAAAATTAAATTAACAAATAAAACAATAGACTAATTTCAGAGTGTTTAGCTGTGCAGCTTAATTTTTTTAAATATTAGTTTAATTGAATACACGCGTTAATGCAATACTTTTGTTTAATTGTTGAAATGTCTGACTAAAAAAGTACAGTACTTTCAATAAAGCAACGACATTAGAAGAAAGGAGACCTACATCTAGTGAAGGAACATCGACAAATAATGATGATCATCCAGAGTGGAAGAAAAATTTTTATTAAAAACTTCGAATAACCGATGTATACAAAAAAAATTGGGGAATAATTGATTGGTATGCAAGCAAAAGCAGCAATATTCAAAAAATAAAAAAATGTTTTGAATGCGGTCACCGATAGTGATGGTATTTTAAGCGATGACAAACTAATTGTTATTTGAGATTTGTATCTGATTGTGTCAATGATTGTTAACAGGTTTTTTGCACTTCGATGGGCAACCATCGGTGCTAGACAATAGTTAATTCTCAGTAACCAATCATCAATTCAGTCAGGTACAATTATCAAATAACTGTACCACGTGTAATCGGTTAAAATAAAGTTTTGACCATCACTAGGTAGTCACCGAGGTTTACTAATTTAGAATATACTGAATTTGAGATTTTATTAGAAACACGAGGGTTGCTTTGGGCATGTTACACTGTATCAATATTATTCAATTCAATGGGAATGTGGAAGCATCTTGCCGAGTCTTTGGGCCCCCAACCCTACTAGGAAATGGGGATGATGGTACGAGGGTTGCTGTTTATGTATCCGGGACCGGTAACACTGGTGTTGCTAGGCACTATCTGACAAATCCATAGTAAAATTTGACATTTTTCACGGCATACACACTCAGAACGTTTTGTCATACGGACGCTATTTGTGTTGCTTACAATGACTTGACAATTTTCAGTGAAAAATGGAATTAGCTTTTTATATGTATATAAAGATCAATACATAATAGGCGCTTATAATTTTTTTTGAGTTACCTGAAATGGTGAGGATGAGTGCGGCCGTGCCGAGAACCACAACGAGGGCGGTGACAGTCGCTTTGAAGAGAATTTCAAAGTTCTGCGGAGTCACCTTGGACTTCACGTACTCGAAGAAGGCATACAGCTGACAAAGGCCAAACGTACCGAGGGCCTGTAAGCGGAATTCAGTTATTAAGTTGCATGCACACATTAAGGGGTACACAACTCTGGGAGAGAGAAAAAAGTGAATTTTTACAAGGAGTTGACTAATTATTTTTATCTTTTTATATTGGCACTTATTATTATTAAGGTTTGTATTGAATCACACTTATTAAGGTGTATATATTGAACTATATTTTATTGGAAAATTTAAAAAAAAAAAATGGCTGGGTCATGTCTGTTTCTGTAGAGGTTTTTCTCCTTGACTGAGATGCAACTTTCTCAAGCAGCTTTCGAGATAGAAAAGAAAATCTTACACTTATAAAGAAATGAAATATCTACAATGCGGCGTGTCCGACTAAGATAAAAACCTTTTTAAGAATTGTTTTCAACAAGTCGTCGGGGATAGTGCAAATCCGCAAATATATCGTAGATAAATAGCGCATACCTACTCTAGACCCGGTTTTGCAGGAGAAGGTTTAAACCTTATAACTTTCTTATTTCAGTGGCTCGAGTCTCATTTTTTCACAGAGAGTATTAATTCATGTGTTCTACGTACTGGTCGATTGCAACAGGCGTTGAAAAGGTGGCTCCTAAACAGGATCTTACGTGCACTACTGCGAAATCTCAAATTAGCTACATTTGCCAGATACGCAGAATTATCCAATGCTAGTTAGACGTATTTGCACTATCCCCGACGAAGTGGTTTATAGGATTATAAAATCCGTATCCTACATTGTAGAAATTTAAATACTAAGTAAGTATATGATCTTGGGAATAATCCAAGATGATGATCCCGTTGTTCATACAATGAAAATAAGTATTTCACTATATAATTTAACGTCCTGTTAATTTAATCTAACTAAAATAATCGTAATATAAATTAAACAAACCAAAACTAATAACCTAACCTAACCAAACCTAATAACCTAACCTAACCAAACCTAATAACCTAACCTAACCAAACCTAATAACCTAACATAACCAAACCTAATAACCTAACCTAACTTCATATATTGCCTATGAAATGTCAAAATATGCAGTGCATTTTTCGGAACTTTAAAGTGTAATATCTTATTTAATACTTACTATTTAAACATAAATTATCTTTCATTTTGTAATTAGCACTTTCATTAATATAGTGAAATACTCATTTTCGTTGTATATGCAATGGGACCATTATCTTGGATTTAGCCCTTGACAATAATAATTTCATATATATCTTATAAGTATGTACATATATGTTACAGTGAATCTGTTTTTCTAGTGAGTCCATCATTCACTGGCATTTTAGAGAAATTATATTCAAGGTCATTCTTATCATATTCAAAGAGTTTTCACCAATAGAAATGAATACAATATTTTAACTTCTACTTACTAGTGAATTTATTGGTTTCCGAACTGTCAAAAATTAAATTTGACAAGTCTGAAATCCGTTTCCGTAAAAATCTATGCTTTTAAACGAACTTTTATTTATCCAAATTGAAACAACCGGGCCTTGAATAACAATTTAATAAGTTATTGCGTGAACAAGGTTCTTACTGCATTATTAATTTCTTCTGTGCATGTCAACATTATGTAGGTAACGGATATTATTAAAATAGTCATTTTGAAGTATTGAAAGTTGAAAGTTTCGGCTGCACCAATTCTTCATTATATGATTTTATAACAAGATTCTAATGGCACATGGACCTTGTTTTTCAAAATTTATTTTGCGTTTTGTGTCTCATTCTACACTAGTCTAGTCCAAAGTCACCACAAAAAGACAGTATTTCTAATTTTTATCCTTTGAGCGATAGCATATTCTCTATTCTGTGGCGATAGTTCTGCTTCTCGAACTGTCACACTTCTGGACTTAATTAGTTTAGGTAGGTAACTAAAACGTAATATATTTTTAAAATTTTAATCGCGAACACTTACGAAATTCTGATCATCTTATAATTCAAAAGACAGTCGATTAACTCCTGTAACGGTGTAATCGGTGATGTAACGTAGGTCTACCTGTCATACAAAGTATGAAATATCTACCTTATTTACGAAAACTAAAACGTCACAGTTTTTGTAATTATCGAGTAGACATTTTCACACCAAAATTACTAAATTAAACTGTTAGGAATGTACAGATTTTTTAATTAAAAAATATTTATTCATTACTCTCGTATTTTCGGCCAGTGTGTAAGAGAGAGCAGTATATTGTGCATCGCAGTTAAATCGAGCAAGAAAGAGCACGACAATACCATACATTTCATGTAGGACAGAGATGGCGGTTGCTTGGGTTTCGGCGAAAGACAAAACAATATAGAAAGAGTACGATAGAGTCGGGTAACACGTGCTAGACAAAGACGGAGTGAATGCGACTGAAGCGAGCAGGCGACCGCGTCGTTGTATTCAGTTGCTTTTGAAACGTCGGCGGAAGCGTACTCAAATTTGATTTGCAATGATTTTATAATAATTTACTAAAATAATGCAAATATGTATATTTACCTTACATAATTATATAAAGGGACCTTTAAAAAGTCTTATCTGTATTGTTATTATTATTATTATTGATAATGGGCAGGCAGCTTAAGCTGATAGGCCCATATCACTGTCTCTCATTTGAATATCCAGCCTATTCTTAAATTGGTTGACACTGGCTGCAGACACAACATCCTCGGGCAAACTGTTCCACATATTGACCACTCTATTGCTTAATGCATGCTTTCTTGGGTTACACGAGAACCGAGACTTGTTCAACTTCAGATGATGTCCTCGAAGGCCCACAAACATATCTGTCATATTAGGAATATTGTAGTAGCCCGATAGAATCTTGAATGTCTCGATGAGGTCACCTCTTGCTCGTCGCTCCTGAAGAGTGGGCAGTTTCAATACTCTCAGCCTTTCCGCATATTCCAGGTTTTTAAGACCCAAGGGCAATTTTGTGGCTCGTCTCTGAACATTTTCCAGTAAAACTATATCTTTAACAAAATATGGATTCCAGATCTGAGAGGCATATTCGAGGAGAGGCCTCACATACGTCTTATAAATAGTTGTGAATAGTGGTACTGTCAGATGTTGGAATGATCTTCTCACTAAATACAAAATAGAGTTAGCCTTCTTAACCACACTCGCTATGTGCTCACACCATTTAAAGTCCTTGGTAATAGTAACACCCAGATCCTTCTGCGAGACCACTGACTTAATCAGGCTTTCGTTTAAGGTATACTCAATATTTGGGTTATTCTTGCCGACATGGAGAACACAACATTTGTCAACATTAAGACATATGAGCCACTGCTTTGTCCACTCCGATAATTGATTTAAGTCTCTCTGTAACACCTCATGGTCAGTAAGGGGGTTACCGAAATATTATGTGTCATCAGCAAAGAAACTCACAGTGGACTGGACAGCAGCACGAAGATCCAAAATGTATAAAATAAAGAGAATTGGTCCCAGCACACTCCCCTGTGGAACTCCACTTAAAACTACTTGCGGTGCAGATAGTATATATGTATATTTTATCACATATTAAAAACTATGCCGATTTTTAATCAGGTAACGCTGTGTTACTCCACCGTCCCCAAAGTTTTTTTTTAGCACAGTCTTTTAAGAGTTAAACTCATAAAAATGATACGGTGTGAGCAAGCTTCACGTCTGTCACCGACGTCGAGCCGAGTAAGTTTGCGAAAAACCGCGCACTTTATGTTGTACGTCTATCACCCACTTTACACGTGCTTTACACAGCGCAAACAAGAAACGCAAATGACATTAGACACATTTTTGATAAAAAGATAGAAAATTGGAAATGCGGAAGAATCTGAATGAATTCAAACGTAAATGATGACTTAGAATCTCTTTGATTTTTTGTATTTTTCGCATCGAGTATTTGTTACTTGACGCACTTTTAAAGGTTCGTTTAAAATTAATAATACCAGGTGTATGTTTATTTATGTTTTTATATTTGTAAGAAATAAACTTTTGTTGTATTTTTATAAAAAAAAACATTTAATAAACTTAATTGACAAAACACATATTCATTAATAAAAATTTTCCCTTAACCCCCCAATATTTACATGGTAACATAACCTCGTTTTGTTCCGGCAGTCGTCAGATATCATAAAAAACCCGAGTGCGCGATCTTTCAGCCGACACCTTACTTCGCGATTCGTATTCGTTTTGCGGTGCCGCTGTCCTATTTTAATTTAGGAGTTAAAATAGGACCGCAAAATAAATAAAAATCGCCTAGTGAAGTGCCGCCTTTATACTTTCTATGCTTTAAGAATTACGTGTACAAATTGATAGTTTCACTGATATATTGTCTATACTTTGAGTAATGCGCGCATTCGTGAAAAAATATATTTTCACGGATAATGTGTAGTGAATCTGAGAATTCATTGATTTAGATGTTTTCACTGCCCAGCCTCTGCCCGACCGGGAAAAGTACATTTCTAGTAGTGAAAGTAGTCTCACTAAAAATGCAAATTCGCTGTAACATATATACTAACAAAAAAATTGATGACCTTGTAAAAAATCACCCACTTTCTACCCTTCCAGGATGGGTACAAATTCTTAATATAAATTAATTTGTTAACATCTAATTCTGAATGTAGCGGGTGTCCATCATAACCGAGTGAATAGAGACAGGAGGTCACCTTTAGAATTATCGATAGTTACCAGCATGTGTTCCGAGCTCAGCACGGGCTGGAAGCCCACGAAGCTGATCTGCATGGAGAGGATGGTGCCCACGCAGAACAGCGTACTGTAGGCCACGTACAGGCGGTGCGAGAAGCGGCCGGTGACCATCAGCGCCAGCACGTGCATGGGGATCAGGTTGATCAGGAAGACGTATCCACCCCACGAGGACACCTGCGCAACGATTAAATATTGCGTAATTGAAAAATGTTACACGCGCCGCATATAAATATTCCGACGACAAAAAAATTGTACAAAGACACATAAGTTGAACAAGGTCAAAAAATACCCGTTCAACGTGAATCCCTCGCAAATCAATTTTTGACAATTCTTGCTTCTCCTTCCGATACTTGAAAGAAAGAGAATTGTGAAAGAAATATGTCAGTATACAAATCTTTGGACAGAGCTGTTGTAGGCAAATCAGTTCCTCAAGTAACTTTGATATAATAAATATAATTTTTACAATCATGTATGATGGGTGTATCTTAGCTAGTAGCAAAAATGTCGGGAGATTCTTCTTCATTCAATTTTTAATAGACAACATTCTTTACATTTTGGGTCAAATCATAGAGAAAAACGATATCAAATATGTCATTTTATAAATATTATAAATGAAATATTAAAAATTCATTCGCTTTAACACAAGTAAAGTATTGACATAAACCTAAAGAAAATAAAATATTTTTAAATCTGCAAGATTTTTATTATTTTGATTGGCTGTATCAAAACGAATGAATTTTTGATATTTGAAATAAAGGTTTTACATATTTTATTTATTAAGAATCCAAATTTACATACATATACATATATATATATATTTTTTTTTTAACTTAACTTTTTGGAATCGTCACTTAACTAGCCCTTGGGCACGCTCCTGAGTGTCGGTGTAGTTTTGTAGCTGTGTAACAGTTATTTTAAATTATATTACATACACATATTAATATAATATTTTCTATTCAAAATTTAACAAACAAGACTCCCCAAGTTTTTGCTACTTGCTAGAAAACACCCTGTATACATAGAAACATTACATATCGTCTCCTTGGAGCATCTCGGTAACATCGGACATTTAAATGAAATTGAGATATTGAGTGCCAAAGTTCAAATGTTCATTTTTCATTTCTTTTCAGTTTGATTCATCATCCATGGGGTGCAATTTTCAAAACAATAGCGCTGAACAATACTCAAAATTGGTATGGGTTAATTAATTATGTATCGGAAAGTCCCATTTTCTATGCCCTGACCACTCACCATGTAGAAGTAAGCCAGCGCGGCCATGGTGGCCCACAGGATGGTGCCCGTGTTCACAGCCTTGATCCAGAAGTAGTACGTGAGCAGCATGCAGAAGATAGCGATACCTTCATTGTCATAGCTGCCCGCCACTGAACGGGAGATGTAGCCCGGGACTATGGCTATCATGGCGGCCGCAACCAGCCCAGCACCGGAGTCCTACGAGGGAATATTGGTCTGGTTACTTCATGTTCGCTATAAGATTCATTACATATCACTGTATTAGTTGCCGATCTGATGTTCAAAACATAGAAAGTTGACATGCTCGGAATTTTTTCAAAGTTTCCATTTTTTTTTTTTAAAAAAAAGGTGTACGAAGACGCAAAAGTTGAACTGGGCAAAAAAAAACCCATCCAACGTGAATCCCTCGTAAATCAATATTTGACCATTCCTTGCTTCTCTTTCTGATACTTGAAAGAAAGAGAATTGTAAAAGAAATATGTCAGTATACAAATCTTTAGACAGAGCTATTCTAGGCAAACAGTTCATCAAATAATTTTGATAATAGATGTAATTTTTACAACCATGTTTACAGAATATCTTTTAGCTAGTAACAAAAAGTTTGTGGGAATCTCCCTCATTCAAATTTGAATAGAAAATATTCTTTACACTTGGTGAAATATCGACAGTTTCAGAGATAAGCGACATCAAGGTTTGCATTATTTTTCAATATTTCTGACGTGTTTTAACTTACATGGAATATTTAAAATTCGTTCACTTAATTCAAGTCAAATGAATAAAATGAGAAAAACCTTGCAAAAAAACATGAATTTTTAAAATTACTGCAAGGCTTTAATCATTTTATTTCACTTGTATCAAAGCAAATGAATTTTTAATATTCAATATAAATTATTTTCAGTCATTTTACAAAAGATAAACCAGAAATATTAAAAAAAAAATGCCAACTTTGAAGTCGCTTGTCTCTGTAACCATCGACATCTCTCGTGTAAAGAATATTTTTTATTCAAAATTGAGTGAAGAGGCCTCCCCTGAAGTTCTTGCGACATATTGTATGTCATGTCCAAAAATGGAACAAATTAACAATACATATTACATACATGTGGAACAAAAATGTGATTTTACAATACTGAGAAACTAAAATTGTTAATTATTATACTGTTAAGGGCCAGTTGTTTGATCAGCAGTAGACAGTGAAGTATAATATTTTCAATAGGACCTTAAAAATGCTCACAATATATACAATAATTTTCCTAAAATTTTTATGTTCATTTACACGTCAAAGATCAGTTGTATGCCATTTTTTATTTTATCTCATTCTTTATTTTGCATAACTTAAAAAAACTGATCATTTTTTGCGCGCTCAGCAAAATATTCAAAATATTTTCATCAAGAGACCTTAAGCTCCTTAGTCAACAGATAGGTGACAATGGTGGTGAGCGAGGAGAAGAAGGGCGCGAGGAAGACGCACACGTTCCTGATGTCGATGGTGATGTTCAGCAACCACATGAGGTGGTACAGCGCCGCCGACGTCACCATCAGGCCAGGATAGATGGTTCCTAAAAAAGAGAATTTTTATCAAGGTATAAAATACATACGTGCCATTTACGCAAATGCTTTTCTTCTACTCTGGTTGCCTGAACACGTTTTTGAGACACTTCTTAGTACAAAATCTTTTTTTTTCCTGGCATTTGGACCCTATGGAGTGCGATTTTTTCTTTATTTTAGGAATTGTAATTGTATAAACGATTGATTTTATTTGAATATGGAATAAACATTATTCTGAGTAAAAGATATAATTCTGTTACTTATGGAGAAGGAAATAATTAACTAGTTTATTTAATTCTTTTACCCAATCATTGAAAATTCACCTAATGGAGGAATCATTGAACAGAATTTTTAAAATATTTACTACAGTTACTAAATTGAGAAAAATCAGCAACGAACCTCCGATGATTCTGCCCAGAGGGTACCATGCTCGATCGTCAAACCAGTTGTGGAACTTGTAGAAGCCTTCCTCGGCCAGGTACCTCGTGGTTCTGTAGTTGAAGTACGGATCAAATTCATGGATGACACTTTCAAACCTAAGGACTGAAAACAGCCTCGTGGCGAATGCTGAAAAATAAACAATAATCATTTAGGTGAGAGATTTGTAATCTTGTCAGCGTACAGAGCGTCTCATAGCTCGCAGCCAACATTTCAGGGAAGTATTCTTCACTCAATTTTGAATAGAAATTATTCTTTATAGTTTGGGTGAAATGTCGACGTTGATATAGCAACATCAGAATTTGAATTTTTCTCAAAATTTCTGATTTATTTTTTTTAAACTAGCCCTACAGTAACTTACATGGAACAGCGGTGGGCGCTATTCCCTGCTCATCCATTCGATTTGAACTGGTTCAATCTGAGCGGAATGAGTCGCAGGTCTGTTGAGTGGCTGAACAAAGCATATTTTGAACTCACGGTTCGAGGATCAGTTGGATGACAGATGCCTTGTCCGCTGGACGCGCGCAGTACATTTTTTGATGGCTCGTGTTTCACGATTGTCAGGTATCAGTATGCATAAGAATAACGATCATTGAAACTAAGGCGATCAATTTTTATGACCATTTACATTTATTATGGTATTTGATTTTGAAGTTCTTCTATTGAATAGAGAAACAATTGAATAGAGAACAAAAAAATCAATATTTAATCCAGAAATTGGTTGGTGCTCAAAATTAAGCAACAGCAAATTATGATGAATGAACATTAGTTTCTCTGCATTTGCATTTGAGCGGCTTCAGAAAATAGTATTTCGCTGTATATGCTGCTAGAAGAAAATGAAGGGTAAATTTTGTGAAATTTGGTTACTTTTTTGAATTAGTTGACCACCATATGCTTTGGTCGCGACTATGGTCGATTAAAATTATCTTTAAGTTGTCAATCTCGCTGGCAATTGCATTCTTTTCATGATACTGACACTATTGTTTTTATTTGGCATTACATTAAATCAAAAAAATCACTGCTTCTCGAGTGACAATTTTTCCAGACTAGTCATCTCTGTTGGTCAGGCTCTTTCAGCTTCAATAGGCTCCAAATAGTTTATCTTGATACTTGGGTCTAGGAAGGTTGCCATCAGGCAATATGGATCTTGTCTTAAGAGGCTGAAGAAACTTCCTAATTCAGCTTTCAACGTGGCTCTCATGTATGGTGAACCAATGCATAAGAATCATTCATTCACAACGTCGTCCCTTGCAGCTTAACTCGGGTTTAAACATGTCCTGGCTATGGGCTGAATATTTGGCGGCCGGACATTCGAAATCACTATCCGTTTCATCTCTACATTAATCGAACGATTACTATAAACCAAGTTGACACAATCGACCCTTACTGTACATATTATAGTACTGCTATACATTTTACAGCATTTCTGGGAGATACGTTGTAAAATATACAAAACTTTATTATATAATTTCATTAAATTTTGACATTTTTTTCCTTCATAAATTATTTTAAACCAGACATTCTGTAATCTACATCGCTTCCTTCTCTATTTATTCCTTTATCTAGTTATGCATTATCTTCCCACACACTAGTCCAATAATAGCACGTCAGCTGCATACATTGTAGTTGTTATTAGACTAACGTGGGTCAAAAGTCACGATTTCTTTGAATAGTTTTTATTAATTTCCGGTAACCTAGCCGGTTACAAAGTAACAATAATTCCAATAAAACAACAAAATATTGACGTTCGATGCATTCTCAATAATTTAGCATTAAAAATAAATGTACAATACTCACATAATATCGCTGCTATAGATAAAATTGATAATTTAAGTAGTGTTTCTTGCTTATCAGACGACATTCGAAGCCCTCTAGGCTTCGAAGGAACTTCAACTGTCATCGCCGGGATTCTGAAATTACAAGTATTATATTAAAATACATAAAATAAATTATGAGAATGATTATGCACACTTTTCAAAAATTGCTCAAATACGCCAGAATACTTGTATCTTACATTTATTGATATTTTCACGTAAAAATACCGGCCAAAAAGCCGGTCGACAAACATCAGCGTGGCAAAACCACAAACAATATTTCTATTTTGTATTTTCTATCGCAATACTTTTTACTTTTACTAACTGCGTCGCGGCCAAGAACTATAATGTCAAAAGCAAATGGTGATGAACATTATTCAACGAATCAAATGCTTAGTTCCTGGTCAATAATTTGTGTGATTGGTTCAATCCAGCAAGATGGCGAGCTCTTAAACGTCAAGTATCAGCGGATATAATACAATTTCGAGACTTAATGGTCGCGTTCATGTTTTTCTGATCGGTCACTTTGGTCACTTTCATCATAAAAATGCAACCTACATGCACTTACCTACCTGGAGGTTAAAATGAATTATGATTACGTTTATAATCAATTATATTTAACATACAAAATGTTATGTAACTTTACAGGAAGTAAAAAAATATTTTTATATAAACATATATGTAGGAGGTAGATTATCTTGGTTATCCCGCGTCAGTTGGTCCTGAGAAGAACCATTGCACTCCAAACGTTTCGAGCAGATGGCACTACTCATTTTCAGGGGGGGTGACTTGTCACGAAGTGTTGCTCTTAAACGACCGTGGAAACACGTTATCTAAGGCTGATACTTAAGGGCAAAGTAAATTTCAATTCGTATAATTAGCCTTATTGCCCTTGCCCTATTGAGCCCTATGCCTAATTATGCCCTATTGTGCGACTTCTCGTAATTCTATCTGGAAGTGGAAGGTTTGGGAAAATAATCGGTTCTAATTGGTTTTTAATGGGTATGTTAAGGATGCTGAGTATTTTAAGGGAAACTTGAGATTTTTCTAATATGTTGAGCCAGGTGTTGGGTAACAATCAATTATATGGCCATGTGGCTAATAACAGCAGGAAAAAAAATTATATGCCGAAATTTATATGACATTTATTCAACATTTTACTCGTAAACAAATAGTACCTAAAGCTTATTTTAATCTTTTTTTTTTGTTTAAAACAACTCAAAGAAATTAAGTTATTAATTAATAATTAGTTGATAATAATTCCAAATGCCAAAAACTTAGTGAATTGCTCTGAATAACTCCAAAATCTGTAAGTTTCTCTCCAAAATCTCTTCAAAATCTAACTCCAAAGTCTGTAATTCCTCCAAATAACTCCAAACTAAACTCCATAACTAAAAACACTTTAGCTACAGTTGTCGGCAAACTTCTTGAAAATTTTTGGCGTAGTGGTGGAATGGTACATGTGCAAACTTCCCCCCACTACGCCAAAATTTTCAAGATATTTGCCGGCCACTGTAAATTGCTTGTATTTTTTTCTTAAGGTACAGATACACATGCTTATTAGTGGCATGCTAATGAGCATGCCACTAATAAGCATGCCCTAAAAACTGTGCACACTTGCCAATATTAGCATGCTCGTAAATAAGCATGCTCAAAGCTAACAATCAAACACACATGCTTATTAGTGGCATGCTCTTGTCATAGAATAGAGACGCTCTTGTTGAAAATGGAAACTTTGCAAACTGAAATAGAAAATTCAAGTGAACCAATAAATCAAAACAGTTTCCGAATTTCTATCCGCACATTTTTGATTTTAGTTTTTATCATTTTTATTGTAAGATTTGAATCATTCATGCCTTTTAATAAAGTTTCATAGACATTATTTCTCGCTATATTATTTTTGCGCAACGGTGACCGAGTATTCCACAGACATTCGTGATTCCTATAACGTCACGAAAATTAATGTTTTATCATCTCCCCAACGCGCCATATTTGTTTCATCTGTCGCGGACTGAGAAGATCGCATTGATTAATACTAGCCGCGAAGCCCGCGAATGACATAAGCAAGCGCATTATAAGCAAGCCTGTTCACACATGCTCCAAAGACCCCTTCTTAGCGATGCGCGATTATGAGTTATTTTCATAATCGAATGATTAGTAATCGAATGATTTTCATAATCGAATGATTAGTAATCGAATTACGAGTTATCGATTATTTTTGCGCCCAAAAAAAAATGAATGAAAATATGAATATACTTAAAAAATGATTTATATTTTATACTATGTCTGCAAAGGTAATAACTTATAATATTCGTAAGTCTTTAAAAAAATAAATTTTTCAAAGGTTGTATGAAAACCGGGGTATGTTTTTTCATTAATTAATGTAAACCGGAGCATTCCTAGAAAAGAGATTGAGTATTTTTTGTTTCTATAAATATCGATAATCAAATCGGAATATTGGAATGCTTCTAGTAGACCATAAATAAAAAAAATACGAATGTACTATGTCTGCAACGTTAATAAACTACAATATTTATAGCACGCTTATGGATATTTAGTTTGAAACAACTGTTTCTGTGAGATTTCGCGTAACCTTGAGGTCAAACTCAGTTTAACCCAGGATTTACACTTATTTTGTTCAAACTTGAAACATCCAGGCCTTAGGGAGGCTTCGGTTTAAAATAATTTATGCAAACAACATACCCCAGTTTTTGTACAACCTTTGAAAAATATTTTTCAAATCACTTTTCAAAAGTCTATAATTTTGCACATGGCAACACGTCATTTAAACGTCATTTTAAATGTTTGACAGTGATTTATATTGTTTGTTGATAATGACACAAAGTAAGTATTCATGGATTTAACGATATTCAACAGTTTATGCTGTTAATTAAATGGTAATAAACACTTATAACAATGTTTTTTCAGAGAAAGCAAGCAAATTTTTTGACAGATGACGTTCATATCGTCAGATCTTACTTCTGCACTACGCAACGAATATAATACATACTGTCTGACAGATTTTTGAAATAGGTTCGAGAATATGAAGAAATGCGCCAGGAAGGTTAGATTATTGATAAAATTACGTGTTTTCCTACATATTTAGTCTTTGCGATTACAAAATGTTTTTTAATTTGATCTATATTGTTTTTATTCTAGTTTCTCTGTTTATAACCTTTTCTTTGTTTGCAGGTAATAAAAGCCAAAACGACTCCAAGTGATATGCAGAGAAAAAATTATAGCAGTTCAGTTAGAGATTTTCAAAACACTACTGAAGAATCGGCAGGAAATTCACGAAGTTGTTTTGGAAAGGCATAAAGCCAAAAGAGATATGGCTTCATTTAATTATAATTGAAAGTTGTATTTTTTTATTAAAATTTTCATTTTCCTGTTAATAGTAATAATAATAATAAAATACAATAAAAGAGTTTGATACACCGAATATATTGTTTTATTATTTTAATTCCGCAGACGCCCTCTGTTTCTGCTGCCTTCGACAAACAATTTTCCTTACCTTTCCTTGCTCCTCAGTTCCACATGGCCAAACCATGCGAAAACATTGGTAAATAACATTGAAGTTCGTTGTCCAGTGGCCATGTCACTGGCTACAAGGCTTGGTAGTAAGCTTCCAATACGAACGGACATGCTCGCACTGCCCCTCGGGATGGAAATTTATTAACAAGGCACCCTGAAGATGCCTGTTGCGATTCAGGCGAAACGTCGGTTGACGAATGATCCTTCTGAGGACCAGACTTTGACGCGGGTTACCCGCAAAGAAATTAATACTAATATATAATATTTTCTCTATACTCTCACATTTTGTGGCCGTAACTCAGTACAGAATAAATTCCATATGCCGGAAGTATGTGCAAAAAACATGAAAAAATGACAATTTTTTCTATAAAAAAAATAGTGACATTAAAGTATGCCTAGTAATTTTAAAAAAAATTGTAAGTCTATTCTTCGCAGTTACTTTTTTTTCAATTATCACAGAATAAACTAAACATCACATATGAGCTATATTATACAAGGTGTGTCAGACCTAGTTCACAATATTTCATTGGTAGATTCCTGCCTATGTTATGAATCGAAAATATTCAGGCAACCCATGACCTAATATCAGTAGTTACGGAGATAATTAACTACAAAGTTTGCATTTTTATACTCATCTTTTGCAAAAAGCTGGACCGTCATTAAAATAACTTAAAACAAAAATTAAAACTTTCGCTTTAACTTATAAAGATTGCTATGCTTTAACACGAGCCAATGATTAAAACTTTTTTAAAGATTTTTTTTCAGAAATTAAAGTTTTTTCATTTTATTTGACCTATATTAAAGCGATTGAAATTTAAATTTTTGGTATACATACGTTACTTGAATGATGGTCCAACTTTTTTGCAGAATATTAGTCAGAAATATTGAAAAGAAAAATACAAACTTTGAAGTCGATTATCTCCGTTACTACCTATTGATATTAGGTCATGGTTGCTTGAGCGTTTTAGACTCAACATAGGCAGGGATCTACCTACGAAATATTGTGAACTAGGTATGTTACATTCGGTATATGCAGCGATGATAAGTTGATACATATTAGTTATCGTAATTTGAATATGAATATTTTTGTAATAAGTTTTATTATTTTTATGATTCTTCCGATATTTTCATTAATTTTATGAAAATCGGGGTTATAATATTATTTAAAATGATATAAATAATGTACATTGGATGATATTAAAAGTAATTATTTTTATTGTCCTCAAAAAATAAGAACAGATCTAGGTACCTATGCCAAATTCAATAAACACATGTCTTATTTATTTAATACACCAAGTATTTCACAGCGTCATGTTAATTCGTTATTCAAAGCCAAATAATTAAAATTTAACATACCTATTTTTTCAAAATTGCTATTCTTAAAAAAATATATGTCTATTATTTTTAAATCCCTCTAAAAATCGAAAATTCAACGTCTAACAAACAATAATATTATCGCTGACCGCGGCGAACATCGGACCGAATGATCATTCGAATGATTTCACTCGGCGTTGACATTAGTTACTAATTTTATTCGAATAGAATTAGTAACTGAGTAAATAATCGAATTAATAATCGACGCCAACGGCGAGTGAATCATTCGAATAATCATTCGGTCATTAGTTACTAATTTTATTCGAATAGAATTAGTAACTGAGTAAATAATCGAATTAATAATCGACGCCAACGGCGAGTGAATCATTCGAATAATCATTCGGTCATTAGTTACTAATTTTATTCGAATAGAATTAGTAACTGAGTAAATAATCGAATTAATAATCGACGTCAACGGCGAGTGAATTATTCGAATAATCATTCGGTCTGAAGTTAGCCGCGGGCTGCGGCAAAAGACAAAAGACATACGTTCACCAACATTCACTCACATTGTAAGGAGATTAGACAAAGAAAGACAATAAAAACTCTTTCCTTGTCTATGTTAAGAAGTTTTCGTTTGTCAAATACGTTACGACATTCTGTTATCATCTGTCTTCTTCTTATATATGAAGCCAATGGTATATCAAAAGAGAGAGAAATATATACTTAAGAATCTTTTTTATTCATACCTAATTTTCATTCGAATGATTCTACTAACCATCATGAGTGATCACTCGTGTTGAAATTATTCGGGATGGTTAGTAGAATCACTCGTTGAATGCTTCGCGGAGTGGGTGGGCGTGATCGGTACTCGGCTCTCGGCTTTGCCTGGCGTCACATCGCGCAGTGCTAAATTGATATTCGAATGATTTTAATTATGAATGATTTTAATAATCGAATTATTCGAAACATTTCAATAATCGAATAATTCGAGTTATAATAATCGTAATCGCGCATCGCTACCCCTTCTCATGATTAATGACAGTGGCATGCTCATTACTAGCAATGTGCGTACACACATACCACTAATAAGCAAGCGCTAAAGAAGGTCGATACTGCGTATGCTCACGTGCCACTAAGGCCCGGTTGTTTCAAATTCGATCAAAGTAAGCGTAGAGTTTAAACTGAAATTTTACGTTCTCCACCAATCAGACGATCCGTTTTCGTAAAAATCTATGCTTTTATCGACCGCTTACTTTGATCGAACTTGAAACAACCGGGCCTAATAAGCATATGTATCAGTAGCTTTAGCCTGACCAATGAGTAAAACTATTTCTGGCGGCAATCTTGTTTTTCCATTTCTTATGGAGTGGACAGGCCATGCGGAACCGTAAAAAACTTAAAATATCCCATTCGAATTTCACGGGTGGCGATTTTGAATCATTTCCAGCCTTGGCCATAATTGCTACTTCACTATATTGTGTAAATGATAAATGATGATGATTGTAATGATCGGTATCGCTACACTTGTGTAACATAGGTGGTTACATAATAAAGGTGCATTTTTTAGAGGCGGAGAACTTTAAATTGAAATAAAAAACAGAAAAATGTTTTTAATATCCATGAAATTGATTTTATTTGACAGATAATTTTATGGCATTAATATTTGAATACGTGTAGGGAAGATTCGTAGTCGATAGAATGAAAGAGCGATACGTATTTAATGTTTATTTCTCGACCGGAGATCGGCTCGTATCGTATATAAATGATTAAATGATCGGACAAAGAGAAATAATGACGCGCGGAAGTTTGCCCAATCTTACGGCAGAAGCCTGACTGGTGCGGTGTCGCCGTGTCCCTAGCTCGATCCCTTTGTTTATATCGCGGAGATTTTTGTTGTGTTAATATAAACAAAACTCTGGGTCGAGCGATAGGTACATGGCACAGGGTCAGACAGGTACCGCTACATACGATTTCGGACGTATGGCCGTCGTGGCTGGAGTGTACATGGCGTAATCTGGAGGTCCAATTTTCATTAAAGCCTGTTTACTTCTGGATACATATATCATTTGCGAGGAGCTGAATAGACTTATGGAAGATAGTTCCACTATTGTTTACTTTGGAGTCTAGTATCACTTTCTTCAGTGCTATGTTAAATAATAGTCAGGCTAGGGCATCTCCCTGTCTTAAGCCATTGAGTGTCTGGAATGAATCTTAAGCATGGAATGAATCTTTTTTGCTTAAGCTTTGAGCAGTTTACTAACTTTCTAAGTAGTAAACTTGCGTGGTAATACATTCTCCTCACACATGGGTGCGGGTATGCACACACACACATATATACATACACACACACACACACACACAAACTGTCATGTACCTACTCACTAACTACTGAATAGTAATTTGAATTACTATTTAACCTACAAAATAAATAAATATATTATTATTCCTTAAAATTATTATTCTCAAAACATCAATGAGTGAGAAATGTCAAACAACTTATTCCTTACGTCTGAAGCAAATTAAAACTTATCATGAAACTTGGCTAACTAATTTTTTTGCAAAAAGTTGAACATCAATTATGAAAAATATATCCGCTTTTACAAGTCACACAAAATGATAAAAACTTTTTTTGAGTTAAGTTATCTATCTTATCGATATAAGTTACTATAATGATACAACTTTTTACAAAATAAAGTTAGAAAAATTAAAAAAAAAATTCAAACTTTGATATTGCGTATCTCCAAAACGGTCAAAGCTGTTACTCACTGCTCCGTGGTTCATCACTCACCTGACTGACTCTTAACCATGAGGGGTAATTTGGCAGTATGGTTTGTTTTCTCGTCAATCATACTATTGTGTATGAATATAAGACAATTTACGGCAGGGGCCAAATTGGAAGGCAGCTCTGATGCTAGTGTATTCGTGAGTTATTTTTACAATATTATACTATTACTTCCCACACGCTTTTAGGTTTCACATAATTTTAAAGAAATCGCAGAAATAAAAACACAGAAAAATACCTGTCGAGATATGCTGCATCAGTAACCTTTCAGAGCAAATTAAAAAAATTAAAACCTTCCTAAAATAAAACTTAAATTCATAAATCATTTAAACCTATAGCCTTATTTTTCAAAATACTTCAATATTTCATTATCAAATTACCTTTTATTACTGTATTATTAAAGGACTCGCATATTTACCTAAACATATATAAAATAAGACCTGAGGCTCTCTCATCAGACTCAAGAGCTTCTCTTCACTGATGAGGTCTAAATTACTACAAAGTATAAAAAAAAATTGTCAATTTGATATGTAAATATTCAAGATTTATACTTGTACCATATATTAAATAAAAAATTTCAGATATGATTTATTTAACGAAAATTAGTTACAAAATAAATAACACAAGTGGTGTCTGTTTTTTCCAAAATGAAGAGAACACACAAAATAAAAAATCACAACAAATTAGTCAATAATGTATTCTCCTTTATTATTTGTAATTTCTTGCCAACGTTCTACAGTTTTTCACTGCCACGATCCCGTGATAATATCATTATATTCAGTAAATATGTCGTTTAGTTTTTTATTTAATACTAGCTATTAATTTAACCCGTCAAAATTACGGTACTTTTACATGTCGGTTCCTAAAGAATAAGTATTTATCTATTTATAAAAAAGCAGAAAATTAAAAAAGAAGTTTTTATAAAAACGGATACACAAAGTTACGGGGACAGACACACAGACAGACAGACAACGAAATTATTACAATTGGGGTACTATAGGATTTAATAGTTTCATTGAAATACAATGTAATGTCATTGAAGCACGAGTTGTATGCAAACATATATTTTGGAAAAAAAGCTAAATAAAATATGTATCTTGTAATATTCATATGACAACTATTATCATTTTATTCAGATTTTTGTAAATACAAATATTTCTCAGGGTCCCTTCACCATCACCACCATCAGCGTGGACAAGTGCCAGATGCCCGGACCAGTGGACACGGAGAGAGCCTGGACAAATGGTGTGGTAGCCCGTAAGACGGTTGAAAAGGAAGACTTAGCAGGAGTTATTGTAGTGCCCCAAGACATTCCTAGTCTCAGCGTAAGTTCAATATTAACAGGAAATATTAAATGTTTCATTAAAATAGGAGTAACACCAATGATATAATAAACTGTAGATACGTTACAAGCGTGAAATCTTGGCAACTCAGAAGTAAGGTAATTGCCCCTTACTTGCTTCGTTATCGAACGGACCTTCGTTGTGATCAGGCGCGACGCTATGTGGAAAAAGGAACAGAGTATCGTACACTATTGTAAGAATGAGTATGTTATTTTAGTCACCGTGACTTCAAATTACCTGATGTTTCTGTCTACATGCAGAGCGTTTGTGTGCCGTAATTTGTTGTCTCTTTTAATGCAAAATTTGCTACATATGAAAGCCGGCTAGTATGGAAGTAACGTGTCTATATTATAATACATCAATGAGTAACACATATAAAGTAGAATAATTATCAAAGTGTAATTGGTAACTCATTCTCTCAGTAAGAGAAATATCAAAGTTTGAGGAATGCTTCTTCCATGTTCGAGACCTGGTGTTAACTGTATACTGTGATTTATCTAAATTGTATCAATATTTGATCAATTATTATATTAAGGGGTTTATGTTCACTTGTCCACAAATGAATATAAAATCATATTAAATAACATAAAACAATTTGTCACTAACAATGGTTATAATCCCAAATTAATTGATGGCGTATTGAATAAAATATATGAAAAAAGATTTCATAGGTAAAACAATAGAGAAATTTCTTATTTGTTAAATAATCAATTTTTTAATTCAATAAATAAAAAAATTCCAAATACAATATAGCCAGCATTTTATACGAATTAAAAGTTAAAAAAAAAAGTAACCCATAAAAACCAAGTTTTTATTATACTCACTTTCTTTGTAAAATATAACAACAATTAAAGACCAATTAAAACATATAACATAACACTAAACTTACAGTAATTTCAATTTTTTTGGAAAATGTCAGATGTTTTGAGCTTTGATAAGACACTTAATGCTTTGAAGATTAAATTCTAAAAACATTTGTCAGTCAATTTAGATTTTCGACATTCGTAGTGTATACCGACGGAGTAATTCAAATTTAGAAAATATTCCGCGACGTTATCAGGCCGCCGTTGCTAATCAAACTTTTCTAATGATTCCAATTTGAAAAAACCAATAAAATTTCTAAAAATCCGGAATTATACTATAATTATTAATATTTTTTAACAAAAATTTGATAGATCTTCTTGATCGTCGCCACGAGTCTACTTGCCAAGTTTCAGCTCGATTGGATCACGAGAAAAGGGTCAAAAATCGGTCCAAAGTTTTTTTTGATGGCAAGCCGGCAAGCAAGCAAGCAAGCAGACGCCACGAGTTAATATAAAAGGAGTAATTATATATATTTTAAATAACAAGGATATGAAAATTAAAAACTCGAACACTTTTCAATTAAATTTTAAGGATTTTTATATAAGTAGACAAAACTTCAAGAAATTTTGAAATTAGAGTGAAAGAGCATTTGAGATGTTTTAAAAATAATGATTATTTAGAATTTTCCAACCATCTAATAGAATCTAATCATTCTTTCAATTTAAATACTGGTTTAACAATTTTACACGCCAATACTAGGAGTTTTCACTCAGATAACCTAGAAATATTGGAAATTCGTGAAAGTATTCATAAAAACATAAATATTATAAACAAATAGATAAACTTCATAAATAGCCCTCTCTTAAACCTGTTTCCATTATAATTACTTTGTAACAATTTAATTTTGTGATCACTCCCCTTATGACCCCCTCTCGCCGTAACTAATCTGTCTATACTGACTTGAACATTAATTTTAGTACATTCCTTGCCCTGAAGAAGGGAACTTTGCTCCCGAAATATATTTGTAAACTTTGGTGTTGCTTATCTCCATAACTGTCGACATTTAACACAAAGTGTAAATAATTTATATTCAATAATATTTTATATTCAAATTTTAATGAAGAAGACTCTTTCGAAGTTTTTACTGCTAGCCAAGTGACATCCTGTATATTTATTAGTGCCAAAATTTTGTATTTGAGTTAGTTATAAATTCTATCTGCAGATGAGAGGGACTGCTACTCTCGAAACTATAGTAGTGATAAATAACTGAATATTGTGTGTGTGTAGTACAAAAAAATATATATATGTACTAGCTGTGCCCGCGCGGCTTCGCACGCGTAGATTTTTAGTACACTGTTTGGATCGTCATAGAACTTTCGCGAACGTTCTAGAACATTCTCCTTCCAGAACATTCAAGAAATTTATCGAATGTACAGGAACCTTTATACACACCGACACATTCCGCCACTCACTTTAGAACCTTATAGAACTTTCGGGAATTTTCTAGAACCTTCTCCTTCCAGAACTTTCTAGAGCAGGTTTTTCCGGAATGTTCTAGACTCACCCACACATTCGACACAGTTGAAACAATCTGAAGCATTTGCGGCCTTCCCATAACAAAACAATGCGCTAGAAAGCACATTTTCGTCACCCACTCCCACCCACGCACAGTCACCCCCACCAAACTCGCATATTTTCGAAGTGACACCAAGGGCTATCCACCACCATAACCACTGGTGGGTGGTTGTGGCTGGTTGTGGAGAAAACTTGGCGGGTAGGGAAACACGGGTTTCTTTTTATATATATATATATTGATTTCAAATGAATGTGCATGTTTACATCCAGCTCCCTGGCATAACCATCTTTGTACATTTCCAGGGGCAAGTTGTGGTGAACGTGTGGAGGGACGGCGCATACAAACCCATAGTCACCAAGAAATTCAAGAATGCCTGTAGCGAAGGCTTGGGAGTCTTTATTAAAAAATTTATGACCTTAGAAGAAAACTGTTTGGTAAAAAAGGTAATCATTTTTCAAAATACTGCAAATATTAATTTTGACTTCACAGGGTTTTCGTAACATTTTAAAACTCCCTGTCCTATGTCGCAAGGTATCACACCATGCCAGATCTCCCCTCCCCCCTTAAACGTCACAGTTTTAAGAAAACTTTTTTATTAAAAATTTCAGTGTACATTATTATTATTAGAACCTTGTTAATTCGAAATTCAAGGGACCAAAAGAAATCATTTCGAATTATGCGAGACCCCATTAATTCGAAATTCAAGGTAAAAAAAATCGCAATGCGATTACGAAATTCGCCAAAAATCGTAAAATTCATGAAAAAAGTAACCGATTTTCTGAAAAACTTCTGTTTTTTGCATATTTCAATACATCATTTCGAAAAACGCAATACCTATTACGCTAGTACAAAGATCGTGATATTTCTATTACTAAATTAGGTATTACTTAAGTATCAACCTACCTACCTGACATTAACATATATGTTATTCTCACTTTCGAAAAAATCGCAATATTTTTTCAATTTTCTCAATTTTCAAAAAAGTTTCATTGTGTTGTATTGGTATCACATTGGTCATACTAGTTGTCGCCAGACATTTTCATTTTTGTCTTTTATTCTTTTCAAAGATGTGTGTCAAAATTCTACTACTCAAAATGGTGTAGTTTTAAATGACTAATTAATTATACAACATATTTGTTTTATAATAAATAAATAATTTAGTTTAGTGATGGTATGACACGCTAACTGTTATTTGAGATAAGTAACTGATGTTTCACAGGACAACTTATATCTCAGTTGCCAATCAGCGATACAATCCGATGTAATTATCAAATAACTATACCATGCGCGACCAGTTAAAACAACGGTTTGACCATCACTAGTTTAGTTGAACATAATCTGAAAAATATTCATTTGAGTCGACGGTAGTATTTCATTGGGGGTTTTGTTGGAAGATTAGTGCAGTGGATTTTGGTTGCATCTGGCAACGCAGTACCTTGGTGAGGTGAGGCTGATCCAGCCCCGCCCAAGGGCGTTGAATAGTCCTGGCAGTAGGCTGCTGCCCATTGCCAGCGCTGTTTTGAAGCCATTAAAATCATTCTGATGCGTCTTGTAAGCAGGATGCAAGCTGTACTGAAGTTTATATTCTCGACCGTGCTTCAATGCTTATAGTGCTGCTGCCCATCACCAGGTTATTTTATTTCGGGGGTTTTTATTCCATAGAGTTAGTCTGACTGAAGATATCTGTTTTATACAATGTCAAGGATATCATCGGGCCACAATCTGGGAGTCACATTTCATAATAGAAGAGGAACCAATTTAATAACAATGACTGGCACCTTCTGCGTATAAATTCTTCAATGATTTTATTTAGTGTTTGTTTATTACTTAAATTAGACATGTGCATTCAGTGGCTATTTTGAAGTAATCTAGAGTACCACCACGATAACTTGGCGTGCGAGGGAGGTTGCCCCTGTCGCGAAATAGAAGTTGCCAGGTTGTAAATTTATTACACAATACATAATGTACTGAATGTCCGGTGACCAGTGTCAATATAAATTTGGTCGGGTAACAGCGCGCTCTGTCAATCTGTCAAACTATCAGACGGTAATATCGGTCCATTATTTGCTTTTTCAGCTTCGCAAAACTTTAATACTTCATTGGCGATTGTTCTTGCACCACCCCGGACTGTTTTGGTTGTTTTGAACATGATAATTCAGTGTATATTGGTAATCAAGATGTCACAGCTCCCGAGCACATACAAAATTGTACTGAATTACAGGGCGAGGGGTTGCCGCCGGGTGCGGGCGGGGCGGGTTTTAGTTCCGATCCTGCCGCACGCCAAGTTATGTTGGGCAGACAATATATGTAAATTTATATTTTGAGAAAAATGTTAAATTAAATTGTTTAGATATTGAAATAAAATAGATATTTTAAATGAAATAAACTGATGTGTAGACATTCGATTCTCGACATTTCGCTGGAATCATATCACAGCATCTTCAGGATAGTACTCTTTCGCCTCAGGGGTTAAGGTCGTTCTCTGTTTTATTTCAATGCCTAATATGTCAAATGACCGTAATATAAAAACTTTAATTAAATTTTTATCTGACACAATATTAATACATATACACATATTAAAATCTATTATTAAATTAATTAAAATCGTAATATGACATTTATGGAATATGAATATGTCACACTAAGGGGGGCGGGAGGGGATGGAAGAAATGGTGAACATGGTCACGACATAAAGGCTCCTTAAACATGCCGACAGGTCGTAAGCCCTGTGACTTCCATCTCTTCCCTACTCTGCATGACACGTCCAGATTTGGGAACTCTCTGGTCCCTTTCTGGTGAGATCGCGGAGGCTTATTCTCACAAATTCTATTTAGATTTATTTTGCAGTAATTCTGGATATTGATATGGATCACTACTTCTGTATTATAAGACTATGACTGTATTTTAAAATGCACAATTTTTATTCCAGGGAAATTACACAGTTGAGAGTTTAGATCCAAACAAAATAGTCAGACATTTGATTGGAGAAAGATTCTTCTACGCAAAGATATCTATTAATGTGGCCCTGTACAGCAACAAAGGTTTGGTATGCTGCGTGAAGTGGAACATTGAGTCCAAGCCGCAGCGCAAGAAGGCATAGGCGGCCCGAAACAGAAGCACAAGTCCTACCTAGTGGCAACGACATTGCTGTATTTAATCATTACACCTTTCTATTTTGTTTCTTTCCCACGTGAAAACATAACATGATCAATATTTTAACACGTCCTGAGGGATACTACAAAATATTTTTTTTCATTGTGTAAATTGAAGCAATTTTAATCAAACTTTCCTACGCGGTGCAACAATTTAAATGCGCATTCCGGTGTATGTAGAGATTTTTTCAATGTATAAGACAAATAAATATTGTACTAACATTTTTAGCTAATATTGATCATTGAAATAATACTTAATATATATAAAAGTAAATATATTAATTATTGTGTATCATCAATTTATTATCAATTACTGGGTAATCACGAACGATAGCATAAAGACACATAGCACTGTCCTGGCTGGTTGAGCGACTGCCACTAAAGTCTGATAATCAGCAATCCGGCACCAGGTACCCTGCGCACTGTGCCCTGTGCACTGGGCTCTACGCTCTACGCACCACTTACTGCGCTCCCCGCACCACTCCTTTCCAACATAACATATTATCAAATTAAGGTATATTTTTACCAGAAAACATTAAGTTTTGTTGCGTCCAGTAAATATCTATGATATTATAATTATTTTATTGAATACATAAATATATTACAAAGGAATATCTTAAATATGAATATTTACATAGTATATTCACAAAGATATTCATATAATAAGAGGAAATGTCAACTCAGTTTATAGCGCCGGAGAGGAAAAGTTAAATAAGAGCTTTAAAAATTAATCCTGCAATTGGAAAAGTAAGACGAACCCTGGGAGAGTATTGTAAGTCTGATGGTATATGATTAAAATTATTTCCCTATCCAAACAAATATATCGAATTATGCGGAACCCCATTAATTCAAAATACAAAGTAAAAAAAAAACGCGAAATTTGACAAAAATCGTAAAACTTGTGTAAAAAGCCATTCATTTTGTGAAAAACGTCAATATTCTTGTATATTTTAAGAAATCATTTCGAAAACGCAATGTTTATTATGCTAATACAAAATTCGCAACATTTCTCACTACTAAAATACCCGAAATTGATATACTTGTTATTCTCACTTGTGAAAAAAATCAAAACATTTTTTCAATTTTGTCAAGATTCAAAAAAATTTCAAATTATGTGAACTAAAATGTATTGATTTATGGCGCTAGGGGCTTTAAATTATTTCGAATTACGAATTATCAGGGTTTTCGAATTATCGGGGTTAATCTATTATGAAATTAACATGTGTTTTGGGACTTACAGGATTTAAAAATTTCCAATTATGGCGAATTTCAAAGTTTCAGGGTTCAAATTAATGGGGTTTTACTGTGTATTGTTTTATATGTAGAGTGAGACTGAACTGGATAATATGGATCAACCTTTATCTCAGTATTTGGTGTTTCTCTAGAGCCCATGGAAACATATCTCAAAATGCAATAAAAATTTCCCTACCTTGCATGTTTTGGAAGAATTCAAATTTTTGTATTTACTAAAAGTGTTATATATTATGCCTAGAAATATTTTAATAAATGAACTTAGTGTTACCATTGTTCCTTTTATTTATTTGCATTTTATTTGAGCTTGGTAAGACAGAGTGATCTCCATGAGTATATCTTCAATGAGTAATCTGTCTTAGAAATCCAGAACTGGAAAGAAATCTCCATGAATTGTAGAGCCAGTGATGATGTTGTATATACCTCTTCGCAAGTGTTTGAATTTTTTGATTTTTAATTTAATTTATGGAGAATTATAATTCTGGAAGATTTTTCATAATTGCGTGCAATAAAATATAAATGAAATAATAACATCACGCGTAAAACGTGTGGGCACTTCATGCCTGTTTTTGTGCTTAGTAAAATAAAGTAAAATTAAAGAAAATAGATGACATACATGTGTCCATATGAAGATAAAATTTCCAGATAAAATTAATTACTTTCACAAGAGGCAACAATTATTCTACATATCACATGATCCCGTACAACTTATCTACTCCACAATATAAATGCTCTTGTATAGATCGATATAAATAGGTAGGTGTATTAAGTAGGAACACTAATTCACATTTTTACAGTAAAACATGCGCTGAATTTCAAAATGTACATATTGCTTACCTAATATCATTTTAAATATGATCTTCTCTGGATGTCTCATCAGATGTGTGAGGTGTTAAAGTTTTCGGATTTTTATTGTTTTAATTACTTTCTTATTTTTCTTGACTTGTCTGAACCACAACATCTTCAATCGTAAATCTGTCCATCCAGCTTATTTTGATTATTCTTCTGTAGATCCTTATCTCGAATACTTCAAGTAGCCCTATTAGGTAAGTGTCCGAGCTTCCATTCCATAAAATAATACCGAAAACACGTAGCATCTGACCATTCGCATTCGTAATCCAAGGTTAAGATCGGTGGTAGTGCAGCTAGTTGGTAATGACAGTGACAGGTTCTCAGCTCGCTTAGCTGCCTGGGGAAACTTTGTGCTTTCTAAAATCCCCCCCGGTCGATAGGCACGCCTCCACAATGTATTCAGCTGTTTGAGGGAATCTTCATTTGTATGAGAATGAATGCTTTAATCCTATTTGTGCAATTTAATTAGCCTTAAAGAGACCTTAGAGATTCTTACTTTTTCAATCATAATTTACTCTCTCATTCATTCATTTACAACGTGGGACACACATAACTGCATAATTCTTTTTTAAGGAAGTCTATGAAGCATGCATGTACATTTGTATTCACATTTCTACTTAAAAACGATGTGCAAATCAATTAATGAATTTGTTATCTTAGACGAGCATCCTTAAACAAATTTATTTATTCAATTTTACCATCACAAGGCAAATACACAAATACATAAACTGTCAATGTGTGTGTATGGAGTGAATACTGAATCAACTCATAGGGATCACTCTTCATCTCTATTCTCAGCGTTTCTCCAGAACCTGTACACACATCTTACACACGGACTTAAGTAAAATCAAGACCCTGCATATTTTTGAAGAAAATGCTTTCTATACTAATATATAAAGAGGTAAGGTTTATAAGTTTAGATATGAGGTAATCTTCGAAACTACTCATTAGATTTCAAAAACTCTTTCACCAATATTTAGAATAGATTTTCAGGGTGGACATAGACTATATATTATCCCATTAAAATACAAGGGTTTTTCGTGGTGATCTATTTTACAACTAGAGTCGACGAAAAAATGTTCAAGCGATGCGTTTCTTACGAATGCTACCGTAAAGGTAAGAGATATTTAAATACTTTCTATAGAGAAGTTGTATAACTCAAAAAGTTCTATAAAAAAGTCTGCGACAACATATATCTATATGTTAAGGTTAATACACAAATTGTTAAAATATGACTAAAGTTACTATAAATCTACGCGTGCAAAGCCGCATGGGAAATTTTCTACACACCGTTTGACCGATTTGACTCAAATTCTTTGATTTTGCAAAACAATGGAACCTTTGTATCTCCCCACAAATTAATTTTTAGCTAAATCCTAAACCCGGTCAAAGCCGGGTACAAACAGCTAGTTTAATAAAAATTTGTAGTTTTCTATTTGCTGATGAATGATTATTAATGTATATCGTTATGAAGATTGTATTTCCAAACAATACTTTCATATTACGTAACAATTGTCATTGACCTTGTATTTATCTGATCCCTGATCTAAATGCTCTTGTTTAAAAACCACTTTATGTAAATCGATACAGATGGATAGGTTAAGTGGGTAGGTACACTAATTTACATTAATATTGTAATAACATCCTGTTGAATATAAATTTACATATTGTTTACCTAATATCATTTTAAATATGACCATATTACATCGATTATAACACACATCTTTTTTCATATTTCGGTGTCTCTGTATTCATCGTTCGTCTTATATTTAATGGACTCCTACCAGGATAAAAAGTATGCCCTGAGAAGCTTCCCGTATTCGACCAAGGTCTCGTTAAAAAGAGGTGGAAGTGAGCGAACCGGCATTGCTGCACATTAGCAATACAGTCGTCGTGTGGTGACGGTTAAGCTCAATCATTTTTAATATAGCTGTGCCTATATATTTTTTTTAAATATCCTCAAAAAGAATTCACTACTATGCTGCACTTAAAGGAAAACTTATGGTATGCTTAGGTGTATGCTGAAGAAGTTGGAAATAGAGCTGCAGGATATAAATATGACAAAAAATCCATATTTACATTTGCTTATGGCTTAAGTGTTGCAGAAATATGCACCAGATTTTTTTTAATGATTTTGATCATTTTGTTTTAATGAATTTTTAATATACGATATAATTTACTTTCATGATAGTCCAACATTTTAAAAAAAATATGTAAAAAAAAATGTAAACTTTGAAGTCGCTTATCTCCTATTGATATGGAGCTGGCAGAAGATCAACAGACAGTAAACTGAACGAAGATGAGATCCCTTAGAAGTATGTACGACAAATCCATTTATGATAGAGTAAAGAATGAAGATATTAGGAATGAATGTAAAGCCGACCATAATTAATAGAGTTGAAAAGGGTTGCTCAGATGGTGTGGGCATGTTGAGCGAATGAATGACGAAAGAATGATAAGAAAAATAGGTAGGTAAATGCAAGTGTTGACGGCGCCAGAAAGAGGGGACGACCACGAAAGACGTAGTACGACCAGATTAACAAGATACTGGAAGATGGACCGGTTAGAAGCCTCAACAATTATCGAGCTTGCAGGCAAAGATGTATGAAAGTGGATGAGACGAGGGTTGTGTGTCAGGACAGAGAGTGTGGCGCTCTCCTGCCTACTCACACGTAGTAACGGTGTGCTGATAATTAAGTAAGTAAGTAATTTAGGCAGGACTAACAATAATGTGGACTAGCTTACTTGGAACCCTGTACAATAGATGAGTATTTACCAGCAGCACAAATAATTTCTCGTCATCATCATTAAATGGATTTCCTGAAGTTCTCTAGCATAAATGATTGCTCCCTGATAGTGATCTGACCTGGTGGTATTTAACAAATTCAAAATTGGCCATTGCCATTACTCACTGCTCTGCCGCTCTTACCAGCCTGATCACCTTCTAATCGCGATGGGTAATTTGGCAGTATGGTTTGTTTCCTCGTCAATCGTACTATTGTGTATGAATGTAAGACAATTTACTGCAGGGGCAAAATTGGAAGGCAGCTCTGACGCCAGCATATTTGTAAGTTTATTTAAAAAAAAAAATTTTGCCCACATATTTTATACTCCGCACATTTTTAAATTAATCACATAGATGTATTTTTTGTTTATTTATCAACATCAAAAATCAAGCAATATCAAAAAATAAAAAAATATTTTGAATGCAGTCACCGAGGATTAATAACTTAGAATGTACTGAATTTGAGGTTTTCTAGGAAAAATGGGTGGGTCCCTTCCAAAACCATGTTTCCAAATCACTATTAAAATCAAAGACAGAAATATTAATGACTCTCTACAAAATAGTCAATAACAAACTAGACACCCCCTCAATACTATCACAAATATACATTAACATCCCTGTCCTATTAATGAGGTCTCCAAGCCTTTTACACAATAAATTTTTGAATTTATTGTGTAAAAGGGAGAAATTGCATGTTGCCAAGTCGGCGCATCCGTAATATTGGCCAATTTATGACATAGTTATTACTATGGGTACCTACAAAGAATACTTTGAGTTGTCTAGTTTGTATTGATATTTTATACAAAACCATTTGAAAAGGGCTTGAAATTCAAGGGACCCAAAAAAAACATTTCGAAGTATGCAGAACCCCCATGAAGTCGAAATTCAAGGTTCGCAAAAAATTGTAAAATTCATGAACAAAGCCATTGATTTTGTAAAAGTTTTGTCAGGATTTTTACATATTTCAAGAAATCATTTCGAAAACGCAATATTTATTATGCTAATGAAAAGATCGCGACATTTCTATTACTAATATACCCGATATTAACATATTTGTTGTTCTCACTAGTGAAAAAAAATGAAATATTTTTTTTATATTGGTTTCGGTACTTGGTCTTAAAAACAATGTAAAACTATATACTATACAATGTAAAACTAATACTATCTGCTCTTTGATCTGTTTCACCTTCCTGTTTCCTGTTACAAGAAGTTTCCACTCTGAGTGTTTGAATTTGCTGCGCATCTTCCAACAACTGTTACCTCCATTTTAACAGTGCTAGTGTATTTGTTTTGTAACTAATAATTCTACATCTACAAGTAGATCCAGAACATATGAATTAATATTTCTCAGGGTCCCTTCACTATCGTTACCAACAGCATAGATAAGTGTCAGATGCCTGGACCAATCGACACAGAGAGACTGTGTACAGATGATGTGGCAGCCTACAAGATTGATGGAGACAAGGAAGAGTTACGAGGAACTATTGTAGTGCCCAAAGACATTGCCAATCTCGGTGTAAGTTGAATGTGAATCTTTACATGCTTTTTCCTTCCCCTTTTTGTTTTACTTGCTCAGTTATATTTATACTAAATGTTGACTTGCCCTAAGATGTTTCGACTATCTTTTAGGACTAATTGATTTATTGGATCTGAATCTAAAATGCCACTTTTAAATTCTGATGCTTTGAAGGTTTCATGAATAGCATCGCTAAATTTTTTTAAAGCGTCAAAGCACGTTGCTTTAATATAAAATAGAATATGTCCAAAGTTCACTTCATCCCTATAGATCAAGCGCAGAGAGCTTTGGTATGATCATCTTATTCTGTTACATCTGTCTTCTTCTTTTATATGGGGCCAATGGTAGTGTTATGAGGGAGAAATATATATTTTTGCATGAGTCATATAAAACTCTCGGTGGTTGACCTATATCTATCTTGTAGATGTATTTCACTGCTGTTAATAATGTGCAGCCACAAGATATGGCTTGTTGGTGTAGTGGCTATGACTCTCGCTTAGTGATCCAGCGGTCACTGGATCGAGCCTCATTCCAGGACACCAGCAACTCAATCCTATTTTCAAGCACAAGCGTTTATCTTAATTTTAAAAAAGTAACAATATTGATGACACATGTATAAATTTTTTAAAATTATATTGCACCTTTAACTTCCGCTTGAAATTGACCCTTTGCTCCAATGTAATGAAGCTTTTCTATTCAAAATTACCTACAAAAGATAGCCTTAACCACAAAGTTTTTACAAAATATTACATAAAACTTAACTGTTCAAGGCAATTTGATGTTAGATGCGGCTATATATAACCTTGACATTTAGCAAAAACAATAGCAAATGTAAATGGCGATAAACATCAATATGCACTTAAGTTGAAAATGAATTGCATCTGCAGAAAATTTATGGGCCCATTGTAAAGCAAGAACTTTTAAAACACAGGATAATGGTAAAACAACGAAAAGTAACCCATTATTAAATTGTTTCACTACATGTAGGTACCTACTTAAATTTAAAAATGTGCTCAGGCTTTTTCAGGTATTCCAGTTTATTCAGGTTCTCAATGGAAAAGATAAGTGACTTATCTAGAAGCGGTAGATTAATATAATAGAATACAATAATATTAACAGGTTAAATCAGAATAGGTAGATTTTGTTTTTTAATGACCAGATTAAAAATAAAACAATTGTCAATTTTATTTCCAATATGTATGTTTTATTTATATCTGGCAAGGTTGCATCGTTTAAATGGCCACCTCTGGTAGCGCCACACCATTTTAATTATATTTTGAATATTTAAACTTGTAGAGCGGTCAGGTAATTATCATTTTCAATGGGTTCTAACTTCCGTTGATGACTGCAATTACGACGCTTTTCATGGTCCGTAGGTTGAAGAGTTTGTAAACTCTTTCTTGTATGAGAGCAGGTACAGATTTTGTTTGTAAATTCTGTGCAGAGATGATCGAGATATTCCTGTGCTTCATATGAATGGTGTCATGGAGCAGCATTGTTTTCCAATCAGTTTCATTGAATACTAAGAATGTTCTTAGGTTTTCACGGCCACTCAGAATCTTCACGTTTGTGTTTACTGGGGTATTATGCCGTGTTGTTACGACCTTTCGGGCCGACGTTTCGGATCCCATTGCAGGGTCCAACATCAGCCCTGACGATGGACCCTGCAATGGGATCCGAAACGTCGGCCCGAAAGGTCGTAACAACACGGCATAATACCCCAGTAAACACAAACGTGAAGATTCATTGAATACTGCCTCTAAATAATGAATTGTGCTTGCTGCAGGCTTGCTTGTTACTCAAAATGTCATGTTGTTTGCGCTAATGTAATTGAACATTGTTTTAGATGATTTTTGATGCATATAACTTTCCACAATGCATTTGTTCAATTTTAAGTTGACATTTTTTTAAGCATAGTAATATTCCATACATTTTAAAGATCATATTACAAATTACAATTGATTATGGATAGTTACACTCACTAAATTTAGATGAGAAATCTTTTCTCCTGTTTAAAATGGGAAACATTGTCATTGAGCTATTGTAGAATAGGATCATACACTAAACTAACAATCTATTTTGAATCATCTTATCCGCTCACTTATCTCAGTTTAAAATAGTGGACTTAATTTTCTTGATATTTTGATTTTTCTTAATACATAATCTTGAATAATTTACTTTCACTTTTAATTCACGTGGAAGGGCATTAAAAAAATTTTACACCTCGATATGTAAAGTGTTGTTGGGTTATACTAGTCCTGACTCTGGACACTGCAATGTTCCCACGACCTCAGTCTGTCACTAAAATAGCTTCTTAGTGCCGCATTGTTGCCAAAGTGCAATCTGTGGATTTGGAATAGTGCAAATTTAGAGTATCAAACACTAGTTACTAAGTGTCTCCAGAATATTCCACACATTTATTATTGGACTGTTTCTTTATTCACACTAATTAACGCTGTTTCCATTGCTTTGATGATGTTCTAGTAAACTCCGTTCAATGTTCGCACATATAGTTTCTTGCCCCGGTAAGAACTTCCTTTATTGATTGTCGCTGGAAGATGCGCTGGTCATATTGCGCTTGCTCTGTTGGTAGAATCCATAGATAAAATAATATAATAGTAGAATCGCATGAGTTAACTGTCAAAAATCGCTGATCACACTGGTTTACGGTACTATCGCTGGTACATGTTATCGTGTGAATAACTGACTGTGTTGCGTGACGCTGTTATATTTATAGGTAAATTTTTTCGAGATGTTTCGAGAAACTTGTGGATCTTTCCAGAGATTATGAAATACCTAGATGTTCCAAAATAGTGTGTGTGCGTCATGCTTAATATTATAGAATCTTTGAGAGAATTCGGTTGTATTGTTGTCGGTATTGAGTAGGTTCATCATCTCGTTACAGTATATTAAAAAATGACTACCACTTAAAAATGTATAAAATATATGTAAAATATTAAAAGTACCCTACTTTAAGAAGGGATTTGTTATCTCTGTCGGCGCCATCTGTATGTACCACTGTTTATACATCCCCAGGGACAATTGGAGGTAAACATCTGGAGGGACGGTGCGTACAAGTCTCTGATAAGCAAGAAATTTAAGAATGCTTGTTCCAAAGGCTTTGGGATTTTTGTCAAAAAGTTTATCACCGTGGACCAGAACTGTATGGTAAAACAGGTAATAATAATATACCTTATAGGTATGTTTTAATATACCTTATAGGTATAGAGCTGTTTCGTGCTGCCCAGGACAGGGACGGTTTCTCTCGGGTGATAGTCAACGTTGGGGGGACCTGACATGACACCAGAAGAAGAAGATAGGTATGTATGTATTTATATTTTGAACTAGTGACGATCAATCATGGTATTGTTATTTGAGATTTGTATCCATAATTGATAACTGAGATATAACTGTTATCTAGTATCGATATTTGCCCGTCGAATGAAGAAATTTTCTATATTTATTCAATGAATGTAAATGAAAATTTGAGTAAAATTGAAGAAAAGTGTCTAAAAAGAAAAATTAAGATATCTCATAAACTAACAAAGTTATAGAATTTTAAAATTATGTTTCGCATGAATAATTTTATTCCGTCCGGTTGACATTGTGTCTCGTACCCAGTGTACATCACTGCTCGTGCACCAGCGCCTGCCTACGCGAATGTGTGATATCACAGCTGAGTTAGAGGTTAATCATTTTTCACTAAAATATACTTACTTTAATATTCTTTTCCTCTTTTATTTATTGGTAAATTTCAACAATTTTTTCATCAATTTATTAGTTTTAGTCTATATTAGTCAAATGTTACATACTACAAGTACAACATATAACAACCGTAGAGCATGCATTAGAAGATGTATGAATGTAGCCGAAGCAATAGTAGTATGCCAAGATAGAGGAATATGGCATTATATCCTCTCTGCCTACCCTTGCGGAGAAACGGCGTGATGGTTATTTAGTTAGTTAGTTTACAACATATTCGGCCATATTCTGAAATAAGCAATATTGCTATTTCGGTATCTTGACATTTGTCAATTTTGTCGTTTTAAGTTTGCGGGTTTGAAATTAATGAATTCAATCAATCAGAAAGCCCTAAAACGTGAATTAAGTTATCCACAATTTATAAACGTTTGTTTACGTTTTAAAGCTTTTTGATTGATTTAATTCATTGATTTCTAACCTGCCAACCTAAAACGACAAAATTGACAATAATACTATCTGTCAAGTTACCGAAATAGCAATATTGCCTATTTCAGAATACAGCCGATTATATTATCAGCTTTGATTATCTTCTCCAATGCAAAAAATCAGTTACCAATCATCGATACAATCAGATACAGGTTTAAAAACCATCACTAAATTAAACATTTCATTAACTGTGTATGGTACGCTGCATGTGTACATTTTAAACTAAAGAGAGTTTTTATAAATTATTTAAAGCAATCAGATGAATCAAATATAAAAAAAACTATCTTTGGAAAAAATGTTCAGTTACCGCCGGGATAAGAACCCGAACTTTTCCTTACCAAGGACCAGCGTTTTTTTTCCTCAATTTGATTTCTTTCTGTATATCTTTTTAATTAATTCATCTTATTTGCCTTAAAATACTTCTTAACAAATTGTGTTTTCGTTAAAAAATAAATAAAAACATATGTGCAGTATAAAAGCAAAGTCAGCAATATCCAAAAAAGAAAATGTTTTGAATGCAATCACCAAGGATTACCAATTTAAAATGTTCTGAATTCTAGATTTTGAGTGTAGGTATATCCCTTCCAAAATCATGTTTCCTATAAAATCTCGAATTCAGTACATTATAAATTAGTAACTCTCGAGACTAGGATTCAATTTTTTTTTTGAATATTGCTACCTTTGCTTTTGTACCCCACATTTAGAATATAATATTTCTGTAGTTTAAAATATACAATTTGCTATTTTTTATTTAAAATATAATAGAAACCTGAAAACGTTTATGGATAACATTTTTTACATGATTCAATATAGGAATACAATAATAATATAATTTAGATACAAAATAATTTTTTATAATTGGCCGATTTTTAGCATTTTTGTTACATCTGTTTTTAATTTTTCAGGGAAACTACACAGTCAAGATTTTAAATCCGGATAAATTATTCAAAAATTTGGTTGGAGACAGCTTCTTCTACGCGAAGATGATAGTCAATGTGGCCCTGTATAGTTCAAAGGGCTTGGTGCAATGTGTGAAGTTGAATATTGAGTCCAAGCCGGTGCCCAAGAAAGCTTAGGTGACCTGAATAGTAGCAGATGAACAACCGTTGTCAATATCACAAATCAATATTTTAATTTGTTGTATTTTTTAACATATGCATGTTTGTTTACTGTCTGTAATGTGAGAATATATAACAATATATTCTTAATATAATATAATAAATAATAAAATATTATTAACAAATAATATTTTTGGTCATAATTGACATTTTGGTACACACAGTAATTTTCTATTTAAGGTTTCTAATTCTATAATCATATTAAAATTCCTAGTACTTTAAGAGATGACAAGAAAACAATGTTATATTTAAGTAGCACTTGAAATATTTTTTAGAACTGCGATGATTGATTTGAGTATGAATAAATGTATGAAATCAGAAAGACGTTTATTTCATTATTCTAAATTATATTGCTTATAGGTCGACCACAATCAAAAGACCATTCCCTAGCTTTGTCCGGTAAGAAGAAAGCGGGGGAAAGTTACCTGGCAAGCCCGTATTACAAGCCTCAATATGGTATTTCAAATAAATATATATTTTTTAGTTTAAAAAAGGATACTTCCTTACTTACTAGAAAAACTTCTTTTGTGTTCATTTTTTGCATCTTAACAACAAACATATTTTTTGCGCACATTCTTTTGAATGCGGTCTAGCTATTTTTGTAAAAATTTTTCCTCAAGGGCAATGAACCAAAGTCGCGCCAAAGAAATGGAAAAATTAATTCTTCAATAAACGGCAATAAAAGCAATAACTAATATTTTGAATTTTCCAACCATCTTTTGGTAAAAAACATGGTTGGAAAAAAAAGAAATTTTACATACAAATAATATAGGATTATACAGTGTAGTTCCTATAATCCGAACAATTAAAACCGAAGCCTGTTCAGTTTAATGAATTTTCAGATAGATTGAAATAAAACAAACTTGTATATCAATAAGAACACTTTTATTTAATTGTAATATGGACATTTTAAGGCATAGTAGATATTTATGTGTTAATAATGTGCATATAACATATTTAAAAAATCTGAAATTGTTTTCTGACCTTTTAATGTAGTAACATAGTAGAAAATTTTATTTGTTAACTTCGTAGAACTCTCCACTTTCAAGTCTCTTTAAAATAACAGGTTTTTCTTCAATGTCTAACGTCTCGGGTTTTCATTTATCCAGTCATTATAGTATTTAATTAATTTAGACAGAAAACATAGTTGCGACTGAACTCAGATGACGCGCAGTAACCGAAAGAAAATCACACAGATTGGCAAATAGTTTTTTATGCGTGCATCCCTACACCCACACGGCCTATGTCACCTAATGGTTCAGATTACTGGAGGTTCGAATAATAGTACAGTACAGAGGCTATACTGTAGTTAGATAAATTAGAAAAATTGTTAATAGCAAATAAAATATTACATATAAATAACTGTGGATCCCGACTCACGTCAGAGGTCACAAATGTGGAGGTGGATGAGCCATCCAGTTTAGGATGAGTTGATGCGGTGTTGATGATGTAAAGTCACAATGGTTTTACAGAATTTATTGAATTGCAAAAGTAAAAGTTATAAAGAATACAGTAGGTACAAAGGTTACAAGTGAAAGCATGACATTCGAAGGTATGACGGCAAGGGCTTCCGCTATACGAGCCGTTCACTGGGGAAGTGAGATAGTCTGCTCTGGAACCTACAGTTTTTTTAGTTGTTGTGGACAAAGAACTCGGCGTATTGTGACTTCGTCTTACTCGGCCGCTCGTGTGTGTAATATTTAGTCTGGTCAGCAATGTGAGTTTATCCGCTCTTCATGCCCTCTAGCAATTCTCGCCTTTGTCCTCGTTCGTTGCCCTGGCTTCCATTGTCATTCTTTCCTGAATTCAGCGTTCTGATTTCGACCGTTGTACCGAGAGCGACGGCCTTTCGTGTTTAGGTGCTGATGTACTCGGTACCTCCTTACTCGTGTGTATGCATGCGTCTTTGACCACCACATAACCATTAACAGTGACGGTCAAACCATTATTTTAACCGGTTACACATGTTACTGTTTTTTGAGATTTGTATCTGAATGTATGATGAACCCAAGGATCGAGCAAGGATACAGGCTGCCGAGATGATGAGACACACTGATGGACAGAGTAAGAAGTGCCGACATAGGGCATACACTCGGCATGGAGCCTCTACTTCTACATAAAGAGAAATCACAAATAAGGTGGCTTGGACATTGACCTCTTGGTAACCCCGGAAGGAAGGCGAGTAGTGTCTCGCCCCAGATTGAGCTAGGAGAAGCAACAACAAAAAAGTGTATGATAACAGAATGGGTCTTGAATCGTTAACACACAATACAAAACATATACGGAAGCAGCACAAGACGGGGAATATGGAAGCACCTTTCAAGACAAAAGTCTTTGGGCCTCCGATCCTTCTAGGTCAAGGGGATGTGATGATGATGATGACGTGTATCGATGATTGGTAACTGAGTTTTCACTATTGTCTAGTTCCGACGGTTAAAATCCCCAGTAACCAGTGAATATTAAGATATCTCAATATCTCAGAATGATTTAAATGTTGAATGTTGTTCCAAAGTCATGTCTGGAGGAGTGGGGTGAGCTAAATATAAATTATTCAGGATCCTAGAATGCAACTGAACAAAATTTAGATATATAGGGTGTGACAGGGTCAATCCAAAATACTTTACAAGTATATTCCTACCTAAATTATGAGTAGATAATGTTCATGCAAGCAATGTAGCTTTTTTTTCAATATCTCTGAACCTGTCTCCATTAATATAACTTAATATTTAAAATTCATTTGCTTTGAAATAAATCAAAAATACAATAAAGCCGTGTAAAAATATTCTACTTTAAATTTCGGCAATGTTTTGAGCATTTTATCCATATTTTTATTTATTTATTTATTTTATTCGGCCATTCAACAGGGAGACACAATCGCTTGGTAAGATAAAATACAAAAAAAAGTAGTCAAATGTCTCCCATAGTTAAAGGATAACACAAATAGAACATAACCATAGATAAGTCAATTTGACAATGACAGATAAAAACAACTTTACAATTTCATTTAACCGATTGTTCCAAATTTAACACTGACATAGACACAGTCTTGTATCAAAATGAATGAATTTTAAATATTCCATGTAGGTAAGTATTTTAGTGACAGTCCACAAGATAGTTTTATAGAAAAGAAGTCTGAAATATTGAAAATAACATACATTTGATATCACTCATCTCCGTGGACATTTCACCCAAAGTGTGAAGAATATTTTCTATTCAAAATTGAGTTAAGAAGAATACCCCGAAGTCTAGCTACGAGATATCTGTGTAACACAACTCACAATGCAATTAAATTGATTAATAAAATGTGTGAAAATTCGGGAAAACTGTGCGAAGCAAGCTATCAAATGGTGTTGTTTAGTGATTTTCGTCACATATCTCCATAACTGTTGACATTATTAGGTCATGGTGGCTTGAACATTTTTGACTCATTAAAGCAGGAATATAGTCCTGCGAGGTTATTAATGTTTTCTGAATAACCCTGTATATGATGTAATTTTACGAGTGCACAAATGAAGAGCTGAGTAAATTATTACAAGACACCTGAGTATTTAAAGTAGTTTATCGAGTGACTGTAAGCTTAAATTACCGATTTAGAAAAAAATGTGTTGTTTTAAGAGCAAATAATTTATTTTATAATTTTTTTACACATTAGGTGTAATCGGGCAATAAGAGTCACTGCAATGCGAGTTGAATCCATCAGCTGACGAAACAGGTGCTCTTCTTGAAGGTTGTGGGCACACGCAGGGTGCGCAGGCTGGGATTCACCACAAAGTTATGTGTGTGACAATTGTTAGGCTAGGCAGACTCTCATTGTCGCCTTAGTGACTATAATTACTCTCATATGTAGCCAATGGTGGTCAAAGTTGATTTTTTTAAGTTTAATAGCTAGTGAATGGGAGATATTGTGGTGGATATTAGGGAACAAGAAGCATATGAACAAGCAAGCACTAACCTTTCTTCCTTCGGTTCTTTGGTTCTCCTCTTCTATACCTTCCAAACTTCTAGCGGCGAGGTGTTTCCCGTTAATTTTAGGCAGAACACTCGCGTCAATAATTAAATCTTTATTTCAGATTTGCGGTAGTTCACAGCGAGAAAAATTATGCGGTCACTTTTCTCACTGACATTTTTCTAATTGCGATTGCGGCTGTTTTTTCTGTCTTGTGGCGGCTTCGTTTTTCAAAACTGGAGCGGCTCTAGTACTTGCTTGCTTGCGGGAAATGGGTAGGGAATGGGAGAGAGGGAATACCCTTTTCCTAGTTTACAAATTAATTTAATGGCGCTAACAGCTAGTAATGTGTTATTCCAAAGGTAATGAAACTATTTAACTGTAACTGGTTGCGGATATTTTATACAAACCGTATGTTTTTCCGAGAAACGATTTTCGATGTTTCGTTGAATTCTTATTCAACGTCATCAGGAGGACGACCTTTACCCGCGGAGGTAGAGGGTGGACTGATTACTGCTTTCGAGGGCGTAAATGATATGCACTTTGTTGTGGAGTGTTCACTTCTTCTACGATAGAGGTCGCCAGTGTGCAATATGTACTAGTTACGTCGGCGGACTTTACTGCGACGTCTCTCAAGGGTTGAATCAATGTCGTAAGAACAGGGCGCCAAATACTTGATAGTTTGTAACTGTCATCTATATTCATGAAACTGTTTAAGACTGATAGTTTAATAGTTAAACTACCATAAGAGTCGATTTTCATTAGGTTTAAACAAAAATTTCATGTTTCATTTTATTTCTTGCTTAAGTGACTCCCATTACCCCTTTCTCCCCTGTACATAAATCCTGCACTGCCGTCATATAATATTTTATTGTATGTTTTAGATCTCTTGTTGAAACGCCATTATTTCCGAGTAGGTAATTGACATAATATCAAATAATTACGACACAATGAATGCATCAGCAATGGATTCGCAGTGGCAATGAGAAACATCTTGTAATTAATGCGCGACGTGTCTGCATTTTCAATTATCTTAAAAGCACTAGTCTGTGAGTAGGTACAGCTCTTCCCGCTAGCGTCAACAGTTTTTTGTTAACATTTAGGCTAACCGACGACAACTTGTGTGTTCCGCGATTTTGTCAACAGGTTTGACTGTGTACACATACGTACCTACGTGTCATTTTAAACGTGTTCAATTAAGGTCCGGTTGTTTCAAGTCGGATTAGAATAAAAGTTCGTTTAAAGCATAGATTTTTACGGAAACGGATCGTTTGATTGGTGGAGAACGCAAAAATATATGCTTTAACGAACTTTTACTTTAATCCAACTTGAAACAACCGGCCCTAAGGCTCGAATTCAGAATCAAAGTTGTAGATACGCCTTAAAAGCGTAATTTTCAGTACAAAATAACAGTTTTAAGGCGTACCTTAACCTTTATGCCATCCAAGTTTCGACTATAAATTCGGGCCTAAGTCGCTGCAAAAGAAATAATCACAATGGATTTTAATAAAATAAGGACGGGTTGCTTGATAAGAAGTAAGAGTAATAGTTAGAAAAAAGCATGGATTTTTGCGTTTTCCACCAATCAAAACACCCGTTTTCTTAAAAATCTATGCTTTTTGCTTAACTCTTAAGGTACAGATACACATACCTATATTGAGCATGCTCATTAGCATGCCCAAAACTAGCATGCCCTAACAACTGTACACACTTACTCATTATTAGCATGCTTATTTTAACCATGTTCATAAATGAGCATGCTCAAAGCTAACAATCAAACACACGTGCTTATTAGTGGCATGCTCTTGTCATAGAATAGAGAAGAACTCTATTTCAAAATTGAAACTTTGCACACTGAAATAGAAAATTCAAGTGAACCAGTAAATCAAAACAGTTCCTGGGTTTAATCAAACACGCATGATTATTAGGCACTTGCATGCTCTTGTCATAGAATAGAGACGCTCTTGTTCAAAATGGAAACAGTAAACTGAAATAGAAAATTCAAATGAACCAATAAATTAAAATAGTTTGATTTTAGATTTTATAATTTTTTTGTAAGATTTGAATCATTCGTGTCTTTTAATAAAGTTTCATAAACATTATTTCTTTCTATATTATGTTTACATAGCGGTGACCGAGAGTTCCACAGACATTCGTGATTCCTATAATAAGTCACGAAAAGTAATGTTTTGTCATCTCCCCAACGCGCCATATTTGTTTCCTCTGTCGCGGACTGAGAAGATCGCATTGATAATCGATACTAGCCGCGAATGACATTAGCATGCTCATAAGCACAAAAGATATCCCTTCTCGTGATGAATGACATTAGTAAAGAGCATGCTAGCACGCTCATTACTAGCACGCTCAAAAATCATGCTCATTACTAGCAATGTGCGTACACACATGCTGCTAATAAGCAAGGGCTAAAGAAGGTCAATACTGCGCATGCTCACGTACCACTAATAAGCATGTGTATCAGTACCTTACTAACTACTGATCAAACAACCGGCCCTAAGAGCCGCCTCCAGACTTATGTTATAGTATCAAACCTGAAATATTTTCTGTACGTGTACGGTTGTACACTATAGTGGATGAGGAGGGTTTGAAAATTATGACATTTAAGTTCGGGGGATTTGGCAGGTAACAGATAATATAGATATAAAAAATGAGTAAGTACCTAAAACGTAAAAAAAACTGTTTTTTCAATTTATTTAATAACGGGACAGTACTGTACACTCACATTAATCAATGCCAGATGCTTTCGTAGGTCATTTCTTCCTCCAGACGCTTTAGAGCTCTTTATATAATTATGTTGTTTACGCTATAGTAACAAATCTGAATTTTATATATTTTATTCGGGCCACTATTTAACAATATTACCAAATACCTTATTTCTAATGTTTTACTTACATTTTTCTTGTACCTGTATCACTCATTATCTGCTAGTGATGCAACGAATACTACTTTCACGAATATGAATACGAATATCAAGCCTACTATTCGGCGAATACGAATACGAATAAATCAACAAGGTAATAAATAATACACGTCTGTTCTTTTTTTACTAAGAGATTTATAATTACATATAATTAATAAATAATTACATATCATGTATCACTTGTAAAAAAAACATGCAACACTCGATAATGACCTACTATCTTCATTATAAAATAATAATTATTGTCAAATATTGAAGGCAACCATGCCATAAAACTGCTGTGCAGTTTGGCATATATATAATGTAATAAATATCAAAAAATTAATAAATATAAAAAAAAAATAATAATAATTAAAATTTATCACCGGCAAATTTTTGTTCAAAAAGCACAACATTTAGTTTATCCGTTTGTACATTCCCAGCAGTAAATATAACTTTTTTCACGCTTACGAGAGGTTATGTTATTAGGTTTAATTTAAAATCATTTTATAAGAGTTAACACTTTTACACATAACGGAAATAAAATGGAACGAACAATACGTATTACAAAACAAAAACTACATGAAATGAGTACCTAACCTTATTAATAACCCAACGAAATTGGATAAAAGAACTCATGCTATGCTGTGAAACAAGCAACAATTGACAACTTGATAACTCAAAAAATCCATTGATTCAATGTTACGGCAATCCCCGATAATAGAGTGCGTAGGCGTGTTCGGATACACGGCGCACAGCCAAACCGTAATTTGCGTTGCGTTCAGTTATAAAAAGTTTGTTTTTAATATTCGTGACGATATTCGGCGAATACGAATATTCCTATTCGTATTCGTTGTATCACTATTATTTGCCAAAGTCCCCTAACTCAAATGTCACAATATCCAAACCTTCCTACCAACTATCGTGTATATCTACTAGGGATGGGTCGTCCACGTCCGTTCATCGACGATACGATCAACTAGTTGAATTCGTCAACTAGTTGATCTATTTTCAACTTTATAGATAAAAAAAATAAATCTATTATAATTTTGTTTACACCACTTTTTATTGATTTTTTACATGTTTCGGGAACAATGTTCCTTTTCTCAGATTGAGCCTTAAACTAAAGTTGACAAATAATACAGATATATTTATTTATTAATAATGTCACCACAAAGTGAAAGCCTGACTTTGAAAGATTTATTCTTCAATAAATTTCTAGATAACATCTCAAATGTTAAATATTTTAAAATTACGTATTTATTTATAAATTTATATATAATAAATAAATGTAAAGGTTTTTATCATTTTATTTAACTTGTATTGAAACGAATGAATTTTTCGTAATCGATTTGAGTTAGTGTAGTGATAGTCCAACGTTTTCCAAAAAATAAGTCAGATATATTGAAAAAAATCAAACTTTGATGTCGCATATCTCCATAACTATTGATATTAGGTCATGATAGCTTTCGACTCATAATCAAGGCAGGAATATAGTCCTGCGAGGTTATTAATGTTTTCCATATAACCCTGTACACATGTAATGATATGTTCCTAATATATTTTTTTATACACACATTACTGCTCTGTACTTATTTATATCTTTAATTTTTATACTCATATTTTAATGCTTATACCCAATACTTTCACTGCTTATATATGTAGTTTATATTTATATTTTACTGCTTACACCTGATATTGTTGTTTATACCTATTTCTTCCTTTATTATATATAGAAAGAAGTATATAAAACAAAATGTAAAAGCCTATAATGTGCGTAAACAAATAAATAATAAAATATTTCTTTTTACATATAAGCACAAGTAGCGGTTTTACTTTCCCCGAAACTATATTCCTTCGAACTTCTTTAAATTTTAAAAATTAACGTAATAAGAATAGCCAACGGTTGAGCCGTCGAGCAGCGTCGCGTCGAACCGTAGACAGTTGACCATCGTCCCGATGTTTAGATAGAACGTCCGCGTAACGAAGTTGACGCGTCAACTAGTTGACGAATTCAACTAGTTGATCGTCTCGTCGATGGACGGACGTGGACGACCCATCTCTAATTATCTACGGACAGTATTTTAGGCTTGATACTATAACGTAAATCTGGCGGTCGCTGGCCACTGGAAAATTCTTGAGGAGAGAGGGTGGGGAGAGGGTGGTAAAAAAATATGTGAGGTGAGAGGCAGCCGGACCAGAGAGCATTTGCCAAAGACCTGGCGTAATCAGATAAACTAAAAAAAAACGAGCGAGCCTTACAGTAGTCGCATATGATGTGTAACATTTGACATCTCACAATTAAACATATCGATTGAGCAGCAATAGAAATTAACATCAAAATTTAAGAAAGCTAATACCTATATATTTATTAATTGGTAAAAACAAGTAAAGAAAATGTGTGCGCATTTATTTATTATTGAATTTAGCCGCACTAGGTAGGTACTGTATATCTATCTATATGCGCATTTTTATTTAGAAATGTGTTTGGTCTATTATATGTCTTTATTTATTTTCATAGATGGCGGTAGTACGCCGCCATACATATTGTATGACAACTTTGAATAAGTATTTAAAAATAATCACATAAATTACATAAAATCTGAGAATGTAAATCATTAAGAGTAGTTACTGTTTACATTCATGTAAAAATATTAAGTACTAGCTGTGCCCGCGCGGCTTCGCCCGCGTAGATTTTTAGTACACTGTTTGAATCGTCATAGAACTTTCGCGAACCTTCTAGAACATTCTCCTTCCAGAACTTTCAAGAAATTTTTCGAATGTACAGGAACCTTCTAGACATACTAACACATTCCGCCACTCAGTTTAGAACTTTCGGGAATTTTTTAGAACCTTCTCCTTCCAGAACTTTCTAGAGCAGGTTTTTCCGGAACCTTCTGGACTCACCGACACAGTCGGCGCGCCTATTTTGAAACAAACTGAAGCATTTGCGGCCTTCCCATAACAAAATAATGTGCTAGAAAGCACATTTTCGTCACCCACGCACAGCCACCCCCACCAAACTCGCATATTTTCGATGCGACACCAAGAGCTATCCACCACCATAACCACCAGTGGGTCCTCTTTCACGAAATCACTGCCACGGATTGCAGGAAAGGGCGAGGAAAGGTGTTAGGCATCAAAAACAATCTCAGAATGGTAGGTATTCGTGTGGATCGGATTCTTTGCGCCTATTTGTGCGTACCTACCAAAAGATTTTACTTTTTCATATCATAAATGTAGGTATCTAGATCATTTTTACAATTGAAAGTTACACTATTACAAAATATTATTCACTTTATAAACATAAGAGATATAAAATGAAAACAATTAAGTACTAAAAACAACATAAAAGAAATTTTCAGTAAAAAGTTAAAAATTTTAAGCAAATTAAGAAAAGAGCAATAAATAAAGAAAATAGCAAATTAAAAATGTATATAGCAAAAATTAAGGAAAGAGAAAGAGAAATATATATATAAATATAAGCATCACTAATTATTCATTGTCCTTATCATAATAAAACACTCACATCATTTCAATATTAATATAGTTCATAAATAACTTATGTTGTTTTCTATTAACCACTTTTTAAGTTCTGACACTGATTTTGGGGTTTTTAGGCCTGAGGGAAGGTACTTTGTATTTTGTTCAAGAACATTGGAACTCGATATTCAAGTGTCCTCAGACCATATTTGTTTGTTATTCTTGGTATTGTTGAAGCGCATTTTGTATTTCTGCCATGTTCAACTACCTTTTTGTAAATTTCATTTTCTTTTATCAGCAGAATTTATTTGTATTTGTATTTGTAATTACTCTGTTTCTGTGTGTCTAAAATGTTAATATAAATAAATTGGAAAAAAATTAATTATGCAACGAAGCTCACAAATTTGAAAGAAATTTTGTTATAAAATATCGAGCTATATCTGATGTGTTGTCAGAAAGGTCACACCGCTGTATTCCTGTGTTACGGTGTGGCGCCGATAACCCCAGATATCGTGAACTCTATGACAGAATTTCCAACACACAGACTCTGCCCAAGAGATACACAATTTTTGAGATAAGATGTTTTCTAACAACCAAATGTTAAGTTTATGTAGGTGCTTACATTTTTATTGAATTTTAAATGAAAATACATTATACTCTCGTTGAGTTCGCGAAATGACTAAGCAGTTTTCCGCCCTTTATCGACGTGGATGGATAATCTTTGGAAGAATACGGTTAACTAGTATGGATCCTTTCATATAAGCTTGCATTGAGTTAGTGTGGGTACAGTGCGTAATACGCGCATTGCTTCGTTGCGTTCAGTTTACGGATACGAGACGCCAATGATGAAGGGATCATTGGCTCCGAAACACGTTGATATTTCAACAAAATCTTTGGTCTAATACAAAATACTTGTGATTTTAACTGTTTTAACTTTATTATTAATAATAACTAGCTGCTATCCGTCAAAAATGATGGTAATTTTATATGTCGGTTCCTAAGGATTAAGTATTTATCTATTTATATAAAAAAAGAAAATAAAAGTAAAAAAGATAAAAAAGAAAAAAAATACTATAAAGAAGTTACGGACGGATGGACAGACAACGAAATTATTATAATTGGGATGTTAACACAAAATCATTTTGCATGTATTGAATGCAATTAGCGATGGTATTTTAACCGATGACACACTAACCGTTATTTGAGATTTGTATCTGCGTCGATGATTGGCAACTGACAACCCGATGGTCTAGTACCGATAGACAACAATTACAGATGCCGGCAAACATGTTGAACATTTTTCGGCGAAGTGGGGGAGAGTTTGCGCATGTACCATTCCACCAACGAGACCCAAAATTTGTCTTCTGCGCATACCCCCACCACGCCGAAAAATGTCCAAGAAGTTTGCCGGCAACTGTATATCATAGTTACCAAACATCTGTACAATCAGACACAAATCCCAAATAGCTGTACCGAAAATAACCGGTCAAAATAACGGTTTAATTTCGCTCTTCTAAAATGTATTTTTACGTACAACTCACTTTTCAATTTACCGACTGAACCCGCTTGGTTTAACTAACATTCATACGGTTTTCACTCACAGCGCACAGAGAATCGCTTTGACCTCAGTATTTCAAAATAAAACATGTTGATTTATATATTCTTATTTTAAATGCACTTGATGTCAGAAAGGTCATATATTTTTCCATTTCATTGCCTAAAGTTTAGTGTCTTATTTAATATTCAGTCACTTATCAATTTGTATTAGTTACATCATACTGAATGTTTTGCCCGATTGTGTTCATTCGATCAATATTGTAGTTGTTCTTTTGGAGTCATTTGCACGATTGTAATTATAATAAACAAGAGCTTTTTAAGAACCCAACATTCTTCGATTGTCCATTATTTAATTAACTTGAAGTGAATACCTCACTCACTACAAACGTCTTCACAATACAGTAAAACACTTATTTTTTATAAAAAAAAAACATTAAGCTGTGATTCCACCGTTGGTTCCACTACGATTGCCTTATTTAAAAAATAAGTAAAATAATTAACAAAATATAAAAATAACAAAATAAATAAAAAATAATAATATTTTAAAAAATACTAGGAGCTTGTAAATTTTTAAACGATTTCGAAAATGTTAAACTAAATACTCTTAAAAAATATAATGTCTTTGTAAAAAAGTCGCTTTTTGTTGCATAATGGCGTTTTTAATCGAAGAGACTCGGTTTGGAAAGAAAATTAATTTAAAAAAAACCTCTACCGTAAAGAAACGTTTTGCTTACTGGGGCATTTAATTATGCAAGAATAAATTTTTTTATGTGTCTTAATATATGCAAGGGTGACATTCTTCCACTGCGTCCCCTCGCCTGAAGAAGGGGTTTGGTTCAACTCTGTACAATTTTATAAAAATTAACAAGGTCAAGGTTAGGGGAGCGGAGGGTATTCCCGTACAGCGGCTAATTCCGTGCACATGGTTTTAGCCAAACGCACAACAGCAAAAAACACCTGCCCTTATCTAGCGTTAGCCTTCACCATTCCCAGTGCTTCAGACAGCAACACGCGCCATTCGGCCGGTGATCGTTATCTGGAGAGCGCGTTTGACGTTTTGCGCTATTTCTTTACGGATATCACTGATTGATTTTTAATTTGTAAGTACATTTAGCACAGTTACTTTGTAAAATGATATTGATTTTGGCGATCTTTGATAGCTTAACATTAGACCTAATGTTCCTTAGCATTCAAAATTCCAATTTTTATACAATTTTTTGTCAAAATCATTTTGGTTTCCGGGTTTCAGGTAATGTGGTACATTTTGTATGATATTAGACGCCACATGTTTTGGTGACTTTTTGTGTTGTTTATTTAGAATATAACATTTTTTTTATTATACATAGGCATCATAATACAACACACACATGTTATTATTACTAGCATAAGTAATGAAAGAAGATCAAGAACCAGGGCGGTAATAGAGAGAATAAAATGCAGGAAGATCGAGAAAGTCCACACCTTCCATTCACACAATGTTCAGCACCTCCATCACTTGCAGAACACAAAGACGAGGCAACAGAAGGGATTATAATACAGAACAGCCAAAAACAATCCACACTATTCATTCCCACAATGTTTTCCAGATCCAGAACTGTTACAGAACAATACAAAACAAAATCTGGAAAAGAAAGGGAAGAGGAAAAAGATCAAAACAACTCAAAATTTTCAACATCTACCCCTATTATCTACCCATATTAGAGGACACAGCCATGAAAAAGACATTGAAAAACATCGAACAAGGAAAAATAAAACTAAAGAAAGAAGCAAAGAAAGTCACACCAAAATACACAAAGAAAGACAATGAAAAAATGAAAAAGGAGCCAAAAAGAAGGTATAAACGAAGAATCTTATAAACGAAAGATTTCTAACTATTCCAAAACCGATTTTCATGATGATACTACAGCAGTGGTTCTTCATGACGACGACGATAATGATGGAGCGTACTACGATGAAGGACTACTGAGCGTAGCTAATGAGGTACGCACTATTTGTGGAGAATTTGGCGAGAATAATTAACTCCGGTATCGTTGCATAACCTGTGCTCAATGGGTGCATGCACTATGCGGGGACAAAGAGGTCCCAGATGGTTACATAGGGTGGGCCACCATGGTATGAAGAAACAGCCGAAAAATCCTTCATATTATCGAATTTCGGTATGTCCTTCCGAGATGATATTTTGTTTTTTATGAAGCCTTCTGTCTCAGATTTTTTGCACAATGTGGCTGAAGCTTCTGTCACAATCTTGACTGCCCTTTCAACGGCTTTTTTGCGGTATGTCAGGCGTAGTAATGAGAGTTCTCTTTCTGCTTTTTGGACGACAAACAGTTGGAAGTTTTCGTCAGGTATGGATTTCAATATTAATGGATTGGATATATTCTCCTGCCAATTAATGAGATCTGTATAAGACAGTGCATCCAATTTTATAGTAGGTAGTTGAAAAACCTCAGTCAGCATTGCGATTAATGAATTTTCAAGTTGTGCCAAGTAAGTGTTTCATTGAATTACAGATTTTATTATGGTTTCAATTCTGTGGACAAATATCCTATTGCAGTGATGAGTTTGAACAGGTGCCGTGCTCCATCTTTACAGGAAGGGTGAATTTTTATAGCAAACCATGTTGGAGCGTAAGCCTTGACGACATACGTAGCAAGAATTACTAAGTTTTTATAACGAGATTCCATCGAAACATACAAACGCAAAATTCGTTAAGAACGAGTTAGCTATCGGGCGTGAGACATTTTGCCTAAACTAAATCCTTAGGAAAAATGCCTGTTGCAATCGCTGAGACTATTCAGAATAAATGTGTTTAGTCAGAGCTAATACTTTGAACAGAAAACTCGGGTAACTCTGTTGAAATCGAACAATGGGTCTTTTTTCACATACTTCTAGATCTTTACCGATTCTCCCTGAAAATGTTTTTGGTCCCGATGTGCCACCATCAATATGTAGAAACAAGTGCCGAAACGGTACTCCATTCATATGAAGTAGGCAGATAATCCTCTGCAATGCTCCATCATATGCAACAGGCACCAAAGACTTTATAGATATTTCTGATTTCAAAAAAATCGGTGATTGCTCGGTCTATACATTTTGAAGTACCAGAAGCTGGTGCAATATAAACCAAGAACTTCGTCTCTGGTTCTATTATTAATGAAATATGCTTTCCAAGAACATGTGCCTGTAAATTTTTACGACTTTTTCAGATACAATTATAGTATTATCTTTCCGTCCATCAAAATATAAAGCAGATATTTGGAGGACTTTTCTTTTTCTGCGGCCAATTTTTGTGCTACCGTGCATTTCCAGTGAAGTTTATTTTTATCAACTGAAGTAATAACTGCCCCAGCCCTGTCTTATATCCCGTATCTATCACACGTTCTTGAAAGTAAAGCGTAGTCTACTATGATATTTTTAGCGGTAGGCTTTTCGACTATATCGACAGGAGCCACTGATATTAATTAAGGCATATATATATATATATTATAGGCATATATATCTGGTCAAAGGTGTGGGAGAATCCCGCTTCGGAAAACCCCCTCAGACACATGGAATATATCAATACCCAAAGCGATTTTGTTCAGCATAGCTGTGGCTCTTCCAACAGGCATAACCATTGGCAGGTTGGTCCTGTATATTGGAATGTGAAACAATCTACGCTAACGATGTGTCGACACTAGTGAAGGATGTAACCGAACACTTGGAAACATTAAACAAAAGTTTATTTTGTGTTCCCCATTCACATATATTTGATATATCTGCTTGGAGAAAATTGACACCTTTAAGAAAAGCTTTAAGTCATCCGCAAATAACAGAAAGCGCGAGTTTAAAATTACATTTTTTATTATTGTCATATGAGAATGAGATGAAGCGTTTGAAATAGGTAATGAATTGCAAAAGAATCATCTGGGCAACGATGATCCTAGAAGAAAGAAACCTTATTTTGGAATATTTCACTCCTCTCTTTCTAGATTATATGACCTTATACACTACCAGGTGTATTGGTGTCATATGAGACTCTTGCCTACCACACACATAAGTATCACCACACTTTTGCATGCGCATGCCGGTTGCACCGTGTACAAAACACCAACTACACGCACGGTATCAGTGTACAAACGTGCGTGTAGTTGGTGTTTTGTACACGGTGCCCCGTTTACAAACCGGCATGCGCATGCAAAAGTGTGGTGATACTTGTGAGTGTGGTAGGCCCATTAATATAATAATAATATAATAATCTAATTGATATTTACATTATTATTATAATTATTCAAGAGAGGAGTGAAATATTCTAAAATAAGGTTTCTTCTAGGATCATCATTGCCCGGATGATTATTTTGCAATTCGTTAACAATTTCAAACGCTTCATCTCTTTCATATGCAAAGTGTTCATCATTCACCATTATAGCCATATTGTGTAGCACTGCGCAAGACACTATGACTGGCTTAACGCGTGCACTGGACAATGTGATGCGCCTTCGTAGCACAGGGAACCTACTTTTTCGTACACCAAAACATCTTTCAATTGCATTTCTACTACGTATTTGTGCCTCATTATAAAGGTTCTCAGCTGGAGTGTTAACTTGGGCTAACGGAGTAAACAGATATGTTTGGCTCTGGTAACCACGGTCACCTAACAATATACAGTTTGTAAACTGTCCAACCTCAAACTTTGCTTTTATGACAGAATTGTTAAATATGGTTTGGTCGTGACTGGAACCTGGCCAGCGGGCAACGATATCCCTGATGATGAGGCGGGCGTCACAGATTGCCTGGACATTCATGGAGTAAACACCTTTTCTATTGCGGTAAACTTCAGCATCCTCTGCACCTGAAATAGAAATAGATACCTTCATTAATATATTTTATGTATTATCACAATCACTTTTTTTCTCTACCTATCTGTTGTATATATTTTATGTATTATCACAATCACTTTTTTTCTCTACCTATCTGTTGTAAAAGACCTATAGGGCGTTAATTAATAAATAAATAAATAAAAATATTGCTTTTCCTTGAAGGTATCAATGAATAGGATAATTGTTTATATTTGCATACTAACTTGGAGTCATGGGAACGTGTGTGCAGTCTATAGCTCCAATGACCCTTGGGAAGCGAGCCAAATTATAGAAACCTTGCTTTAATGGACCAAGATCCCGGGGCCAACCAATGAAACTTGGAGCTAGCGAAGCTATGGCTTCACTAACTTCTTTAATAAACCGACATGCTGAAGATCTACTGACGCCGCTGAAATCACCCGCAGATATGAGATAGGAGCCAGTAGCATAATATCTCAAAGTCAAAAGCACTTTGTTCATCGTTGATACGGCTTTATTGCTGTAAAACAAAATACATAACATTTTATTTTCACAATCTACTCACATGTATAGATCATTACACTACGGAAGCCGTTGACACATTATTATCGATATATTTGCAAGAATTTACGTACCGTGTAGTTCGGGGTGTGATTTTATCTTTGATCAAATTGTGAATGCGTTTGACGGCTAACTTGGTCAACCGAAATCTTGACCGAAAATCAACATCATCCAGATTCTCCATGTAGTTGACTCTGTGTCGGAATCTTCGCTGTCTTCGTAATATTCCCACTGCCTCTGCAATCTCTTCATCTACATCTTGGATCAGCTCCCTATTTAGTTTTAATCTTTTGAAGAACGTGAGACGAACTGCGATCTCAACTGTCTGTCAAAATTCAAATGAAATGCAAGTCGCCTAGGTTAAGTTGTCGTGTCGGAATAATGTTTCTTGGTGCTCGCGATAATAAATTTTAATTGTAGTATTTTGATTAGATACCAATCCAACTTAAAATAAAATCTTAGGTTATAGCCGTATTATTTCGATTACAAATAGTTTTCAAAACAATAAAGTGGCAGCTGAATTGCCAGAACAAGTGCAAGCGCGACGGCCATTTTTAAATGTAGGATTAACCAGGATTAACCGATATATTGTCTATGCTTTGAGTAACGTATTTTCACGGATTATGTGTAGTGAATCTGAGAATTCGTTGATTTAGATGTTTTCACTGCCCCCACTCTGCCCGACCGGGAAAAGTACATTTTTACTAGTGAAAGTATAGTCTCGCTAAAAATGCAAATTCGCTGTAACATATATATATGTAACTAGAAGTGACACGGAATTATTTTAAAATACATACAAGTTTAAATGAAATAGAATTATAATGCATATTTTACATTCATCACAAAGTAAAATGATGCATTAATCTGCTGTAATATGATTCGTTTATGATGTAACAGTTCAATTAGTTTCATCGCAAATAAGACTAACCACCGTTTAAATAATGTATAATAAAAACACATTTACAACATTAAGAGCTTGGCGTCTAGATGGATAATCACTATTGTTATTCTCTTCCGATGATCCAACTATTTTTCATACATATCCATTTTTTTTCAAAACAAAAACTTAAAGAATATTACACAAAATTACATAGCGCGCATCGGCAACAGTTAAGAAAGGTAAGACGTGACTGAAATACCATAATGCCCTCTGATAAATAACCCACCAATAGTGAAGAAATCTAAGATGCGACTGAATCCAATATGTGTGTCATGTCTGCCATTACCTAATAAAGGGAATTACTTAACTTTCAATATTCCCAATTGTCCATGGAAAATATAATTTTTTTACTTTTGACATGTGGGAGAAAATCTCTTTTATATATCTTCATATTCTGCGATTCGCCAATATCTATCAAATAAATAGACATTAACTACTGCCAGACATTGGTAAGTGTCAAATAGATTAAAATTAGCAGATGCAGCATGTCACTATTTTCTCATAAAAATATTTCCTTAGTATATGCAGTTTTTTTTTTTTACGAAATTAGTGTCTTTTCCCACAATTTTTGAATAATTAAGTTTTTAAAAATTCCAAATTGTTAATTTGATTGACTTGATTAGTTTGGGAATAAAATTTTCTTTGGTTCCCTGAATTTTGAATTTAGGGAGCCCTACTGTATAAAAATGGAGAAATTCTACTACAGACTGATTTTCGATAATGATAATGTCTTCACTTCAAATTAATAAAGTTACACTCAACATCTAACCTGTATGCACGTCACATAACTAGAGTGGGAAAAAAATTTCAAATTTACACAGAAAAGTTGGTGAACCTATCTTGGTGGGCTAAGCAAATATCAGTTGATTCATTAATGTGTTAAAAAAAGAGTAGGTGTAAGAGTAATATTATTTCAAATCTGGTCAAGTAACAGAAAATTATTTAATAATTAATATAAATTAACTTTGTTTAAACCACTTATTTATTGAAAAAAATCAACATGTTTCAAAGCCAATGGCTTCTTCATCAGGAAAACAAAAGTAATATTTAAAAATCGAAGTATAGATCAAAATATTAAAAAGTTATATATGGAAAATAATAATATAAAGTACCTAATTAATATGAAAATAAATTTAAAAGATAACTATTTGCAAAAAGGACCTGATTATTTATAATATTCAATTTACTATTTACACTCTTTCTTATTTCCAAAATTTCTAATTTATCAAATTGTAATTCTGTATAATTTGTATGTAAAATTTGTAAACCCTTATTAATATCAAAAGAATGACCCGTAGCCAAAAGATGGTTAGAAAATTCAGAATAATTATTACTATTTAAACACCTTAAGTGTTCTTTAATTCTAATTTCAAAATTTCTACACGTTTTTCCTATATAATTATAATTATGTTACCACAAAATAAATTTGCTACATTTGAAGAAAAAGAAAATTATTTAATTCCTAATATGCTTAAAATATGTACATATAGCTTAAAATTATAATTGTATTTTCTATCACTGTTATCTGTCATGTTTATAAACAATAGTGAATGATATAGCAAATGCTCATAGTGTATAATTAGTACATAACAAAGAATAAAAAATAAAAAGTCATACGTTGTCCTGTGGGCGTGTGCTAACAGAGTCTGTGAAGGTGAAGATTCCTGCTGAGGACTGAGCGCACATCGTGAGTAAAGCGAAGCGCATCCAGCATGGGGAGCAGATTGAGCAGCGCGATGTCCATAGGGTCAGAGAACCACGACTTTATGGGTATCGCGTTATCTAGAATGGGAATAAGTCAATTATTAAAATTGTCTAAGTGTACGACCTGGGTGGACGCGGCATTTTGCGGGGCATTCGACGTTCGAACCGGCGACAAATGCGCGTTCAATGTGTGGCCTCAGTCAACGCTCTAGCGTCGAGTATGACAGCTGTCATGGCGTCGTACAATGAAATTGATTTTTATTTAGAAGAAAACATGTCTTTAAAATTTGACTTAGTAAAGCCGCTCTTGACCACTCGTTAAAGCCGCTATTATACGATATATTTCTATGACTTTTCTTCATGTTAATACTAATACTAACTTGTTTCCTTTTTTTTTTTTTTTTTTCCTTTCTTTTAATACTGATACTTGTTTTCTCCTCTATTTTATGTGATTTTCTTATTTCTCTTTTATTTTATATAATATTTTAATGTATGTACCTACTTTTATATGGAATGTGTGGGATTGCACGAACCTCCCCACATTCTGGAATAAAGTTATATTTATTTATTTATTTAAAGAAAGGTCCAAGTGATATTGTTAAGCAAAGAAAAAAGTTCGGAGAATTTTCTGTCAGAAATGCTAAGACAAACTGGTTTGAAATCGGGTGCGAACGTTCCGCTGGACACCAACGCGCACGCTGAACGTCCCGTCGTTGAGGCGGTAACTAAGGCCACTTCCATAAAGAAACACGTGTTTGACCATAAATGCGCCGCTAAAGCGTCCACCCAGGCAGTACATTAATTGTTCACATTCAATGTGATGGTAAATTTAAAATTCCTGCAGACAGAATATAAATTTCGCTGCATCGCAAAGTAGTCATAATTATTACTTTGTACTAGTAAATAAAACATGATTTAATCCTAAAAAATACATATTAATTAAATACAATAATTAATTATTAATATTAGGGGTACTTATAATTGTGGTCTATAGATGCAAAAGTGCCACTATCCATATGGATAGTAGCGCTTTTGCATCTAGACGCCACAATTGATCAATTATTTTACAAAAGTTAAACACATACATGAGTCCATTTTTTTATAATCAATTAGATATTTAGATAATCCATGACCTACTGCCATCTCTTCTAAGTGAGTTTTCAATTTTTCTCATAAAAATGTGCAAGCTGTGATGATGAAATAAAAGATATATAGATAATTAAATTCAAAATAACTCGGAACCTCTTATATTCTTATTCATCATAATTTCGCATACTTAGATAATTTCAAGAAATCAAACTGAGTATATATATGCAATTTTCAATATAATATCAATGGCCCCATCTGCTGCGAGCCATTGGGAAATGGAGAATTCCATGCACTCATGCATACATGTATTTTGTAAACCTAGTAAGGAGTACTGCATATAATATAGTCATCCTTATCAATTACACACTTGCCAGTTGTTTCAAAACAACACACAGTGGCTTAATAGTTAATCTATACCACTAAAATATATAAAAGAAACAAAGTTTAGTTATGAAAAATTGTATTAGTATTCTTATCATTGTGATCTGCACAGGGTTCGAGGATATATATATCAATATTTATTATTTATGGCTTGATTTTTATTTTCGATATATGTATATCCAAAAAAAAATTCTGCGGTCGTTAGTAGATGGCGCTAGTTGTATTTTAAAAAGTGCTACTAGTATTTTTTGATATCTGCGGTCATTACTAGATGGCATTAGTTGTATTTTAAAAAGTGCTACAGGTTATTTTTTTTTTGATATCTGCAGTCATTACTAGTAGCGCTATTTATATTTTAAAAAGTGTTACGATTGTCTTTTAGTTTAATTTGTTTCATATAATCTGTTTTTTATTTCACACAAATAAAAAAACATTCATAACACTACATTAGAAAGAGCAACTTTTATAACTTATATGATATATAATAATTGTAAATTAAATATTATGATATATATTAGCTTTAGATATTCCGGACCCAAAGCCAATATTGCGCATCTCTACCACGGACTCGCGCGTAGTTCTGGGCGCAACAATGCTGCCCGAGTATCACACACGCGGCGCTCGCGCGCATATGCGCGAGTCGAGAGTCCCAAGCGTATGCGTGTAATACGCGTCATCTGGACAGGCTCTAAATTCGGTTGCGGATTTGAAGCGACGGAAGAAACGCATAGTGTGGCGCCGGCCTTAATAAGTTAAAATTTAGATAACTTATATAATTTCATTTAAAATTAAGGTTTGCACATAGGTAGTGACATACCTACTTAAGTTATTTTGTGGTTTCCTTTTACTATGGTTATTAATAAAATATTTTTTGACAGTGCTAAAAAAATTTTTGTTTTGGTGGTTTTTATTGCACCTACGTATATTGGATATGACCCTTAGGTACTATTCACATAGGTAATATTTTACAAATGTATATATTTACCTGCTTATTTTTTTAAAATAAAATGTCCTTAAATTGTTATATTATACAAACGAAAATTCAATTAAAATACAAAATTAGAAAGTGGAAATAATGTATGAAAAAATATTGAAATCACTGTTAATATGTTTTCACACCTAATAAGTTTTTATTTGCTGGTCCCTTGAAAAACGTATTAAGAGAGTTTCACTGTAAATGGACATACATTATCTTTACTTGTATTTACTAATTAATAAATATATAGTTATTAGCTTTTTTAAATTTTGATGTTAATTTCTGTTGTTGCTCTATTGATCTTTTTAATTGTGAGATGTCAAATGTTACACATCATATGCAACTACTGAAAGGCTCGTTTTCTTAATTGTATCTCGTAAAAATTTACAGATTGCAAACATTTTATTCAGTACATAAATTTTTGCATATTGTGTTCATGTATAATCCATAAAAACACATTATATCTTGCTAATAAGTCGTTCAGGCGGCTGGAAGGATCAATGTTTACAGAGATATTCACATAATTAGAGGCTGTGTCAATTCAGTTTACAGCACCAGAGAGGAAAGGTTAATCAGTTATTTTTTTGTATTTCATCACTTAAAAGTTGGTATAAGTAATCTTGTTATGTGCGATGTATAGTTAAGATCATAAATAAATCATTGTTAATAACTTTTTTAAAATAATTTATGCTACATTTTACACACCACCAAGCATGCAAGTTTTTATTTAGAATGAAAAGTATATGAAAACAAATTGTGTCATGTTATTTATTTTTTCTTAACCAAGTCATGTTGCGGTGGTGGTATCGGGAATAATGATAATTACAATTTTTAAATAAGTTTCTCTATGATTTTGAGAATTTCAAATTAAAGTGGTTCTCCTGTATTAGTTTTCAAAGTCATATGAAGAATCTTTATCAACCACACTTAGACTAGGCGCGCATTACGGATTTTTCGCCGCATGGAGAAAAAACGCTGCGGCATAATGTCGCACCGCAGTGTTGTAACAAAGGGTTTTGAATCGTATTGCACGCATCTTTTTAAAGTCTTGACCGCGCGCACTACGCGCTGTTACCATATAATATTTTATGTGAAAGAACAATGGCTACAAGCAATAATTCTGTTGATCTGGATGAAGATTTTAATATTGAAATGTTAATTACGGAAGTTGAGAGAAGACCACCATTGTACGATATTACTTCAAAAGAATATAGTGATAGAAACATTAATATGCATTTTATTCAAACATTGTAATTGTACAATATGTAAATACTTACCTCAAGGTTACAGAAAGTTTCTTTTCCGGTGATATTGTGTTTCTGAATGGAGTATTTTTATGTGTGATAGAAATTCCAATTAGTTTTAAAAGTTCATAAAAACATTCTATATTCATTCGATAATATTGGAAGAATTTTTCGGGGTAATCGTTAAGTTCACCAAATATTTTAAAGAACTGCCTGTTGTTCAAATGATCACGAATTAGAGGATGTACCCAGAACCGCTTCTTTTTTTTGCGAGCTCAAAGTACGAGAGAGGAAATACAAGCTATTACTACTAAATCCATTTTCAAACTGATCAGCGGCATTATGTCATAGTGCGCGCACCTACTGTTTATCAATTTTTTCGCCGCACGTCAAAATGTCACAGGTTTTTTTGCCTTGTGGTGAAAAATCCATAGTGTGCGCCTAGTCTTAAGTTAAACTTTTTGTATTTGTCGCAATAAATGCATTACCTGGGTAGCCCCTATAAGCACCAGGAGAATTATCTAGGATAAATATCCTGTTGAGGTCACCGCAGATGGAAGACAGATCCTTCGTGTATGTTCCCAATTCTGGTGTGCAGTGCTGCCTGAAACGTCAATCAAAAAAACAAATTTAAAATAAGAACAAAGGCTTTCAAATATTGACATTTTGAAAAATATTTTCTTATATGCGACTTCCATGGAGTTCAACATTAATTCATCTGTCAGGCAGATACTATGGGAAATGAAATTCATTATTTGTGCCTCGAAGAGAAACACATGTGATATGTGTTTACTAATCATTTCACAAAACTATCGCACATAGGATGATTTAAAAAATAATACATTATCTTGCAATAATTGTTATCTATTGTGTACAAACACACACATCACAGCATGCATACTTTGGTTAGTGCTTTAGAGGTAAAAGGTTGAAATTTCCGCTTGAAATTTATTTAAGGTTACTAATTAAATATAATAAGTGTACATTGAATCTAACATACAGTAATATCCTGATTTTAACAATTTAAAAGAAAAAAATGCTCACGACAAACGTAGTTTGAAGATTTAGGAGAATTACAACATTATGAGGAATCATTACCTTACTTTGAAGGCCATGATATTTTTTTAGTTTAGAATACGCATTAAATTGAACCAGTATTAAACAGGGTAGCGTTAGCATGGCATAATACCCCAGAAGACACAAACCAGAAGTCTCATTGGTGATATCTGTGGTTATTTAAGGGGAATAAAAAAGCTTTGGATGCAGGTCGCGCTAAGGATTATTAAAACATATATACGAAACATGTTGTAAAAATTTAAATATATATAACTTCCAAAAATTTAATAGACATAGTATTCTATCGTGGGTGGAAATGGTGAATGTTACATTGTGTAAAGTGATCACTTAAGCCATCCGTACGATAGGTCGTAAGCATTATGAACACCTAAAGACAACCACATCTACTTTACCATATATATCTTAATAAACTTATGTATTTAAAGAGTAGCTTGATGGCTAAGTGGTCAGATGCTCGCCTAGTGATCTGGTGGTTGGTAGTTTGAGGCCCATTCCAGGACACCAGCAAGTTAGTCCTATCTTCATAGCATAGGTTTACCTTACTTTGAAAATGGTAAGAATATTGATATGACACATATTTCGTGTTTTCATCTCTATTTAAAAAAAATATAATGAAAGCCTTATGCAGTAAAACCCCTTTAATCCGAAATTCGCCATAATCAAAAATTTTTAAAACTCACAAGTCCTAAAATATTAATGTCATAGTAGATTAATCCTGATAATTTGAAAAATCCGGTAATTCGTAATTACCAAGTTTTTTGAACCCAACAAATCATAACATTTTAGTTCATATAATTTGAATTTTTTAGAAATTTGAGGAAGTTGGAAATTTTTTTTTCAAAAGTGAGAAAAAATATGTCGATATCGGGTTCTTTAGTAAAAGAAATGTGGCAATCTTTGTATTAGCATAATAAATATTGCGTTTTCGAAATGATTTCTTGAAATGTGCAAAAATACGACTTTTTTCATAAAATTAATGGCCTTTTTCATATTTTACGTATTTTGGCGAATTTCACAATCGCATCACAATTTGTTTTGTACCTTGAGTATCAAATTAACGGGGTTCCACATAATTTTTCCGAAATGTTTTATTTTGAGTCCCTTGAATTTCGAATTAACGAGGTTCTTCTGTATTGGTAATTTTATGAACATTTTCTTGTATCGTATTCTATAACTATATACTTCATTTATATTTCTTGTCAATTATTTTGATTGAACCCTTGTCAATTAATATTAAGTTAAGGAATGTCAGGCAAAACTCATTGAACAAATGGATTATGTATATGGCTTTGCCAAGTTTGAAAAGTAGGCAGCTGTTTTTTGCCATACATATACATATTCAAGAAGCTATAACAATATTATGATGGAGAATACCTATCCCTATCACAATCATAGTAAAAAAATCTACCTCTCAGGATGTAGATGTTTAACCACATACATCATGAAATTATTCAGATTTAGAATAATTTGTACCTAATAATAAGGTGGCCCTTATGGCCCAGTGGGTACAACACTGGCTTCTTACACCAAGGGTTCCGGGTTCGATTCTCGGTGGATATCTTTGAGATTTACTCAAGCCTGGGTATTCTATAATATTTTTCATTTCTATAATTCAGGACCTCTCGGCCCGTTGAAGCATAAAATAAATAAAAATAATATGACAAATAAATATATATAAAGATTTTAGTTTTCATTAAAAAATTATACCTTTTGTTCTTTTTTCTCACTACATTTACTGAAATATATACCATAGACATTTAAAAATACTGACAATGATGTGAAATAAATATGTACTGAAATTGTACCAATGAAATTCAAGTCAGATTTTTTATAGCTGTCATCTTACTATTTTTTAGCCACTATATTGTTTTGTGACCGCCGAAACGTGTTGATGTACTATTGCTATACGCTCGAGTGTTCTGCTCGAATTGCTGGTCAGGATTTGAATGTTAGGAAAATCCATATCGCTATTCGGAGTTCTTTTCTTTCTCTGTTGGGAATTGATGTTTTCGTGCAGTTCCTAAAGCTAAAACAGAGCCGCTGTTCAATTTAAAGCCTTTTGGAAAAAGATGTGTCGCTGTTTCTGAATTTGATAAAGCCGCGGTTAAAGTAGAGAAGTTCGCCGGCGACCACAGCAAAGTGCAGCACACACTGGATTTACAAAAGCGAAGCTCTGCTGTAAATCCCAGAACCCGGATGGACTCTGAAGTAAATTATCAACTGCATAAGTAGCTGATTTTGCAGTAGAGATATTTAGAGTGTTTAGACCATATGCTTTGTCGACGGAGATTGACCCATGTTCGGTGGTGGCAATTCCGTCGACCATTGTATGTATGTATGTATGTATATATATAAACATTCAAGGAAAACAGTGCATAGAAAGTAATGTTTCCACATCACAATCCAATCAATTCAAATGTACAGATGCAAAAGCGCCACTATCCATAACGGATCCTTGTGAATAGTGACGCTTATGCATCTATATGCCAAATTGAAGCTTTTGGTAAAGCAATGTGTTTTTGTGATTTATTATAAAATAATGCATAGACTTCTCAAAGTTTTTACTAAACCAAAGGTAAGGTTGAGCGAACGCAATACCCAGATATGACAAAAAGTGTATGATAAAATGAGAAAACAATGAATGATAATTTAGTGTCAAAAATTACTCCCAGATCACTTATCTCCTTAACTGATACAAGGTTTACATCATTAATTTTGTAGGTGAATTTAGTAGGAATCTTTTTTTGTAAAACTAATAGATTGGCACTTGGAAATATTTAAATAAAGTTGATTGTTGGTACACCATTTGCACAGGGAATCCAAATTAGTTTGTAGTATCGTACAATCGGATACATTTTTCACTGATCTAAATATTTTCAAGTCATCGGCAAATATCAGAAATTGTACATCATCAAAAATGTCAGCAATGTCATTTTTAAAAAGGATGAACAGGATTGGTCCAAGGTGTGAACCCTGCGGGACTCCACTCAAAGCAATGAATTCTTCTGATAATAAAGAGTTAATCTTTACCGAAAGGCTTCTATTGCATAGATAAGCTACCTAACCATTGTAATAATTTACCATGAATGCCCAATCTGTGGAGTTTATCCTTCAATATAAGATGTGACACTTTGTCAAATGCTTTAGAGAAATCTGTATAGATTGAGTCTACCCGGTTTCCCTTTCTCAGTTCATTGGATATGTAATTTTCATACAATAATAAATTATGATATTATATTTATATATATTATTTCCGAATAGCGCTTGGAGAAAAAAGAGAAGAAAAATACAATAACATATTTAATTTGCAAGAAGCCATAATATGCTAAATTTGATGACACCGCAGAGGGCAGGATTAAATAAACATTGTGTTGGTAGAAAATGCTGACACATTGAAACTCAACCATTTTGTGCTTTGACATACAAAAATATATCAATTTTAAATTATTTGTGAATAAAATGTTACATAAACGTTTTCACTATTACAACCTATGTTTAGTGGTACAATGTGGTGTATTCATTTATCCCATCCCAATAACAATTATTTCGTTATCTGTCTGTCAGAATGAGTCAGATGCATCAAACCCTTCGCGAGTATTGAAAAGCACATGATTTTAACATGTCCAATTCTGAGAATGCACAAGGCGTATTTTCCAAACAAAACATGTCCGAGATGCACACAACTTGTCTGATGCGTTTCATTACTCTACATATTTGACTATGTTAATACATATCTGAGCATCTTTTAATGCCTTAAGCAAGCGAGTCAAGTCTTAGCACAGACATGGTCAGTAAGAATCAATATGGATTGTTTATCACATGAATTCGTACAGATTTTAATTAGCAGTGAATGTGTTAATTCATAGGTCGTCATATCCACATGAGAAGGACCGTAATGAACAAGCTATTAGTGATTCCATACATATGAAAATTTCAAAAAATAAACGAAACACTATACGCACTAAAGAGGGAAATCTATTCTGATCCTTTGTCATATCTCTAAACTAGAGAGCCAATTAAAATGAATCAAGGTTTTTTATGCATTTTTCAAACGGTTTCATTCTTTTTAGCTTTGAACATGTGTTATTACTTCAGTCTGCAAGTATTATAGTCCAGCTTCAAAAATTCATGATTCCATATAAGTCAAAATACAGACTGTATGTGCTGTGCGCATGCGCATTGCCTATCAATAATGTATTATTTTTCGTTTAATATTACGGTATACATAATCATTTAAAAAGTAATTCAGAATTATTAGTGTTTTTTTAAATTCTATACATTCATACACACATACATACAAGTAATAATTCTCCGTAAATAAAATACGAGAATTTGTAGAAAGTTAAAATAATAAATATTTTGACATACATGGTATGCGCATGGGCGTAATTGTTTTGTGATTGTCATATTACGATATGCATTGAATTAAAAAACAGTTCAAAATTATTAATATGTTTCTTAAATTATTTACGAAAATTAGTATACGAGCATTTGTCATCAGTTTAAATAAGTCAATATTTTGACAGTGACAGTAGTTCCGCGGGGACACCTGGGTATTCCGCTGGCACTCGAAATCGAGGAATACATGACCATCTCTTTCTATCAAAACCTTACTGTTATATGTAAATATGTGACGAAAGTGTAATTTTTATTTGATTTGTGCTCAGATGGCATCTCGCGCATGGCTTGAAAGCGCATGATCTATCAATGTAATTTTACAGATTCGCTTGTTTGTGAAATGGATGTCCAGCCTTAAGTATTTGTTAACTTTAAAGATCTCCCTTAGAATTCTGAAAATTCGGAGTTACAAAGATACAGTGCAATACGAACACTGGAGGATAGCTAAAAGCTTTTGATATTAAATTATTCACTGCGAATTGTTAACAAAAAAAGGGTGACATTTCAGCATATAAGAAAATATTATTAAAAAATGAAAACATTTTAAGGTTTTATCGCAATCAATAAGAAGTACCTGTAGTATCTCTGTTTAAGAACTCCACGACCATTATCCAGTTTGTCTGCAACTGCTGCGCCGTATATCTCCATAGAGGCTGTAAATACAACCAAGTCATACCACTGTGAAACCTGAAAAAGGCAAATGAAATCATCTCATGAAAATTTGATCAATGTATTAATTTTAAATCAGTTACAGACAAAAAAACTTGAAAAGACTTGAAAAATTTCAAAATATCTAATGTGGCACAATTTTCCATTGTTGCTAAAGGTTGAGGGCTGGTTGAATCAACTTAGTTTACAGTAATATTTAGTTTAAATCAAACAATCCATTTTCATAATAATCTATGCTTTTTAGAAAAGATTACTATAAAATATGTTGATACAACCAGCCCTGAGGAAATGTTTATGACAGTTTAAAACCTAACAAAGCCAGATGCAATACATTTCTTCATCAGAAAGAATCTTGTATACTACAATAAGCATGTCTAACATAAAAAATTGGTCATCACGAAAATACTACACATCTGAGAAGAACAAAAAAATACAGCAGTCTCCTTGTTGTCGCAAATTGTTATCTATTCATGTCTTTGTTACTCAATTTTCCCTTGATAAGGATAGACATCTGAATTTACATAGTCAATACTATTTGTTAAGTGTATTTATAACACTTTTATTAAAAAAAAATTCAAGTGTGCATTTTTTTGTGTTTATAAAATGTTCCCCACGGAAACAATTAAATAGCAAGTGCGGTCCGCAGAGTTCGCTTCCGAAGCCCCGATGTACTAGCAGGCCGGGAGTGTAGAGCGCAGAAAATTCTCCAAGTCCAGAATCCGTGCCAAGTCGTTGCCTCAGGTGGTAAAAACAAGTCCAATAAATCCAAAATCGTAGCCAAGTCCAAATGCAGAAGTCAGTAGAAAATCCAGAGTCCAAATCCAAAGAAGAAAAGCAGGGGTCAAGCAGGGTGTGAAGTGAAACGCAGAATAAATGTTCCAGTAGGCGTACTCGGCAGAGGCTCCCAGCAGAATGAGGCTCTCGCCCGCCCGGCGCAGTATTTATACAGTGCGGAAAGCTTCCCCCTGACTCGCGCCGCCGACCAATCAGCGCGCTCGATTCACCGGGCGCTCGGAGCGCAAAATGACGGCCTCCCGTGCCGATTCGCGGATTAAAATTAAATATTTTAATCGATAGCAAATTAAACGCCACCCCCCCGGGGATTTTAACACATCATCTATACCAATCTATGTCTTGCCCATAGGATGATGTCGTTTACTGGAACCGCAAGAGTGAATTTACCTAGTTATTCAACAAAATATGCCGATTTACCGCGGCATTTTCAAGAATTAATTTACATTTAATTCGGTTAAAAATAGTAAACATGATTTTACGAGATTCTAAGTTATACCATTAGATAGATCTCAACCAAGCGCATCCTTTGGTGATATTTTCAAGTATGTCGGATAGATATTAATTGCGTAATAGGCAGACAAAGTGTGTCACCTCAAACAAAGCGCACTAGCTAACTTTCAGACAAGCAAAAATATATCACTCCCATAGATGTTCACATGAGGAACACAATAAAAAATGTTTCAGCTCGCTGGGATGTCTGTAACGTCCGTAATCAGAGTTCAAAAATATTCGCTGGTGGCCCTCGACTCCAGCCGCACGGCGCCACTATGGCGCCGGGTTTTTTCCATTACCTGCGCGGGCTGCACACATACAGGCGGCGCGGTCAAGCGAGTTTATCAGGGCCCACGCGAGATATTTTACTCTCAATTTAAACATTTTTTATTTTAATTCCTACTTTACAATACCACACAAAGGACTCATTTGGCACATTTAAATACTTATGTTTTTTTACTTCCTCGCCTCTTCGAGGCAGGACATTTACATAAATTCCATCAAATTAGCGGCCATTCTATGATAGTCCGCGGCGCTCCGCGCGATTTAAAAATGATTTTATTCCCATCGCGCGAGCTTTCCCTGTATATCAAGACCACGAAACATCAATTTTATTCAATATTACATTTACAAATGTCTTATCTAATTCTTAAATATTTCATTCTTAAGATATTTCATTAAATATTTCATCAAACTTAAATATTTCATTTTCTTAAGTATTTCAAATATTTCAACACTTTACAAGATAAGACCAAAAATGCAATTTCTTCGTGGAATTTTTCCAACGCCCTCCGTCGGAGATGTCACATATCGCCGGCTCACTGCCCGCGCCGACTATCCGCTTGGAGGCGAGGTGGGCCCATACAACGGACCTGAGCCCTCCGTAAGGGCCAACATTCATGACTTCAGACGGGTCATCATCATCACGTCGTCATATCAGACGGGTCATCATCATCATCATCATCATCCCGTCGTCATAATTCTACCTGTCCGATACATAAAACATAAGCCGAAACTGCTTGAAATATCGACCATCATATTTAGGTCAAAAATTCATATACTACTCGTAGTACTGTAAACCTCAGAGGCTCAGACTTACGCAAGATGTTCTCAAGAATAGTCATTGGCTGATAGAACATTCAGAAATGTGAAGTTTGCTTCGAGTCACTTGCAACCATTCTTTATTTGCAATGCGCCATCCCATTTTTGAATTTTAAAAAAACTTTGTAAATGATTAAGGAAAGAACACACTACACATCTCAGATACATCTATCATATGATCCCTGAGTAGAAAGTTTTTCCTACATATTCCTTACTTGTTGGTGTCTACATATGAAACAGTCGTAACAACACACAAATCACGTACTAAGTGTTCCAGAAAAATTTCAATTACAGTAAAACCCATTAATTTGAAACATGGTAATTCAAATTTTGCCATAATTCGAAATCATTCAAAAATTTTTTTGAAGTCCCAATATGTTAATCTCATAGTAAATTAATCCAGAAAATTTGAAAATCTCCATAATTTGTAATTCGAAATAATTTTTAACCCCATGCTCTGTAAATATAGACGTACCACTATAACTAGGCATGCGAGGGAGGGCGTCGCTGTCGCATAACAGAAGTTGTCAGGGTGTAAATTTATTACACAATACATAATGTACAGAATGTCCAGTGACCGGTGTCGTATTAAATACAGAAATTTGGTCGGGCAGCACTAAAGAAACCATGCAGTAATAGCGGCCGTTCTATCTGTCAAACTGTCAGACGGTAATATCGGTCCATTATTCGCTTTTTCAACTTCACAAAACTTTAATACTTCATTGCCAATTGTTCTTGCACCATCCCAGACTGTTTAGGATGTTTTGGACATAATAACTCAGTGTATATTGGTAATCAAGATGACACAGCTCGCGCTCAAAGACGAGAATGAACTGAATGACAGGGCGAGGGGTTACCGCCGGGTGCGGGCGGGGCTGGTTTTAGTTCAAAATTCGCTGCACGCCAAGTTACGTTGGGCAAGCAATAGTTCATGTAATTTTGAAATTTGACAAAATTGAAAAAAATATTTCAATGTTTTTCACAAGTGAGAACAACAAATATGTCAAATCGAGTATTTGAGTAATAGAAATGTTGTGATCCTTGTATTAGCATAATAAATATTGTGTTTTCGAAATAATTTCTTGAAATATGCAAAAGTACTATGTTTTTCACAAAATTATTGGCTTTTTTCATGAGTTTTATGATTTTTTGCGAATGGCACAATTGCGTCGTGATATTTTTTTTGTGCCCCGAATTTCGAAATAACGGGGTTCCACATAATTCGAAATAATTTTTGGGTCCCTTGAATTTCGAATTAAGGAGGTTCTATCGTACCAACATTCTATTTTAAATGTTCTAGGGAGCCTCCGATAAAACACATGTTTTAAAAACTAATGGTATACCAATAAAAACTAAAGAAATCAGACTGATTAATGAACAATGACTAAAAATGTATCCTTCATCGATATAAAACAAAATATTATACTTTAAGAAATGTATGAATCACAAAATACCTTTGACTGGAGTAATGAGAAAAGTTATTTATGTTTCTAACATCACACATTGGCAAATCGCCATTATTTGAAAGACTGTCTCATTATTGAACTTTAATTAAAATTGTCATGACATCCAAATATTTAGGGGTATTGAATTTACATGTATTTTATAAGATTTGTTACCATTTCACATTGTATGAAACAAGAGGTGCTATCTCACAGGAAAATTATTGTACCGATTTACAAAAAGTCATTGTATTGATTGGCATAATAAATTATATTTCTACGATGAGCATTTCATATTTTCAAAGAGAACATCATTTTTTTGTGACAATTTAGTAACATTTAATGATATACACAGGTGGCATGACAATGGATTTTACTACAACCTAGGAGATATATTTATTTTATAAGTAGAAAAATTGTCTACTAAAAATTTATGATTAATTAATTTGGTTAAAAGATTAAATTGTAAGAAATCTGTTAAAGTAGAAGCTTATAAACAAGACGCATGTATAAAACTGAAATATTACAAAACGCGATTTCTAACAAGCCCCAAAGTAGTTCAGAAAAAAGGCGCCCCAAATGTATTGAAAAACTAAAAATTAAAAAAAAAACAATAAAGAAAACCTTTTTATCTTGTGAAAATTACACCCTGTGATGTTCAACAGGTTAAAGTGATTTTACATATGTGACGGTGATGACATTTTTTTTCAAAACTGCATCTACAGCAACTGGAGTGATTTTCTAGGAAACTGAAGTTCAAATAAATCGAAAAGAAAACTAAAGTATAAATAAATAAAAAAAGTTGTTCTACATTACTAACTCTGAACATGATATTGAATCTTACATTTGTAATGTTCTTGATTAAATGCATTTTAAAATTAACAGGATGTTCATTTTTCATATAAATATCGTCCGTTAAATATAGGTGATACTTTCATCGTCTTTGAAAGGGATTGTATAAACTGAATATATGTAGTGTGCAATGACAACTTTTCTACATATATCTCATATCATAATCAATATAAGTTACTGTATTGTTACTTATAAATTACAACTGATGCCAATGCTCAGAAAATAGACACACCGTTCAAATTGTCAACGATAATTATTCTCGGGAAGTCTGGGTGTGATAAATATATGATACACACAAAGGATAAGTGCGAAAAACAGATAACTGCGAAGCTTGAGAAAATGGCTACCAAATAAAAATATTATCCTTCATTAGAAATGCACATGACGTGACACGCTATCATTGAGCTGATTAGTTATCATAGGGAAATTTGTACTTATCTTTAAAAAAATGTAGATTAAATTAGCATAAATATGCTGTATATTTTAGGAGAAACATAAAAAAATTAATTTGTATTCAAGGAGATTAAGATATGCAAGAAAAATAATATCGGATTTTTTTTTAACTGGGATGGAAATTCAGACACAACATAACACAATATAGGGCCGGTTGTTTGATCAGTAATTAGAGTAATAGTTGAGTAAAAATATGTCAGAAATATTGGAGTAAGGTCGATGACGAAAGAAGAGGTATGGGACGTGCAAGGAGCCTTTGTAGGTGGAAGAGGATGCATGGATCAGATATTCTCTCTACAAGTGCTGACGGAAAAGTTTTTAGCGAAAAACCAAAAATTTTCTGTGCATTTGTAGATCTGCAAAAGGCTTATGATAGGGTTATAAGAGGAAGGTTATGGAAGGTACTCTCTGATTACAAGGTGAACAGTAAACTTATATACGCAGTTGCATCCCTTTACAAGGGGAGTACTGCGTGTGTAAGAATCAATTGATCATTCACACCGTGGTTTGATATAACAAAAGGTGTCAAACAGGGTTGCGTAATGTTTCCATGGCTGTTCAACTTGTATATGGATAATTGTGTGAAAGAACTGGAATGTATGAATATAGGAGTGAAAATGAGTGATTTGATTGTATGCTGTTTACTGTACGCGGATGATGCGGTATTAATGGCAAATAGCGAACAAGACCTACAAAGTCTAGTTAGCAGGATGTATGATGTATGCAAGGAAAGTGACCTTATTATGAATGTAAAGAAGTCAAAAGTAATGGTATTCGAGATGGAGGAAAGTAAGACAACGTGTGAAATACTAGTAGGAAATGAATGTTTGGAACAAGTAGATGAGTTTGTGTACTTGGGAAGTATGTTCGATAGAAGACGGAATGTTGAGAAAGATATAGAGAGGATAGTGACTGCCGGGAATAGGGTGAACGGTGCTTTGAATGCAATAATTTCTAATAGAAACATGTCTACCGAGGCTAAACTGGCGGTACATAATGGAGTTCTTGTACCGACACTAATGTATGGAAGTGAAGCCTGGAGCTGGCAGAAGAGGAACGAAAGTAGATTGAATGCAGTGGAGATGAGGTCCCTTAGACGTATGTGTGGTAAATCCATGTATGATAGAGTAAAGAATGAAGATATTAGGAATGAATGTAAAGCTGATCGTAGCATAATACAGAGAATAAAAATAGGGTCGCTCAGGTGGTTTGGGCATGTTGAGCGAATGAATGAGGAAAGAATGGTAAGAAAGATATATGATGCAAGTGTTGACGGTGCCAGAAAGAGAGGGCGACCACGGAAGACGTGGCATAACCAGATTAACCAGATACTGGAAGATGGTCCTGTTAGAAGCCTGAACAACCGTCGAGTTTGCATGCGAAGATGTATGAATGTATACGAAGCGAAAGTTGTATGTCAGGACAGAAGAGTATGGCGCTCTATCCTCTCTGCCTACCCCCTCGGGGAAACGGCATGATGGTAGAAAAAAAAAAATGCAAACTTTAATGTTGCGTACATCCATAACAATTATATAAATAAAACACTTATATAACTCAAAAGTGGTCTTATACAAGTATTTTATATATATAGAAATCAATAAATATTCATATTAGGTCATGGTTGCTTGAACATTTTCGACTCATTATCAAGGCAGGAATCCACCTGTAAAATTTTTGCTACTAGCTAAAAGGGAGAATTTTTTAGCAATAATAAACTATCCTAAGTAGCTTTAATCTAAAAATAACTGCACTATAAAGAAGGTTCATAAATAAAGATTTTATAAATAATATGGCAACATTTTTCAATATACGTACTTCAAAGATGATTTATATATAATTAAATCGGAAATAAGACTAATTTCAAACGTACATTTCTTTTCACAAAAATAAGTCAAACATTTTATCGTATTATCATTGATGAGAATGTTGTTGTAAATAAACGTATTCATATTGCATATAAAATGTTCAAAAACCTACATTTAGCAAACTTTCTTTATTCTATTTAAACTAATTCATGTAAACATGGAAAGGAAAAAATGACACGACGATTTGGCTGAAATTGAGTTATATATAACTCAATTTCGGACAAATTGTCGCTAGGTTATATTTTCCTTTCCACAGTCTATGATTTGTTGGAATTCACACAAAAAGTTTAGTGTGCAAGCAACTATGGAATTAGTAACAATGTCATTTTTGCAAGTGATTTGTGTGCAGTTCTCACCTCACATTAGACCTTTCGAAGAAACACACTATTCTACGAAAAGTTTACTTGACCACTTACCCTTCGACTACTATAAAAAACTAGCAAACATAAAGATGGGCGAATATAATTACACGGTTTCAGTAGGAAAATATAATTTATTAAATATAAAATAAAAATTTGATGCATATAGAGAAGCGAGATAAAATAAAAATTGATATGACATAAAACATCTGGCAACAAATTACGGTCAAAATTTTAAATCAACCTTTTCCTAAGATAAGGATGACTTAATTCATATTTGTTTCCCAGAATCTTTACTAATGCACGGCTTTTATGTTTATATGTGCCGCATACCTAAATGCTAAATAGTGAGTCAAAAATGATTAAACAACCACATCCTAATATTAGTTATTGCTTGCCCAACGTAACTTGGCGTGCGGCGAATTTGGAACTAAAACTCGCCTCGCCCGCACCCGGCGGTAACCCCTCGTCCTGTCATTTAGTTCAATTTTGTATTTGGTCGGGAGCTGTGACATCTTGATTACCAATATGCACTGAATTATTATGTCCAAAACATCCTGCAAGAACAATCGCCAATGAAGTATTAAAGTTTTGCGAAACTGAAAAAGCGAATAATGGACCGATATTACCATCTGACAGTTTGACAGATAGAACGACCGCCATTACTGCATGGTTTCTTTAGTGCTGCCCGACCAAATTTCTGTATTTAATACGATACCGGTCACCGGACATTCTGTACATATGTATTGTGTAATAAATTTACACCCTGACAACTTCTGTTACGCGACAGGGACGCCCTCCTTCGCACGCCATGTTATAGTGGTACGTCTATATGGAGTTACGCAAATTCAAAGTTTGCATTGTTTTCAATATTTCTAATATATTTTCTGTAAAACGTTGGACTATCATTAAGAATGTAAAAATCCTATCAAATGAATATAAAAAATTAATTTGCTTCAATACAAGGCAAATAAAATGACAAAAACCTTGCAGAAATTTGAATTGTTGTATGTTTCTGCATAAACATATTGTGTTTGGAATACACCGACTTAAGTAGGCAGTGGCGTGCAGCGCATACAAGCAAAAAAGCTGTGCATTAGTAAAGATTCTGGGAAACAAATATTAATTAAATAATCCTTATCTTAAAGAAAAGTTGATACCTAATGTAATACTAGCACAGCACAACACCATTTCTCTTATCAAGGAATATCATTCTTTAATGCTCTTCCCAATGAAATGAAGACGGAAAAAAATTATAGAAAATTCAAGACTAAATTGAAAAATCTTCTACAAAAAACCATCACAATAACGCAATGAAAAAATCTTATCAAAAACAATCTGTAGCGGTACCTGTTCAACCCTGTGCCATGTACCTATCGCCTGACCCAGAGTTTTGTTTATATTAACATAATAAAAATCTCCGCGATATAAACAATAGGGTCGAGCTAGGGACTTGGCGACACCACACCAGTCGGGCCACTGCTGTAACACCAGGCAGATCTTCGCGCGTCATCTATTTCTTTGTTCGTCATTACATAAAATATTACTTGTACACTTTGACTTGCTTCCGGGGCCCAACAGTGGTGACCCCGACGTGATACAGTTTATTTTCGATTTGGGAAGCCGACGGATGAAAGACGCGATCTCAAGTGAACAGTGATGTGACAAAGGACACGGGCGGAAGCAGCAAAACAGTGGCCAATTGCATAACCAAATGTTATGCCTGGCCGTTCATCAACCGACTCATCCAGCGCCGACTCACTGTGCGCTCACAATGGCGAGCACCGGCATCTCCAGCATCTTCAACTACAAGACTGCGGATGTCGGACATTCGTCACCAACAACACTAGCAACGCCGACTCACTGAGCATTGGCAAGTCAACAAGCGCCGACTCACCGCGCGCTCACACTTGCGATCACCGACATACCATGCGTCCTCGACTTACCGGACGGCGGTTGTCGGGCGCTCGTAACCAGCGACCAGCGCCGACTCACCGTGATCCAACAACGCCGACTCACTGTGCGTTCCATTCTGCAACGCCGACTCACTGCGCGTTCGCAGCAACCTGTGCCGATTCATCATGTACCTGCAACCCGTGCCGACTCACCGTGCACCAGCAACCCATGCCGACCCACCATGCACCAACAACCCGCGCCGATTCACAGAGCATCAACCATCAACGCAGGGGTGCCCCGGGGGATACAAGCCGCCCACGCTTCTCCGCCTGCATTCAACCATCACCATCACCAGCAACGCCGACTCACTGAGCGTTGCCAACTCAACCAGCGCCAACTCACCGCGCGCTCTCACCTGCGAGCACCGGCATACCATGCGTCCACGACTCATCGGACGGCGGTTGTCGGGCGCTCGCAACAAGCAACAGCCAACAATAAACTTGAGCATCGCGGAGCACCGAACAACTAGCATCGCAGCATTCCTCGCACCCACTCCACCCATCGAGGAAGCTGCTGGAAGGGGAGTGCTGCAGCGGTACCTGTTCAACCCTGTGCCATGTACCTATCGCCTGACCCAGAGTTTTGTTTATATTAACATAATAAAAATCTCCGCGATATAAACAATAGGGTCGAGCTAGGGACTTGGCGACACCACACCAGTCGGGCCACTGCCGTAACACCAGGCAGATCTCCGCGCGTCATCTATTTCTTTGTTCGTAATTACATAAAATATTACTTGTACACTTTAACTTGCTTCCGGGGCCTATCTCCGGGAAGAAATAAACAGTAACAGCATATCGCTCTTTCATTCCATCGACCTACGAATATTCCCAACAAATCTATATATACTTTTAACTGTTATTACAATACCTTCTTAATTATTAATTTTTATAACTTAATTTATTGTATCCTTGTGTATACCTTATCTACTTATTCTAATGTCTCACTCACATTTTTGTATTCTTGTATTGTTTATATCTTACTTACTTAATTTAATGTCTTAATTTTTATAACTTAATCTAATTCTATATCTTATTTATTTAATCTTACACTAACGATTTCATTACTAATAGATATATACATGTATGACAATGCCCCCACTTTTAAACACGAGAATAAATTCTCATTTAAAAGTGGGTAAGCGTGTAATATAAATGTGTATTAATTAAATTATATTGAATACTCTTAAGTTTGTACATTTTACCAAATAAATTAAATTAAAAAAAAAAAAATTAAAATTCTAGCCGTAATTTGTCCTACGGCTAGAAGTTTTTTTTCTGATGTTTCTGTATCTAACTTCATGTCAATTCTTAATCTTAATTAACATTTTTGCGTCCAACAAATTTGTTCTAGTCAAATCGAGGAAAAACTCATCCTGAACTGTGTATTTTTACTTATCTCTAGGTCACATATCATAGACATTGCCATCAATGATATCATAAAATGTTTGAATTATATATGTGAAAAGATATGTATATCTGAAATTAGTATTATTCCAGATTTAATTATATATAAATCGTCCTCGAAATATATTGAAAATTTTTGCCGTATTACCTACATATAAAATATTTATTTACTTAGAAAATCTCGTTTACAATACTTCTTTTATAGTGCGGTTATTTTTGTGGATTGAAGCTACTCAACATAGTTCATAATATATGTTACAGCGAATTTGCATTTTTAGTGAGACTACACTTTCACTAGTAGAAATGTACTTTTCCCGGTCGGGCAGAGTCTGGGCAGTGAAAACATCTAAATCAACGAATTCTCAGATTCACTACACATTATCCGTGAAAATGAATTTTGTTTACGAATGCGCGCATTACTCAAAGCATAGACAATATATCGGTGAAACTATCAAATTGTTCACGTAATTCTTAAAGCGTAGAAAGTATAAAGGCGGCACTTCACTAGGCGATTTTTCATGGTGATGGTCCTATTTTAACTCCTAAATTAAAATAGGACAGCGGCACCGCAAAACGAATACGAATCGCGAAGTAAGGTGTCGGCTGAAAGATCGCGCCACTCAGGTTTTTTATGATATCTGACGACTGCCGGAACAAAACGAGGTTATGTCACCATGTAAATATTGGGGGGTTAAGGGAAAATTTTTATTAATGAATATGTATTTTGTCAATTAAGTTTATTAAATATGTTTTTTTTAAAACAATTCAACAAAAGTTTATTTTTTACAAATATAGAAACATAAATAAACATACACCTGGTATTATTAATTTTAAACGAACCTTTAAAAGTGCGTCAAGTAACAAACACTCGATGCGAAAAATACAAAAATCAAAGAGATTCTAAGTCATCATTTACATTTGAATTCATTCAGATTCTTCCGCATTTCCAATTTTCTATCTTTTTATCAAAAATGTGTCTAATGTCATTTGCGTTTCTTGTTTGCGCTGTGTAAAGCACGTGTAAAGTGGGTGGTAGACGTACAACATAAAGTGCGCGGTTTTTAAGTTCGCAAACTTACTCGGCTCGACGTCGGTGACAGACGTGAAGCTTGCTCACACCGTATCATTTTTATGAGTTTAATCGACTGTCTTTTGAATTATAAGATGATCAGAATTTCGTAAGTGTTCGCGATTAAAATTTTAAAAATATATTACGTTTTAGTTACCTACCTAAACTAATCATTGAATATCAAAGACCAGTCCAGAAGTGTGACAGTTCGAGAAACAGAACTATCGCCACAGAATAGAGAATATGCTATCGCTCAAAGGATAAAAATTAGAAATACTGTCGCTTTGTGATGACTTTGGACTAGACTAGTGTAGAATGAGACACAAAACGCAAAATAAATTTTGAAAAACAAGGTCCATGTGCCATTAGAATCTTGTTATAAAATCATATAATGAAGAATTGGTGCAGACGAAACTTTCAACACTTCAAAATGACTATTTTAATAATATCCGTTACCTACATAATGTTGATTTGCACAGAAGAAATTAATAATGCAGTAAGAACCTTGTTCACGCAATAACTTATTAAATTGTTATTCAAGGCCCGGTTGTTTCAATTTGGATAAATAAAAGTTCGTTTAAAAGCATAGATTTTTACGGAAACGGATTTCAGACTTGTCAAATTTAAAACCAATAAATTCACTAGTAAGTAGAAGTTAAAATATTGTATTCATTTCTATTGGTGAAAAACTCTTTGAATATGATAAGAATGACCTTGAATATAATTTCTCTAAAATGCCAGTGAATGATGGACTCACTAGAAAAACAGATTCACTGTAACACATACACTTAAAAAAAATTCAAAAAATGTATATACCCTTATAGGTATATGGGTGTATATATTTTTTTAATATAGAGGTATATAGTCGGTCACAACATAATATAAGTTTATACCCACTGCACACCACTGTAAGTAGCCACAAAAAGTAAAAAATCGAAAATAAATTAAAAATATTATTTGCTTAATTATACAAATACATTAGTAGTTTAGGATGGCAAAAATCTTTCGACAAAATAATGAGAATTTCATAAAAATTTCAGTATTTTAAAATGTATAAATTTAAACTTACTGTATCAAGAAAATAGTCTACATGTGGCCGTTTATGCACAAAGAACCTGACAGGGTGCTTGTCAATCGTCACTTTGAGCGTAAAATCTGGTGGAGTGCCCGGCTTGACGGTAGGCCGTAGCATAGCGTCATGGTGCGAGTGAATGAGAGTTTCATCTAAATCCAATACCAACATTTTCCTCTTCACCAAACCTGTAAAAAATATATATCGATTCAATTAATCACATATAAACAGAACGCAACTAAACGTTCAAATATTTCCCTACATATAATTAGAACTTACTTAGCCTGTGTCGAGAAACTGGTGACAGCGGATAGATTTCATATTTGACAGATTGATGTTGGGCTACCTGAAAAATGAAAGCACGCGGTGATGTTATGAAAAGATTTAAATGTTATTTACATTATTATTAAAACAGATATAATTCTAAATACAAAAACAGACATATTAAAAAATTTACTAACAGCTCTTATCTGTTTCTTGAACATATAACAAAAACAACTCCACACTTTGGATGCCAAAACCATGAACGCGCGAAGGCTCATTTGCAATTGTTTCAGCATTGGAAATAACTTAAAAAATATATATTTCCCACTAAATATAAAGAGTACAAGACAAACGGCAGCAAAAATCATTAATCAACTAGTTATATCACAAATTATCTTCAAAATTTGAGTGCCGTATACACAAAACCCGCCATGACATAATCGCTCCCAATCACACTATGGCCATAGATAAGAAGATCTCTACAGTAGAGATGGGTCGTTCATGAACGAACTGTTCTTCTTGAACAGTTCACTTTACTGAACGACTGAATTGTAAAGTTCATTCAGTTCATTTTAGTGAACTACCGTTTAGTAGTTCAGTTGCCATAAATTAAAAAAAAATAACCATGTGAATTTCTTCATAAAGCCATGTATTCACTAGGGGACAAATTGTCCTTCAACAGCACGCGCGGCATAGAGTCTACGTGACGTTGCAACGTCGTGCACTGTTCCGCGATGTCAGCGCGGCATTTCTACGTGCCGTGGCAACGTTGCCATGCGCACGGTACCCGAGCGAGCTCACTGCAACATTACGCGGAGCGTCAGTACCACATGGTATGTTTACAAGTGAATACGGATGCGCTGTATCTGTCAAGATGACAATGTGGGGAAACGAAATTGTTCTTGAACTCATCGAGCTGTATCGATCGAAGATCGCATAGAATGTCCGTCCTTCTTTCTCTTTGCAGTAAATAATTTCGCATTCTCCTCTTTTTTCTCCTCTTACGTTTCGATAAACTCATTAACATAAACAGATACGAAGCTGTCATAACCTCATAGGGCGACATTTCCGCGACGTGTGGAAAACAATAATTATTTGCAAAAAGGACCTTATTTTTAATAATATTCAATTTACTACAGTAAAACCTCGTTAATTTGAAATTGCGACCCAAAAAACATTTCGAATTGCGGGGAACACGTTTTCGCCAAATGAGATACCGCAGCTGTCAACATAACCTCATCGGGTAACGTTTCCGCGACAAGATATGCGAGTCCCGGTGTGTACCGGGACTCGCATGGTCCCCAAATGACCGCGTCATTGTCCCCGAAACATGAACGTAGAAGTTGATGCGACATCCCGCGCGGAATGTTTCGCGATTTGTCCCCTAGTGAATACATGGCTTAATGGCAACTGGCAACATGGATACATGAGTTATCTGTCTTAATTGGTCATAATGTAATTGATGTTTTGTTTTTCGTACAGTCTGCAATAATCCCAACTTAATTATAAAATAGCTAACCATTTACCGATTGATTGGAATATTTATATATTAAAATCGACGATAACATAAAAGAATCTCCGTTAAAAAGAAGAGCGTATTATTTATGTAAATAACCAAATAGTATTCTATAAACATTATAAGTATCAAAATCCCTACTTAATTGTAAAAAGTTTCACCGGTAATTAGTTTTGTTGAGTTTCCAGACCCTAAATAAATATATCATAAGAACTATGTAAATTGATATCTGAAGAATTAGAAACGCCATATGATTACATTGATGAAATTTGAAAAATAAAAAGTTTAATCTAACAATTCACTTAGACAACATATTCGAGTTGGAAGATAAAAATGAAAATAAATAATGGGAATATCCCCGGGTAGGACTAACTCACAATATTTGAAAAATTGATAGAAGATCCATACAGCCAGCAATGAAATTTAAGTGAATTGTTTGATTTTTGAACCGTTTACGAATTCATTTGCATATTTTTGGTACTTATCTAAACAAAAATGAATAAAAAATAATAAAGGTACTTCCGTATTTATGACCCGCACATTCTATGTAAAAATGATTTTCTTAAATTCCATACTGACTATAGAAACACCAAGTGAATAGTGAAAAATGATTATGGCGGGACAGTTTAGTTGTACTTTTGCGACATAAAAAAATTATATTGACAAAACTAAATATGGGGATCTCTTATCAATCAGAACCCGCATGAGACTGCATTTAACAAATTTGTAATCATAAAAATTTAATAATATGACTATTCACTTGGATTTTATTTTCGACTTGGGAGATAAAAAAAAAATTACAATGTGGGTCTCATCGGGCAAGGCTTCCTCACAGTATTTGAAAAATTAATGACTCAAAGTTCCATACAGCCAGCAGGAAAGACAAGTGAGTTGTTTGATTTTTTATTAGTTCACCCTATTCATATGCACATTTTTGGTACTTACTGAATCAAAAATGAATAAAAAATAATGAGAATACTTCCGTATTTACGACCCGCACAATCTCTGTAAAAGTGTTTTTTTTTTTAATATTTCATACTGACTGTAAAAAGCCCAAGTGAATAGTTAAAAATGGTTATCGTGGAACAGTTCAGTTGGACTTTTGCGACGTAAAAAAATTATATTGAGAAAACTAAATATGGGGATCTCTTATCAATCAGAACCCGCATGAGATTGCATTCAACAAATTTGTAAATAAAAAAATTGAAAAATATGACTATTCACTTGGATTTTATTTTCGACTTGGGAGATAAAAATAAAAAACTACAATGTGGGTGGGTCTCTTCGGGTAATGCTATCTCACAGCATTTGAAAAATTAACGACTCAAAGTTCCATAAAGCCAGCAGGAAAGACAAGTAAATTGTTTGATTGTTGAACAGTTCATATTTTGCATATTTTTGGTACAAGATAAAGCAAGTCATAGATAAAGCAAAACAGACGCGTGTTTGGATATTCATCAACTATAAAGTACTTACTGACGTTCACGTTAAATCCCCCCCCCCCACCCGCTGGCGTGTCTACTCTTACGCGTTTGGTGAACAAATGAACGTTTAGGAATGAACAGTACACTTTCATGAACGACTCGATGAACGAACTTTCACATCTCTACTCTACAGTATACACCGTATCTGACCGTATCTATGCTCCCTACCATAGATAACATAATATAATACTCCCTACACTACACCACACTACACTATCACTACACTGTAGCGAAGGGAAAAACTTCATTTCAGAATGAAGACTTCAACACGCACACGTTCACCAATTTGAACACTACAATGTGTTCGCTTCATTTGTAGTCCTAGTTCGCTAGCGCTCTCAGCTCCGATCTCCGATACACCGGATCAGTCGTCCTTGACGTGTCGCCGCGAGCATTGGTTGTGGCGGGTGCGACGCGCGAATACGAATGAATGCATATTTTACTCTAGTTTTTGATGTCGTGTTTATATCACGTGACTCATATAGAATTGCGTGCCATATACACTAGATAATGATAATGATAATGTGCGTTTGATAATATTATGGAAAGAAATATTGTAGCCTTCCGCCATAGAAAATAGATATATACCTTCCGTTGCGGTAGGTCGGCGCCGTCAGCGCCACAGAACAATAACGCTCTGTACTCTGCTCTGTGGTCGGCGCAATGTAGCGAGGGGATGCAGGATGCATGCAAAATTTCGCACTTACGCATTATTGCCCGTTTTTCACTGTTGGTTACGATTGATGAAATTTTAATTGTTTTAAACATCCTTTTATTTCAACCACACAATTTATATTATTTTATCACTTTCGGAAAATACATAATAAAAGATAAAGCATTTCACTTAATATGTTATTTGATTTGGAATATATGTGTTATAGTATGACCAACCTTTTCAGTTTCCTCCTTTTAGATAAATTAATTCATACACTAAATAAATTAATAAAAAGTAATAATAACAAAAATATTTTTTGTTGTTGTTTCAGAGGTAAATTGTAAAAAATCATAATTAGACAAATGAAAATAAAAACGCACTTGTTTTTTAGTTTTACTTGTTAAATTTTTGTAAGATGCGTTTGTCCTTATAAAGGCGTTATCAATGTAACTATTTTACATTAGACACCTTTTTATATGAAAACCATTGAATGAACAGCCATATAATTTTAAAAACTCAAATAGGTTTTTGTAATTGTACGAAAATCATGTAAAACTTGCAAGGCCAAGCGAGCGGCTGTATTGTCACCTACATGGCCGATAATGGCCGCTGTGCCGACTTTAGTGTCTGATGCAAGTGGATAAAAGGCTCGCATCAAATAGTAGGTAACGAGATTCACAGACTATTTTAAAATACGTATACAAATTATTAAACCTGTATAAATATTAAATGCATTATTGTTGTAAGCGACCTGAATAAAAAATTATGTGTTTCACATTTCTACACATTAAATATTATCTAGAAGTATTTTCAAACAATTTGTACATATCGCTACTTTATACGACTTCGCCACTTTATTATTTTTTCTCGATAATGGCAAGGTGAGCATTACTTGGTGCGTTTTTAACGCAATCATATGAAAGGTAGGTAGATTGATAATGCCGTCATAAGATGAAACGAGTCTCAAAAAAATTAAACAAGTAGAACTAAGCAGGTGTGTTTTTATTTTCATATGTGTTACAACATTGTTTGCTTGTATAAAAAAATATAGATTGAAATATATTCTACAAAACTATTCATTTTCATGTTAAGCCTATAGGTACTAAAGCATTCATTTCCCCACCACCATTGAGGTAAAATGCAAGGCTCGTTTTTTTTTATATGGTATCCCCTGTAGGCCTAATCCATGTTTTCACGATTAAGAAAATAAACAAACGATTCATAACACAAAAAATAAAATAAAAGTTTTATGTAAAAATGAAGGATAAAAACGGACCACAAAATCGAAAGCAATAAATAAAAATGGGTACCTAAGAACGGAAAACTTAAAAAACGGACCATAAAACTAAAGCGATAAGAGACATGATGGCAGTTAAAAACGAAAAATGAAAGAGAAAAGCGAATCATTAAACCGAACATATAAACGTATCATAAAAATGGAAAATTAAACGGGAAAAAAAGATTAAAAAAACGTATGTATGACAAATATAACAAGGAAACATATTAATATAAGAAAGAAAAAAAAGGATAGTAAAAAAATATAAAAACGGAACATATAAAGATTTAAAAATAAACGGAAGATAAAAACAAATCGTTAAAAAGGGAAGAAACAATTAGGTGACAAACGAATCATATAAAACATCAAAAATCGGCCATAACAAACGAAAATAAAAACATAACAATAAACGACCAGAACGGAACATACAAACGGGTAAATAAGTTATTAAAAATAACAATACCGTAAAAACGAAGCATAAAAACGGTAGAAAAACTATTCATAAAAATCGAATATTTAAAAACATAATAACGAAATAAAATGGAAAAGAATGAATATAAAAATAAACAGGATATAAAAAAAACAAACGGATGGTTGTGAAAAGAAAAAAGATTTCGTAAAATCGGAATATAAGAAGTGGGTTAAGACGATTCATAGAAAATATCTACAAATGACCCTAATAAACGGATATTAAAAACGTAACAATGGACGAAAAACGCAACACATAAACGAAACATTACATACGGAGGATAAAAAAAAATGGAATCATACAAACGGACGTACGACGAATCATAAAATTCGAATATTAAAAAACAAAACGCAACATAAAAACGAATCATAACGGAATATTAAAAAAAAAACATTGTAACGAACATATAAACGTATCATAACATACGGATGGTTATGAAAAGAAAAAAGATTTCGTAAAATCGGAATACAAGAAGTGGGTTAAGACGATTCATAGAAAATATCTACAAATGACCCTAATAAAAAACGGATATTAAAAACGTAACAATGGACGAAAAACGCAACACATAAACGAAACATTACATACGGAGGATACAAAAAAATGGAATCATACAAACGGACGTACGACGAATCATAAAATTCGAATATTAAAAAACAAAACGCAACATAAAAACGAATCATAATGACGGAATATTAAAAAAAACGTTGTAACGAACATATAAACGTATCATAACATACGGATGGTTATGAAAAAAAAAAAGATTTCGTAAAATCGGAATATAAGAAGTGGGTCCTAATAAACGGATATTAAAAACGTAACAATGGACGAAAAACGCAACACATAAACGAAACTTTACATACGGAGGATAAAAAAAATGGAATCATACAAACGGACGTACGACGAATCATAAAATTCGAATATTAAAAAACAAAACGCAACATAAAAACGAATCATAATGACGGAATATTAAAAAAAAAACATTGTAACGAACATATAAACGTATCATAACATACGGATGGTTATGAAAAGAAAAAAGATTTCGTAAAATCGGAATACAAGAAGTGGGTTAAGACGATTCATAGAAAATATCTACAAATGACCCTAATAAAAAACGGATATTAAAAACGTAACAATGGACGAAAAACGCAACACATAAACGAAACATTACATACGGAGGATACAAAAAAATGGAATCATACAAACGGACGTACGACGAATCATAAAATTCGAATATTAAAAAACAAAACGCAACATAAAAACGAATCATAATGACGAAATATTAAAAAAAAAACGTTGTAACGAACATATAAACGTATCATAACATACGGATGGTTATGAAAAGAAAAAAGATTTCGTAAAATCGGAATATAAGAAGTGGGTCCTAATAAACGGATATTAAAAACGTAACAATGGACGAAAAACGCAACACATAAACGAAACATTACATACGGAGGATAAAAAAAATGGAATCATACAAACGGGCGTACGACGAATCATAAAATTCGAATATTAAAAAACAAAACGCAACATAAAAACGAATCATAATGACGGAATATTAAAAAAAAAACATTGTAACGAACATATAAACGTATCATAATATACGGATGGTTATGAAAAAAAAAAAAATTTCGTAAAATCGGAATATAAGAAGTGGGTTAAGACGATTCATAGAAAATATCTACAAATGACCCTAATAAACGGATATTAAAAACGTAACAATGGACCAAAAACGCAACACATAAACGAAACATTACATACGGAGGATACAAAAAATGGAATCATACAAACGGACGTACGACGAATCATAAAATTCGAATATTAAAAAACAAAACGCAACATAAAAACGAATCATAATGACGGAATATTAAAAAAAACGTTGTAACGAACATATAAACGTATCATAACATACGGATGGTTATGAAAAAAAAAAAGATTTCGTAAAATCGGAATATAAGAAGTGGGTCCTAATAAACGGATATTAAAAACGTAACAATGGACGAAAAACGCAACACATAAACGAAACTTTACATACGGAGGATAAAAAAAATGGAATCATACAAACGGACGTACGACGAATCATAAAATTCGAATATTAAAAAACAAAACGCAACATAAAAACGAATCATAATGACGGAATATTAAAAAAAAAACGTTGTAACGAACATATAAACGTATCATAACATACGGATGGTTATGAAAAAAAAAAAGATTTCGTAAAATCGGAATATAAGAAGTGGGTCCTAATAAACGGATATTAAAAACGTAACAATGGACGAAAAACGCAACACATAAACGAAACTTTACATACGGAGGATAAAAAAAATGGAATCATACAAACGGACGTACGACGAATCATAAAATTATATTAAAAAACAAAACGCAACATAAAAACGAATCATAATGACGGAATATTAAAAAAAAACATTGTAACGAACATATAAAGGTATCATAACAAACGGATGGTTATGAAAAGAAAAAAGATTTCGTATAATCGGAACATAAAAACTAGACGAATATTTTATTATTAATTCGTGAGTAGGTTCATAAAAAATACTTATTACAGTTAGAAGAAACTATTGTGTGGAGAAACAAATACTTGATCGAAAGTAAAATATATAAAACCTGTGTAAGATCGATCATGACATGTGGTATTGAAACAAGAGCCGGCACTACGATAACGAAGAACCACTGAAATGAAAACTCTCCGACCCATAGCGGGGCTAACCATCAGAGACAGAGTACGAAATTCGGAAAATCTGCGATGTTGAAGATGTTGTGCGATGGGGAAGAAATAGAAGGAGACACTGGTGAGACCACGAGGACAGAGCTGATTCAACAAGAGTGCTAAGAAAAGCAAAGGACGATATACCTACAGGAAATACATCTCCAGGAAAACCACCAAAACGGTGGAGGGACTATGGTCATCTCCCAGGAGCCGAGAAACAACAGGACATAGCCCTATCACAAGCAGAAGAAGAAGGTATGATATTAGAGATCGTCACTGAGGTTGGCATTTAAGAAGAGAATTTGGGAAACTTTCTCACCCGACAAACGATTTCGCCTCTCGGTAACAACTTGCCCCGCTTTTGAAAAAATTCGTTCACTGGGAACGGAAGTCGCGATCACACATAATCTTTTTTTCATGATTTGATAGAGTCTGGGAAAAATATTTTTTCTTTCGTCCCACCAAATCAAGGGATCAGAAGTTCTTGTGAGTAATGTCTCGTTTAAAAATTTATCCACTTCAACACGGCTTGCAGCAGTTGGGTGGTCGTTACGGACCAGATTGTGTACGACCGCATCAAATTCCTGCCAGTGCGAAAGGGAAGGTTGTGATCTCAAAGGAGCATCGTCCGGGACAACTTCTACTTCGATATTAATACCACGGGCAAGTCTTAAAATAGATTGCTTAGCAGCCTCAAACGACGATTCACTTGTGAAACCGTGTCTTTTAAACCTCGGATCCAAAAAGGTTGCCTCAGCTATAATCAGGTTATCTTGGAAGTTATGAAACTTTTTAGTGAGGGACTCCAGTAAAATATTAGCCATATTTATGACTGGCTCCGAAATGTCATCTCGACGAAGAAAATTCTGACAATGCTTCTTCATTGCATTACTGAGGAGAATAATTTTCGAGGACGTCACTTTTTTTTCACTGCTCATTTCCTCAGTGATGTCCTTAAATATACGCAATAAATCGCACACATTTTTCATTACAATCATATCCTCAGGCGTGAAATTCGTCAATGAGGAATGATGACATGCTATCGTGGATGTCAGTGCTTCTCTCACTTCCAGAATTCTCTGGAACATATCGTATGTGGAGTTCCATCGCGTTGGAACATCTTGTTTCAATGTTAACGGTATCGTCCGCCCCATGTTTTTCTGCATTTTCTTTAAACTCTCCAAGCCCGTAGTGCTTCTTTTAAAATATTCAACAACATTTTTGGTTTTTTTCCGGAGGTCTTCTACTTGAGCCACTGCTTTTTGAATAATTATATTCAGGGTATGTGCAAAGCATGGAACATGTTTCCACCCTGTTTCCCTGGCAGCGGCCACCATATTTGCAGCATTGTCACTCACTATACCTACAATTTTAGAATGGATACCCCACTCGTTAGTAATTTTAATTATTTCGGATGCTAAATTCTCTGCAGTGTGTCTTTCAGAGAACTTGAAACAGGTAAGCAGTTTGGATTCTAATTTTATTCCTACTATGAAATGTGCCGTAACTGACATATATGATTCGTTTGTCATCGAAGTCCATCCGTCAGTTGTGATACAGACGGCAGTGGTTTTCTCCAATAGAGTTCTCAAGATCTCTTTCTCCAAATTGAACATCTGTGGAAGCAAAACCTTGGAAATTGTCTTTCTGCATGGCGGATTATATGTTGGACATAATTCTCTGACAAACAATTTGAATTCTTTGTATTCTACTATTTGGAATGGAAGGTAATGTTTAACTAAAAGACTTATTAGTATTCTTGTAATATTTTCTTTTTTTTTTCCTTGCATTGGTTTATTAAGGTAATTAAACATATTATTTTGAATTAATTGAATGTTGCTGGTAACGGAAGTTTCTTGATTATGGGATGAAGTACTTGGAATATTTTGAACTTCAGCAATATTTTGAGCATTTTGATGACTTACTTGATTTTGTTGGGAAGGTTGTAAAACAGTGGGATGCAAATTGCGCAAGTGTCGTTTCATATTAAAAGAATTTCCACCCTTAATTGATAAGATTTTGGAACAAAAGTTGCATTTAACTTTATCGTCTTCTAAAACTTTAAAAAAACATTTCACCGAATCCTTTCTTGCACAACGATCAGCCATAGTTGAAAAAAATTTGATAGTTATATATGTTTAAATTCTTAATCGTGCAATGTCACAAATTTTTTTTTAACACGAAACGAAAGAGTTTTAAAAAACCGTGTCCTAGGTATCACCATATATAAAATACTTTTAAAGTTATATACACCGTAACTGCCGTTTAAAAAATTAGCTTATACAAATGAACAATCGTATTCAAATGCTTCGCAAATAGTGTTCAATAACAACAAGGAAATTTTAAAATAACGAATAATTACGCATAAGCTGCCGTATTGATTCAAAACTTTGACATAAGCAATGTCATGCAAAAGCCGTGGTTGAAAAAGAGATGATCCGTATTTACAATATAATATATTATAACGTGCACGTTATAATAGTTTAATATATTACAACGTGTATATGTATATACACATATAATATAGGTATTTATATACCTAAAATCTTTAATGTAGGTGATGTATAAAACAGCTGGAAACAAAAATAAACACACAAGAGTTTTAAAAACAATGTTTTAACATAGAATGCTAAAATAAACACACAAGGTGCAATGAATTAAAAATGTCTATAAACAAATTTAATGTTTATGTAAAAAGTCTCGTATACACTGATAAAAATAGATTAAAAATGTTTTTAAACCGCATCCAAAAAATATGTTTTTAAACTTACTAAAACACTCGTCGTATGTTATTAAAATGTTTCACTAATTTAAAGATGTTAATAAAATACGGATAACTAAAATAACAAAAACAACTTACGAAATACTGTACGCAATATCAAAAAACCGAACAATTTTGTGAAGTATATTTTCAATACGTATCTGTCACACAACACGAAACGCGAAGGTACATATATGAACTAATCTATTCACCTAATCAGTAATCAATAAATACATCAACTAATTACTCAATATAGTGCGAGTACAAAAAGGTACCTTTGTTGAACCTTTGTAATAGGCTAATACAATGTACTGAATGTACCCATTGACCCATTCACTTAAATTTAATGGTCGCGTTTATATTTGTATGTGCGGTGAGGAGCGCCACCGCACATACAAATACTCACTGTGCTGAAAATTCAAAATGTGCTATTCAATTCATACTACATTGTGCGTTTTGTGCGATGTGCGTTTTGTGCGTTTTGTGCGATGTGCGTTTTGTGCGTTTTGTGCGATGTGCGTTTCGTGCGAGCTCGCACATGTGTAATGTGTACTACGTGTAGTGTGTGCAAAGACTGCAAAGGAGCGCGAGCGCCAGCCGTCGCACGTACAAATATGAACGCGACCAGATGGGTCCGCTCTGTACTGCGTAGGACTACAAATGAAGTAAATGTGCGATTAAAAACGTGTGTAGTGTACGCTTCAGTACAATGTAGTACTACATTGTAGTACTTAGTACAGAGCGGACCCATCGCTACTACACTGGCTGTGTGGCCTGGAGTGGCAGCAACGGTGGTGTTGGTGGCAGTCGATAAGGAATTATATTATTTGTCTATGATAAGAAACACCTACACTTATGGGCCCTGTGCACATTGGGCGTACATTGGGCCAATAATAATAATAATAATAATATTGGATTATTTATATAGCGCCATTTTTGTGAAAATTTCACCTCAAGGGCGCTTTACACACAAAAAACTCTTACATACTAAAATCATAGAATCACAAAATGAAAAAGAAAAGAGAAAGAAAAACAGTTCAAAACATAAAATAGTAAAAAAAAAAAAACAACGTTAAAAACAACAATATTAAAAAGGTTCTGGGAAAGATTTTGTAAACAAGTGCGTTTTAAGTCTTTTCTTAAATAAAGTCTCTGAATCCGTGTTTCTTATCAGGGAGGGCAAAGAGTTCCACGCTTTGGGGCCCGCCACCGCAAATGCCCGTTCGCTGAACCTAGTTTTCTGGAACTGACTTGCCGGTTCCACAATCCTTCCCACCGCTGAAGTAGACGCTGACCTAAGAGTTTGACGTCTCCCATTTATGTTGTCTGGAATACAGAGCTCCTGAAGATACAGAGGCGCCATGTTATGAGTTGCCTTGTACATCAACCAACACAGTTTGAACTCTACTCTTTCAGGAAAACGAAGCCAGTGCAATTCTCGCAGAAGGGATGTTATGTGCGAGAATTTTGACGTTCCATATATGATCCGTGCTGCAGCGTTTAGAACAGATTGTAGTCTATCGAGCTGAAACATCGGTAGGCCAGCGTAGATACCATTGCAGTAGTCCACACGTGATACAACAAATGCATTAATGAGTAAACGGGCTGCCTCAGAGGGAAGATGTCTGCGAATACTTTTAATCTGTCTCAGTTGATAAAAACATGCACTGACAGTTTTGCTGATGTGTGTATTCATGGAGAGATCTGAATCTATGTGTACACCCAACAACCTGACTGCAGATTTTGCATTCACAGACATTGATTCCTGGATTAGGTGTTGCCTTCTAGGTGTCGCCGCCCATAGGCCAACCTTGGGAAAATCTGTCCTCCATTATTACGAGGGAAGAAGTAGAGTCCGCTCACTTTAGGAAAGCCACTTGCATTAGTGTGAGTAACAGTGCGTCTACAAAAACTCGTAAAATTATTTTGAATTAATGACAGACCCTACTACAGAAATTATCATATATGTAATACTCCTATATTGCTAGCAGAGTCTGGAAATATGCGAAATCACTACAGTGCAGAAATATATATTTGTCTCACCCATACCGGTGTCACTTCGAGTCTTATGCGCTTGTCTGAGAATTAGTGCCAATTTATATCCAATCTGCACCGCTACATGGGATAAATGAGAGTTACGACGCTTGCGCACAACAGGTCAAGTGATAGCAATGAGTTAAAAGTGGCATTTTCTGCCCTGCTTTGTCCGTGACACCTCCACTTATGGGCATTAGCAATATAGGAGTATTACACACATGGAAATGATCCTGTAAATGGCAGTTTTTTTTAAAATTAACTTTCAATTGCTGTTTGCTGTACGTAATCTTACCGTTTTGTTCTTTTACCTTTTTTTATGCTTTTTCTTTGATATTTCCCAATAAAGTGTGGAGGAGGTAAAATGAATGGACTATTGCGGGCCTCTCCGGGTTGCGTCGCCCTTTACACGACGTGACACGGAGATGGCTTTTAGAGTATAAAATTGTCAACCTGGCGACGTATGAGTAGGACTGATACGGCTGCTTTTGCTCATAAAATGGTACTGGAAAGGCGGTGGGTGTCCATTCACTGTCCTCCATTATTTTAAATGTGTTCTTAGATCGTTTATTTTATTAAAATAGTTCACAAACACCGCAAAATTTATATAAACACCAGGAAAATACGAATAAAATCAAAGCGAAGACGAACAGTGACCATAGAAAATAAACAAATTATCTATAATTCCTGTTACGTGACGTCGTATTGCGTTTTAATGGAATCGTATTATTAAAGATTTTTATTATAAAAATTATCCCACACAATCCATATTGAGTTACAAAACATAATTTATTTTTCTGAATCTATTTTATATATTTCCATGGATATCAAAATGTGAAATTACCCTACTGAATAGTTGAAGGACTGATGGAAATTTTATGAACAAGAATTTTTTTGGCTATAACTCCATATATATTTTTCATCACCACCAGGTCTCTTTTTTACCGGCAAATTTTAAAGTTTCGTGTTTTTGTGACGAATAGTAAGATTTTTTATCGTAAACTATTTTTTGATTTCTGCTTTTACTTTGCATACTTCAAATGTGTAAATTACATCCTATTATTGGCTTAACATTGGAAAATGAACGTATAATTTTTTGTTCCGTTCCCTTTACTACTTTTCTAAACATATATTGAACACCTGATCATTGAGGACAGTGTAACAGTTTCTTCAATATAACACGTGCCATATTTGTGATACAACTAAGGGCCGGTTGTATCAATTTGGATTATGGTAATCTTTCGTTTAAATCATGGCTGCCCAACCTTTTTAACAGTCGGGCAAAATTGACGATTCAAAACTCACAGGCGGGCTTCTGATTACTGACGGTTCCTATTTTTATTACTTTTCTCGTATTGTATTGTATATTGTGCAACAAAATAAATGCAATATTATGATATTGCCGTTTATTCAAATAATAAAATAAAAATAGAATCTTCTGCCAAAAAAAAAAAGTTAATTAAAAAAATCAAAATCTAATTCATTGGTACAATTAATGTGATTTATGAAATTGTTTTTATTTTAATAATTCTCCTATTTTAAACGTCAGCTCGGATATTGACAGTAACAACAAATCAAAAATATGTTGCTGAGTTAGAGATGGGCGGTAATTATTTTTTATATAATTAAGGTCTGAAAACGTCTTTACACAAACATATGTTGATCCGTAACTACTTAATTATTGAAAGGCCAGGTCAGTTATTGCAAAACAGTCATCTTTTGGCACCAATTTCTAGCAATTCTTCCGAAGACGTGACATTTTTTCAATTTGTGGAAATTTTAATACTTGCTCACGCGGGCCATTTATAATGCGTTCGTGGGCCACATTGTGGCCCACGAACGGGGGGTTGGGGTTGGGCAGCCTTGGTTTAAACCATCGATCATTGCATTCTTCACCAATCAAATAAATAGTTTTTGGTAAAAATTTACGCTTCACACAAACTATCACTATAAATATATTATATCAAATAAATGATACAGATGATACGGCCCCAATTAAACTTTTTAAATGTTTTATTATTAAGCTTTCAAAAGTTGATTTCACTTTTCAAGAAAGGTTCTATGACTTAATGATAAGGTAACATTTGAGCCGTGGTATTACTGTTATTTAAAGTTTATAAATATAAAATTGATTAAAAGTACTGTAACCAAAAAAATATTTTTAGCTTACTAGCTACGAGATAATGTCCCAAATGACTGCATTAAGAGCTGTGATGACTGAACGATGACACAAGGCAAATTAACATTATTTTTGTACTAATTATGATGATTTTATTTGTTACATTTGTTACATTTCTTCTCCAGCATTTGTTAAACCGTCTTGGGTCTGGAAATGGCTGGGTTGTTACATTTTACCATTCATTATTTATTCTCTAGTGTGTTTTTAGCCAAACAAAGACGTTACGGAACAGTAATCATATAGCTTTGATCTAGCTATTTAATAAAAATTTTATTCTACAAGAAGTTAAAGACAAAATGTATACAGCCGTAATCAGCTACCATAAACTAATTCTATGCATATGTCAAAATCATAGATAAGAGATGTTTTACACACATGACAAATGTCTGGTTCTATGGATAACTTCGTTGACATTTTGAATATTCGTTTTCGAACGCCGCTGTGAAAATGGCAGCGGGTCCGATAGCAGAACGAAATCAAGGTAAAAAGTTACTGAATCCATTTTCAATAATAGAATATAGGCATTCCATTCATTCATGTAACATTAGACTCGCAATATCTTTGTTTTATTTTTAGGATCAATTTCATTTATCGGCCTCCGCCTAACCTCAAAAAAGTTTTATGCATTTTTATTGTTTTACATTGAAACCCAAAAATGTTTTGAGTCCTTGTTTAAAAAATATGTTTTTTAATTTTAGATGCCACCATTTATGTTGGTGGTCTTGATGACAAGGTCACTGAGAGCCTAATGTGGGAGTTGTTCGTTCAAGCAGGACCTGTCGGTATGTGTTGGCTAGTCATTTCTTACTAATTTTACTTCATTTTATCTGTACTCTTTCACATTTATTATAATTATATTTTATCGCATAATTTCATAGGTTTATTTAATTTATATAATTTTCACTGAAATAATCTAATCCAGTAACAGATGTGGATGTGAAGAAATGAATTAATTTCATGTTTATTTTTGATTTTTTCAGTGAACGTGCATATGCCTAAAGATAGGGTAACGCAAATGCACCAAGGTTATGGATTCGTAGAGTTTCTGGGAGAAGATGATGCAGACTATGCCATTAAAATTATGAACATGATAAAGCTATATGGCAAGCCAATAAGAGTTAATAAAGCTTCAGCCCATCAGAAAAATCTTGATGTTGGTGCGAATATTTTCATTGGTAATCTGGACCCCGAAGTCGATGAAAAACTGCTATATGATACATTCTCAGCCTTTGGGGTCATTTTACAAACACCTAAGGTAAAGTAATATCTATAATATGACATTGACAATACTAAATCTTTTTAAGTAGAAGTTTCTTTATTCACCGTTCATGGCCTATTGTATTATACCCTAATTGTATTTTTTTTTTTTTTAATTTAAAGACTATCGACAGGTCAGAATGACCCTAATGGATAGTCATTTAGGACAAGGTGATTAGTACAGTTACAATTTACGATGGTACATTAAAATAAAACATTAATACATTATAAGTATACTACAGTAAGTGATTACAAGATGAACGAAGTTCACATTCTCCGCACGACATAATAGGCATGTAGGCTCCCAGGTCAACTAAGTCAGAAAATGTGTACCCGCGCTTTGTGGCTATAAAATTTTTGTTTAGTTTGATTTCCGAAGAGTCCGTCTTACACGCTCAAACTATTTTCGGTCAGGAGCGATATAATTTCTCTCTTAAACTGAGGTTGTGTCATGTGAAATATGTCAATGTTGGGGTTACATGACGTTACCTCGTTGTACTGGTTTAGCATTCTAGGTAGAGGAGAGAAATAACCTATGTTGGTGTTGTAGACCTTTGTGTGGAATAGTGTTTGGGATCTCAGAGACCGGGCAGGTACATTAATATCTATTTGCGAGAGTATTGAGGGCGAGTCTAGTTTGTTGTTTACTATTTTGTGGAGTGTCATAAGGTCTGTGATTTTTCGTCTTTTTTCTAATGAGATTATATGGAAATTTTCGAATCTTTTGTCGTATGTATCGAGCAACTCATTTAGGCCTTGTCTATGTGTCAGTGATTTAAGGAATTTTTTCTGGATTTTTTCGATTCTATAGTTGTGAATTTCGTAATTAGGTGACCAAATTGTTGATGAGAACTCCAGTAGGCTTCTGATGAGGGATTTATAGATAGCAATTGGAGAGGCTGTGTCGTGGAATTCTTTCGTTGCTCTGAGGACGAAGCCGAGAGTTTTGGATGCTCGCCTAGAGATATCGTCTATGTGGTGGTTGAATTTGAGGGAGTTGTCAAAGGTTATTCCCAGGTCTTGAATAGTTGTTAATGGATTAAGCATTAAGCGTGGTTTGGTTGATACTGTATTCAAATTGTATGGTTCTGCATTTTTTGGTGAAGGATATTGAGTTGCATTTTTCTGTGTTGAAGTAAAGGTCATTGTCTATGCACCATTTTTGGAGTGCGTTAAGGTCAATTTGAAGGAGGTGACAGTCATGTATAGTGTTGATTGATTTGTATATTTTGAGGTTGTCAGCGAAAAGTAGTAGGTTGGAGTGTTTTATGACTTCTTTTATGTCGTTAATAAATATTAGAAAGAGAAGAGGCCCTAGGCGGGATCCCTGGCTTATACCGTAGGTAGTGAAAAATGGGGTGCTTGAGTGGCCGCAGATGACAACTATGTGGGTTCTTTCTGTGATGTAGCTTTTAAACCATTTTAGTAAGGTACCGTGTATCCCAAATGTTGCTAATTTTTCTACGAGAAGGGATTGATTTACCTTGTCGAAAGCCTTTGCAAAGTCGGTGTAGATAGAGTCGACCTGAAGTTGGTTGTCAATTGCATTACAGATGAACTGGGAATATATGAGAAGATTAGACGTTACTGAGCGATGTGGAAAGTAGCCATGTTGAAGAGGGGTTATTGTGTTTGTGATGTGGTTGAGAATAAGGTGGTGGATAAGAGACTCAAAGATTTTCCCGAAGCAGTCTAATTTCGCGATTGGTCTGTAATTTTAAACATATTATCATGATACATGTATACAGGGTGTCTCATAGTTAGTACCAAAAAATGTATAAAAATATATAAAAATGTATATTGGTAATGAGTCGAAAATGTTCAAGCAACCATTATATTGCATATCTCCATCGATAGTTATGGAGACATGCAATATCAAAGTTTGCATTTTTTTTTTCAACAATTCCGACTTATTTTTTGCAAAAAGGTGAAGTATATCATTACAGTAACTTATATCGATTATGAAAAATTCATACGCTTTTATACTTACATAATATATATACATGTGGAATAAAATTATAAAAACCTAGAAAAAATTGAAAATAGAATTTTTTTACAAGGTTTTTATCATTGTATTTGAGTTATATTGAAGCAAAAGAATTTTTCATAATCGATATGAGTTACACCTGCATATCGACGGCTCCTACGTATAATATCGTAACCCACAAATCGACGATTTTGAGTTTTTTGTTTATACACATGTGTATTTAATTATATATTTAATTTCAAGAAAGAAAAAAAAATATTTTGCAATATACCTATAATGTTTTTTAATTATAAATTTTTTTTCTTACTTGGAATTAAATATATAATTAAATACCTATAAAATACACAGTAAACTCAAAATCGTCGATTTGTGGGTTACGATAGTATACGTAGGAGCCGTCGATATGGTGCAAGTATAGCTGTGTTATTTATTTGAATACAATAATAAATGCTTTTATGAAATGATGATTAGTTTTTCATTATTATAAGGCTAATTGGCTGTATTCTGAACTAAGCAATATTGCTACTTCTGTACCTTAACACTTATGTATAACATTGTAATCCTGCCAATTTTGACGTTTTAAGTTTGAAAGGTTTTAAATTAATGAGTTCAATCAATCAGAAAGTTAAGTTATTCACAATTATGAATAATGAGCTTTCTAATCGATTGAATTTATTAATTTCCAACCTGTCAAACTCAAAATGTCAAAATTGGCAGCATTACAATGTTATACAATGACTGTCTAGATACAGAAATAGTGATATTGTTTAGTTCAGAATACGGCCAAAATATGTATATTAAATTTAGTCATAATCAACTGAGTTTTGTTACTGACTTTGTCACATTTTGTTGGTTGCGAAATGCCAAAACAATTTTGGTTAATTACTGTCTGATTTCTTTACTTTGGTTCATTTAAAGGAACTTTTTAAAACTTTGTTTGGTGTATCAATATACGCCGGTAGCCTTTGCAATTTTTTCGTCTATATGTTATATTGGTCTATACATCCAGTATATAGTTCGTAGTTCAGCACATTATACTCGTAGTAATAGTGTTAGTCTTTGATATCGTAGCGTTTAGGGCGGGCCTTTAAAAATAAATTTTTGAAATTTAATTAAATTACATTTTTGCAGCTTGAAATGTTATTAAAAAACTCTTATGTTTTTAACATTCTGCAAGCCAGTCAAAGCAATCCTGACTAATCAATAGTATTCAATTGATTCATCAAGAACATTATTTATGAACTATACAAAAGTGAACATGATAATAAATAAATTTTAACAATTTTCTTTGTTCATTTCAGAAGAAATCATTGACTTTGTTTATTTCTATATTATTTAAAAGGTACCGTCATTTGGGGTCAATAGAGACATGTTTCACCTTTCAACATTCACTTACTTTACAAAAGTTGAGATAAGTGCTATTATTTGTTGTTATAAAAGTGTCTCTATTATCCCTCTACTAAGTCATTACTGAACTACGACTCTACATTTCAAATATAACAAGATAATAAGATTTTTGGTCAGTGTCTCTTTTTACCAGAAAGTGGGGACAATACAGACACGAAACATAAAATTGATACCGCAGACAAGAAAAAGGAAGATAGATACTTTTTCTTAAATAGTTTTTTGAATAAAACTAAAATGTTATTGAAAAGAAATTTCCTTTTATTAGAAAAATACACGAAAAATAACAATAAGTATATATTAAAAGGCACAAGTATATTAAAAAATAGAGTTTAATTTATCTTTTATTACTTCTTGGATTAGGTTTGTAGATACGTGGCATTTTATGTGAAGAAAATATAAAGATAGCAAGATTTACGATAGTAATGAAAAAAAAACTTTTCATTGTAAATATTCTAAAATGGTTTATGTTGTTTATTTACAAACAGACTTTCTCTATTGAACCTGATGACGTCTCTATTAACCTCGTAAAGGGTCTCTATTCACCCAAATGGAGTCTCTATTAACCTCTATTTATTTTTCAAAGCGAGTCTTGATTTAATTCATCTAGATTTACAAATATAAACAAAAACTGGACACAAGTATATTCAAGAGGTAGAAAAAGTTTTAGTTTTTTGGGAAAATACAAATAAATAATATTTATTCGCTTTTTCCAAGGTTTTTAGTAAAGTTTCTGATGATAAATCTGACATCCATATATACTTTCTTTTGTCAGATGTTTCTAGACATTTTGAAAGATATTTGTCAAGGTTACCTATTGTCATATACAAGTCTGTATTACCACTTAAAAAAAGTATAACAAGACCTTTTTGCCAAATTTCATTTAATGCCTGTATATTCACACCAATTTTTTCCCCTCCTATTGTCTCTATTCACCACGCTGTCTCTATTGATCCCAAATTACGGTATTGTTAAATAAGTATTGTTAGTGTTCTTGTTTAAACTGTTTTATTATTTTTCTATTAGAAGTCTTGTAATTTATCATTTCTAGGTTATGAGGGACCCCGACACTGGAAACTCTAAAGCCTTCGCATTTATAAACTTTGCTTCGTTTGAAGCCAGTGATGCAGCGATTGAAGCGATGAATAGCCAGTATCTGTGCAATAGGCCGATTTCAGTATCTTACGCCTTTAAAAAGGATGTCAAGGGGGAGAGACACGGTTCAGCAGCGGAAAGGTAATTATTTTCATTTAGTGTGTAATATATCAAACCTATTTTATTTATATAGATTGTAGCTATGGCAAAGTAAAATAACAAACTTTGTCAAAATAACAATGAATAAATTCATACAAAAATGGTAAAAGAGCGCCAGACTTAGCAAAGCACTTAGACTTAGCAAAGCACTTTTAAAAAAAATTTGTGTTACAGTAACTTATATTGTGTACAGTCCCTTATATAAAGTGTCAAAATGAATTCCTGTCCTATCTGAATTTGAATAGTTTTGATATTCTCACTGTGTGTGATGAATGTCCTACTATTGTACTACATATTTGTTAATTATATATACCTATGTACTTTTTGTCAATTAACTTGTACTATTTTTTCTTACAGGTTATTGGCATCTCAGAACCCGCTGTCTCATGCAGACCGTCCCCATCAGCTGTTTGCTGATGCTCCCCCCACGACAATGCCCATGCCCTTGCCCCCTCCTCCTATTGGTATGATGGTGCCTCCTCCGCCCCCATCTACCCCTGGCCCTCCATTGCCACCTCCCAGTCCCAGTCCCTTCCCTGCTGGAATACCACCTCCGCCTCTTCCTCCCATGAATCTGCCACCTGGACCACCTCCCGGCATGGGAATGGCTCCTCCCCCTAACATGGGCAACATGGGAAATATGGGTAACATGAACAATATGGCTCCTCCGCCTCCCCCGCAAGGCCAGCACGGGCCTCCTCTGCCACCTCCTCTGCCGCCGAGGATGATGTGGCCAGGTGGCCCCCCCGGAGGTCCGGGATTCGGACCCCCTGGACCTCCGTTTGGCCCCCACTTCGGTCCTCCACCGCCACCTGGCGTGAGAGGCCCGCCCCCACCCTGGAGAGGGCCTCCTCCGCCACCGCACCACGGGTACGGGCCAGGAAGGCCACCGATGCCTCCCCGGGGACCCCCGCCGCCGCCTAATTTCTATGTTAATAATGACAATGGGAACTATAATAACTATTAATCTAAATCAGTGATGTGCTAAGTTTGGAGTTTAGTGTTGCTGTATTTCACATGAGGTTGTACATATTTTCTTGTACCGTAATCCTCTTTCTATGTCTACCTACTGATGTTATGTTGACCAAATAAATGAATTTAACATGACCGTTGCAACAATATTATGCAAATTATAAAAGAATACTAAATAAAGTATGTAGTTAAAAATAAAATGCCTACCAAGATTTGTGGTACAATATGAGTTTCAAAAGAGAAAAACATAATGTGGTATGTATGTATAGTGAATCCTCAATTGATCATTTTTGAAGAGACAAACCAAAATAAACTATTAATGATATATTAATGAATATACAAAAAAAATCACATTAAAATGTTTAGTATAAAAATATGGATTAATACGTATTCTAAAAATATACATATTTTACATGGAAACGAATGTGATTAAATAAAAATAAAAATGGAAAGTTGTACTGGGTAAATCAAGGAAACGTGAATGGAGCAATTTCTATCATTCAAATGAATATTAATTTATTTCTTTCACTCAGTCAATAGATATTGAATTAATACAGACAAAATAGGTTATTTTATTAGTAGTTAAGTATTTTTTTTTACATACAGGGTGTACCAGAGCTAGCATCAGAATTTTGGTAGGTAGATTTCTGACTATGTTATGAATCTAAAATATTCAAGCAACCATGGCCTAATGTCAATAGTTATGGAGATATGCAATATCAAAGTTTACATTTTTTTCTCAATATTTCTTCTTATTTTTTGCAAAAAGTTGAACTATCATTACAATAATTTATGTCGATTATGAAAAAATCATTCGCTTTAATACAAGTCGAATAAAATGATAAAAACCTTGTAAAAATTGAAAAAAGTTATTTTTTACAAGGTTTTTATCATTTTAAGCAAATGAATTTTTCATAATTTATATAAGTTACTGTAATGATAGTACAACTTTTTGCAAAAAATAAGCCAAAAATATTGAAAAAAAATGCAAACTTTGATATTGCATATCTCCATAACTATTGATATTAGGTCATGGTTGCTTGAACATTTTAGACTCATAACATAGTCAGGAATCTACTGGCGAAGTTTCTGCTGCTAGCTCTGGTACACCCTGTATGTAACCTTAAAACTGCTAATAAGCTACATGTTACATACCCTAGATGGATATACTGCAAATAAAAAATGCTTATATTTTTATATTTTGATGGAAATATGGCAAACAAGCTTATTAAAAAAGTAAAATATGACCTCAAGTATCCAAAATTACAAATAACAACATTTTTCAAAAAGTATGGATTTACTGCCTTCTAGCTTAGTGGAGCAGTGTACAGAAACAAAATAAATTAACTAAACAATGTATTGTACATAATCTTTCATGGTCATTTGCTTTTTGGATGTTTTATCCCTGCATGCAATCGGTATTTTTTCAGTGTTCCAAATGGCATTTTTGTTTGCATCAGTTATTGAGTGTGAACAAAATAAGTTTTTAATTTTTCGAAGGCCGTGTATGGTTCTGCAAATGAAAGTGCAGGCGATGGATCATCCTCAATGACATCTTCAATCACTTCTGCTGTCTCCTTCATTCTTGCGTCTTTAAATTTTCAATGGTTTCTATCCCATACGTTGGGACATCGTCGTTGAGTGCAACAAAATTTTATCTCTATATCTTCTGAGCCAATCATCTATAGAAACCTCAACTCGTTCTTCTTGTTCATATGATGCTGCTGCTACACAGTTGTAACCACACTTTACAAAACCCTCTCACTCTTTCTTTCTCGAATATTCGGCTCATTGTTTACGAGTAGGTATGTATCGTTAATCAAAAACAAACATTTAGCTACTATATATGCCGCGTAATTTAAAAAATGCATAGAGAAACAATCAATGTGACCTACTTTTGCGTGTTTTGAATGAAATTAATTTGGACTGGAAGAAATAAACGACAAATGAGGAAAAAGGATTATTTGAGGAATGATCAATCGAGAATCCACTGTATCAAGAATCTTAATTATTATGTTTAATCATGTCAACATTTGCGATTTGATCTAATGAATTTGAGTTCATACTGACTTTCCTCTGTCCATCCATACCCACATAATTAATTTTATTATACATAATTTGAGGTACAGCTATTGTCTGCAGGCAAATTATTAATTAAAATTAACTAAATAAATATCCTAAATTCTCTCCCGGTTCTATTAAAAATATGAATTTTCACAAGATTTACTTTTAAATTCAAATTAATATAAACTATTTCTGATTTTTGTAACAATAGACATGATGACATTTTGAAATAACCTTCTATAATGTAGGTACATGTCTACTATTACCGAAAATAACATTATTTCAGTAATAAACTTTTACGTTTATGCAATTTACTAAATAAATTTTTTACAGGAATAATTGCATTTTCATCTACCTATATTTAATTTCGCACAAAAAAGCCCGCAGCTTTCACGGCGTCTACATGACGTCAAGCCTACGTAAACATTGAATTGTGTCTTTGACAACTGTTTAAAGACACAGTGATGGGTACTTATGCGTGACTTCATTCGCTCTGACCTGTGTTTCAGTTGAAATGGCAGATTGCACAATTTTATACTTTTATTTTATTGAAAATCTTATTAATCTCAATATGCATATTAAAACTGGATCATTTTTTAGAATTCTTTCAAAATATTTTCTTCTCTAAAATCACTTATTCTTTAATACTGTTCAAGAAATCACAGTGAAATTTAAGAATTTTTTTATAATATACCTCGGAAGTTAGAAGTCTTTTGCTTCTAACTTCCTTTTGGTCCTGCATGGTCTCGACTACTTGGTAGCGTTAATTACATATCTCAAAAATAAGTATATTAATTATAACCAGGAGAGAGTTAAATATGATCCATCTTTAGTGAAATAAACTTTTAGAAAGTTGATAATGTATTTAAATAGGTAGTCAAATGCAGCAATATATTTAACGTCAACATTCCATTCTTAAAAGCTACCTTGAATGTTATTATATATTCTGAAACCCAAAACTCAATATATACTTATAGATAAATATTTCATTCATGGGACCCAGTCATCAAATCTGATTGTTATTGTATTTAATACTTAGGATTTTTTGTAATGATAAAATAAATGAAATTTTACTATCAATTTGCTAATGTGTAAATTATTTTTTTATTAATAATTTTTATTTTATTTATGGAGATGACAGATTATATGATATTATAAATTTTAATAATATGCAACCGGATGACTGCCGGAAGGTTGCCGAACCTATTGTGCAATTTTAACATGTTTTTTTAGATATTTTTTTTGGCAGATTTTGGCCGTGGAATGAATTAAAAATTATTTTAGAAATGCAAAGGGTTAAAATCAAGCTTATAATTCAATTGAGTTGTAATATAATACAAATTGAGCTTATAATACAATTGAGTTGTAATATAGTACAAATTGAGCTTATAATGCAATTGATAGATTTTTAGCAATTTACGATATTACAATCGAAATGCAACACAGAAAATAATTGTACTGTTATTTTTTGTGACAATTGATAAAAAAAATCAAAATCTTGCCGGTTCTTGAACATATCCTGAAAATTTGAAGACTAAACCTACTAATAAAACAACAAATGAAAGTTAAATGGGCCGTGGACATCAATATAGACAAAACAGAAGAAAGCAAAACAATTTTAGGTTAGTTTTATTTTCCTGTAAAATTTGTCTGTTTGCCTTGAGAGTATGTGTGTATTGCATATGCATTATGCCCAATTGTAATGAAGTGATAATGCGTTTATTACATTGAAACGACATTTTACTTTTTAATATTCTTCTAACCCTTATCCTATTGGGTGGAGGTGCCTGTACCGTATAAAAGGTTCCAAATATTTCTGTCTTGGGCTTCAGCCCAATTTAGTTGCAACCTCGCTTCGCAGCAGTCCTCCAACTGTTTCCGCCACCTCCTCCTAGGACGGCCCCTTGATCTTCTGCTTTCTGGTCTTGCATGCATGCCTCTTCGGCAGTCTATCTGCCAGCATTCGCAAGATATGTTCCAGCTACTGTAACTGGTTTCTCGATAAACGTCAATAAGGGTTCTATATCGAAACATTATCTTATTTGAGTATTTCTGATTTTGTCCCTTCTGGTAACTCCTACTATTCCTCGTAGAAGTCCCATCTCAGCGGCTTGTAGCCTTGAGGGGGTTATTTCGGACAAGATCCAGTGCTCGTGGCCGTACACAAGGGATGGTCTGAAAACTTATTTGTATACTGCCAACTTTGCTCGCCGGTTCGTCCCTGCCAGCTCCTTTGTACAGTCTATGTCCATTTTAACTCAGAGAAAGAATGCGCTTGCCGAAGAATTTATAAGGTGACTTGAATCAACAAAAGTATACTCAAAATAAGCTGGATGGACAGAGTTACGTATCAAGATGTTATGGTTTGGATGAAAAAAGAAAAATAACTAATGAATACCATAAAAATCCTATAACTTCAATATTTCAGATGTATAATAAGAGAAGTACGAGATCTCACCCCTCGCAATGCAGGGAAAGATTGATGAAATTCGGGGCCCTGGAAGAAGGAGAACACCGTGGCTGAAAAATCTAAAATGGTGGTTTAGCTAGTCTACTGTAGTGCTATTTCGGGCCACAATAGATAATGATAGCCAACGTCCGTTGAACGGATAGGTTACAAGAAGGAAAAGATAGACTTCACAACATCATTGACTTGAATTTATCGGTCTCTCCTATTTTGTACATGTTTTTTATGTAAGGAATTCCATCCTATCTAACAATAAGTTATGAACGGCATTTTGTACGGTTATCTCCTTTTTTGTACATGTTTTTTATGTAAGGAATTCCATCCTAGGTAACAATAAGTTATGAACGGCATTTTGTACGGTTATCTCCTTTTTTGTACATGTTTTTTATGTAAGGAATTCCATCCTATCTAACAATAAGTTATGAACGGCATTTTGTACGGTTATCTCCTTTTTTGTACATTTTTTTATGTAAGGAATTCCATCCTAGGTAACAAACAATAAGTTATGAACGGCATTTTGTACGGTTATCCCCTTTTTTGTACATGTTTTTTATGTAAGGAATTCCATCCTATCTAACAATAAGTTATGAACGGCATTTTGTACGGTTATCCCCTTTTTTGTACATGTTTTTTATGTAAGGAATTCCATCCTAGGTAACAATAAGTTATGAACGGCATTTTGTACGGTTATCTCCTTTTTTGTACATGTTTTTTATGTAAGGAATTCCATCCTATCTAACTATTCGAAAATTCGTCCTAAACTACTTGGTATTACAAAATAATTTACAAAATACATATAAAAGGCAAATACAAAAAAAGTGAATATACAGTTTATATTTTATTTTTATAAAATGTCGTACAGTTTTGTACGTACTGAAGTTTGCGCATGTACCATTCCACCAACGAGACCTAAATTTTGTCTTCTGCGCATTCCCCCACTACGCCAAAGAATTTCAAGAAGTTTGCCGGCAACTGTAATTGCGTAGAACAATGACTGAAAGGCAGGGTATTCATTCATTCAGGGAAAATTCGTTGCGAAGTAATATTAGCGAGAATAGACTACCTCCAAGTTTTTATTTTAACGACTAGGTACAGAGAGAGACATTGAATGAGGTTGAGAAATATGTTAGTATCTGAAGATAAAACGCATTTATAATAATAATATGTCCAATTTTGTAGATAACGCGTTTTTTCATAGTAGGTAGGTACCCATGTATAATTTTTTAGTCATATTACAGAAAATGCAAATTGATAATATTTATAAACGATTTTAAAAGTTGTGATTGGGCGAAATTTCGTGAAACCGTTTATGACAAAATTCGCTCTTGATTATAAATGCTTGTATTTTATTATACACATTATATGTGTAAATCAAAGTGTAGGTACATCTCTCGCGCAGAATATATTCGTAGGTACCTACCTACACTGATCCATCGGGTGGTGCCAAGATGCTTCCATGGATCGGCTCGCACTTTATGAATTACGGACTTTTAGGCGGTTGCCTGGTCTGACTAGGCTGAAGTCTGTCCCTCTTGCGAATTATTATAGGTACCTACGGGTTACAAACAGAGCAACCAATGCGCAAAAAATAAAAATGTTAATTTTATCATTTCGGGAACCAGTGACTATTCAGTGTTAAGAACTACTGGTTTTACAATGTTCAATGAAAAAATTCCAATCAAAGATGCAATTTGGTGAATTAGGACCCATTAGCGTTCTATAAAATTTTTGGTAGGTATCGGTTAGTGATGGTTAAACCGTTTATTTTAACCGTTTATTTTCGGTACGGCTATTTGGGATTTATATCTGGTTGTATCAATGATTGATAACTGAGATATATCTAATTGGTTGAGATATACCCAACGAATCGCAAAAAATCAGTTCCCAGTCATCAACGTAATCAGATAGGTACAAATCTCAAATAATGATTAGTGTGTCACCGGATAAAATACCATTACTAGTATCGGTACTTTTGTGAGTATCGATAGTTTTACGAGCCAGGGCCATCCTCAAACAAAAAGAAAATAGGGCACAGCTTTATGACTACTTTTACTTATAATAATAATAATATTTTCAAAGTTCTTAAATCAATATCAATAAAAATTCTAAAATAATAGTAATAGTATAGAGTGCTTCATGTCTTGCTACACTACCGCTCGTTACGGTTATGGAATCGCATATCTGTAGCTATTCTGTATCCGATGCCATTCTTTAATTACGGATCCAGACCTCCATGACAGCGCCGCTTGCACCAGTCAGTTGGTGCTGTGCTCCAGCCTCAGCTTGAGGCCAGCAACACGATGTCTCAGGAGCGGGACGAATCCATGAACTCGGCCTTCGGCAAACATTGTGGAAGCGCTGCAATAACGTGCCAACCCAGCCCAGTACTGAGTTTATGGGGCGCCAAATTTTTAGATAAAATATGAAAAAAACAAATTTGAAACATTTGTTTTAATAATCGATATTGTGACTTAAAAATGTGGATGCATTTGTAGAAATAAACGAGTAGGTAAAGGAAATATTTTATAGGTAGCTTAACAACATAATGCTCTTACCGCTAATATGTAGGCAGGTAGGTACCTATTCATAAGCTTTAATCCACCGCATTTATGTGAATACTATTTTTTTATTCTGTATTCATATTATTTTTAGTTACGGTGGAACCAGTTGGATAGAAATATTTGGCTTTAGCGCTATTTAATACCTAGGTATAGATTATAGATGATAAGGAAGCATAAAATGAACGTCGCAAAAATGATGTATTGAATTTGCGATTGATTGATTCATCGAGGCAACCTTTTTTTAACAAAATTTTATATTGCCTCGGTAACTTATTTAAAGTTTACATATAGTTGAAGAGAGGAGACCAATCTTTGGGCCCAATTTTTATTTATTTACGATACTGGTCCGTGCCGTAGAGTTCCTCGGGCTAAACATCAACATTTACAAGATTCTACTAGTTCACCATTTAGCTTGATCCTTATCGTTTAAAGTATTGCAGAGATTTAAATACAATGTCATTTACCTGCTGCGAAGTCAGCCCCCACAATAACCATCTATTTTTAGGCATTTTATTAAATCAATACGATTCACCAACCTTGAAGTTTATTTGGTTTATTCGACACGTGGCACAAATAAATATACGAAAAAAGTATTCTTCATATTTTCGTGAACTCACAAAATATTAATTTTTCAGAGCAAGAAAACACTTTATGGCTTGACATTATAATAACATTTAAATTATTTAAAATTTATTAAAAAAACTTAGTTTTAAACAACTTACTACATTTTTAAAGCACTTATTACTTTTATATATATATATATATATATCTGCATGCAAGTAGCGGTTCGTATGGGTCGGCTTCCTGTAGACTCTGTGCCCAAGACTACCATCTGTGTTCCTTTTCACTTCTACATCCAGAAATAGTAGTTTATTTTCTTTTTCTATCTCCATGGTAAATTTTAATTTCTTGTGCAGCGTGTTGAGGTGTTCGAGAAAGTCCTGTAGTTTTTCTTTCCCGTAAGGCCAGATTGCAAACACGTCATCAACATACCTCCACCAAACCTTGGGGATCAAAGTTGCTGTGTCTAGAGCCGTTTCTTCGAATTTCTCCATTACGAAGTTTGCAATTACTGGGGAAAGTGGGTTTTCCATCGCTACACCTTCCACTTGTTGGAAAAGTTCACCCTGAAATGAAAAGTATCCACTTGTTAGGCAGTGTCGAAAAAGTGCGCACATGTCTTCCTCATAGACTTCTTCCAAAAGACTCATAGCATCGTCCACAGGCACATTTGTGAAGAGAGATATAACGTCAAAACTGACTAATATATCATCACTTTCTATCTAGAAATCTTTCGACACTGGGAAAATTTTATTTTTAAACTACGCTTGTATTTAAATGTACTAAAAAGTAAAAAATAAATTTTCGGCCAAAAAAATTTGCCTCATATTCTAAAGCGTGGGCATTTTCCCTCCATCGACAATAGAATTATATAATCTATATTAATATCGTAAGTGCCCACCTTTTATTTTGAAGGTGAGGTAAACATTTTTTGGCAGAAAAGCATTTTTTAAAATAAAATAAATATTATAAATACAGAAAAAAATAAAACAAAAGCTATAAGGTTCGTGATAGTGAATTGAACCTTTTTTTGCATCTTTTGCGAAAAAACGTCGCCCTATATTCGGAGTAATACGGTAGCATAAAATATATTTCAGATTTAACTTTCCGGCAATAACAAGAGTCATAAGACAAAGGTGAAAGTGATACTGATATGATGATTGACACTGGAATTTACTGCCTTTTGTGAACTTCACGTATTTAATACAATGAGTATCATCAACAATATGATTTGGTGTCTGATAGAGTATGACAAATTTGAAAATTAAAAATCATTACGCATTTTTGAAGTGAAACTTATTTATTATTACTTCGTATTTATTATTACAACTTGACGAACTTCTTAAAATGTCGATAAATAATAAATAGCATATTTAACAATAAAAATAATTTTGATTCTGCTAATGTTCGTACCTCGAATCTTTCGATTCGATGCTACTCTAGAGATCGAGTATAGTACTCGAGTATCGAGTAGTAAAATCTTTAAATACTCGAGTTGATTTTATGTACCAAAATAGCTGATTAAATGTCTGAACGGTTTTTAGATATTTTTCCCGTATATAAATATACACGGTTCGTCAGTTATTGTTTAGTTCATAATTTATTATTAAATTAGTTTTTAATTGTCTCACCTAATATTAAATCATTATCAAATCCAGTACACTACAATTCGCTGATGGATTACTAGGTACCAATATAATATAAACATATTACAACAATCAAGATAAATTATAGATGTCTCGTAAAGACGAAATTATACTTTTTTAAGGGAAAGTAGATATGAAAGTCTTTGGGTGTTCATAGGGCTTACGAACTATAGTACGGCTGGCTTAAGTGATCACTTTACACAATGTAACCTTCACCATTTCCACCCATGATAGAGGACCACATCTATCAAATTTTTGGAAGTTGTATATTTTTTTTAAGGGAAAGAATTAGTAGGTATTTATTTATTTAAGTGACGCTAGGCGGAACATGAAATGATTCGCGTCTTTGCTAAGCCCTTGTATATATTTATAGTATTTTTTTTCGGTCCACGGAGAGGCGGCGGTAGCAACATGAGTTAAGCGGCCGGTTCGGGTGTGCTGGTCTGGGGTTAGAGATCCATATCCGGCTGTTTAAATAGTTTTTTAGCCGTGAATTAGAACGAAATTACGAACAACAGTATAACAGACAAACAGGCGGACGGACAGATAACGTAATTATTATGTTTGATAAGTAAAAAAAACAATATTTCATCATTTATGAATTACGATTTTTTCGACGATGAATATTACTCGAGAATTTTTCAATATACTATCGAGTACCTACGTAAAATATGGACGTAGAGATTCTCGAGTACCTATACTCGAGAATCAAGTAGACACTCGAATTGGAGACTAGCTGTCAGGCGCATTATTCGTACCGTTGACCCGGCTAATTTACTGTATACAAAGCCAATATTATGGTTTGTTTTTGTGATGGTGGCGTTTGACCGTTTGAATTTACTCTCAAGTGCCCAAGAAATTTCACTTCAATAAGTCTAATCTTGACTGCAATAACTTTTTGATCTTATTTGTTTTAGTCACATGGTTACATGCGATATCCAACTGTCCATCGAAATTCATCTCGTTTAAGTGATTTTTTATTAGTTTTAAATATTATAGAACTACCTATGCTCTAAAGATGCAACTTCACAACAATCAAATGTGTTTTCAGTAATGAAATATGTAGCTTCAATTTATATTATTTTGTTTTCACTATATTGTCAGCTGCTCATCTCGGCACAGGTTCTTCCTAGTGAGATGAGCGGCTCCCTTTCCTACCAGCATGTAAGCCAGCATCAAGATGACGATAAATAAGTTGATTTATTAATAAATAAATAAATAAATATTAGTTTTATAGAAGATATCACAGATTACATGAATTTAATGTATCCCGATGTCATCTAGCATGTATTACTCAAAGGTTATTTGAGCTATTTGAAAATGGAATAGTGTGTATATTATTTACGAAAAACTAAAAACTATTAGTGTCAGATTTTTTGAAAATATTTAGTGGTTTAAACAGCGAAAACAGGTAATCGCAGTTCCCCAGAATGGAAAAGTTTGTGGTTCGCATCCCTGTGGTAATTAAATATTTTGTCAATAGATACATAGTCTTTCTCTATTTCTTTCTAATTAGTTAATCTAATTTCTTCTCAATTTTTTATGTTGCACGCTTTTTAGTAGACCTTCTGTCTAGCAAGAATCGCGTTGGGACAAGTAGGGGGGGGTTAAGATACCAGGAAAATTTAATATTGTATGTTGAAGAGTGTGTCAAGTACCTGGGTAAAACGACAACAAAACGGGAACAACTTTTGACATTTCATTTCACCGGAGCGCCTACTTGGAGGCAGGGTTCCGAATACAATTTTCATCGGCGCAGTTATTTAATTGATAAACTTGAGTTTCCACTTCGGCATATTCTTTGTAGTTAAAAGAGGTATTTGTAAACTTGTAAACGTCGGGAAATATTTTGACAGACTTAAATGAAAAACGTTTTCCATATAACTTGACATTATTAAAGAGAGCGGTTTCTGTTAATATTTTGGGGGCTTAATTTAAATTAACACAGCAGCCCTCGAATTTTTCCATGAAAACAAATGTTTAATGTTTCAGATAATTTAGAAAAAAATATTAGCTTAATTAAGCAATTTATTTATATACCTAGGTACCCCGGATACCTCTAGCACAGGCGTTCTCAAACGTTGTTCCGCAGAACTCTAGGGTGCAGCATATAAAATTTAAGTTTGTAATAAGATTAGATGCTTTTAAAATTAATTAATTTGCTTAACTTTCCTGTACATAAAAATAAATCCCTTCAAACGATTTTGGTATTCCTCAGTCAATAAAGCGCGCTATAGGGAAATGCTTAAAATTTTTGAAGAGAATTTATGATGTGTGATCACCACATTTATAGAAGATTAATGAAGAAGTCCGCCTATACCATCCGGCTTCTTTAGTTATGTGAGATATGTCACAAATATGTACGGGTAAGTGCTGTGTAAGGATGGCAAGTAAAATAAATGAGGCACACAAGTAATTCGGAATAAAACAGTCACAGGGTTAAACTGGGTTTACCAACTGACTGGAAACATACATAAACTACGTGGCCTGATCACGAGGGGGGAGAGGGGGAGGGAGGTTGAGTAAGATGCTACGCTGGGCTACGTGGGGGGAGTCAGAGTCGAGCTACGTAATTCTTTTATTTATTTCGTTTGGCACAGTGAAAACGGTACAGAATAAACCATCGTTAAAGCTGCATGGATCAGATTTGAGTCCGAATTTTTAAAATCATTCAAAAATATCATTGTTTTCTATACCTATTATTTTATAATTGTAATTTTTTGTATTTATTATGAAAACGTCGTATTAATTTTATACCCAATTCTTAAAAATAATTTTGTATAAGAAAACAGCACAAAAGGTCTTCTGGAAATAATAGGAAGAAACTACGTTCCACTAAGGGGAGGGGTTAAAGTAATGATAGCCCAACGTTTTACAAAAAAAGTCAGAAATATTGAAAAAAAAAATGCAAACTCTGATGTCGCATATCTCCATAACTATTGATATTAAGGTCATGGTAGCTTGAACATTTTCGACTCGTAATGAAGGCAGGAATATAGTCCTGCGAGGTTATTAATGTTTTCCAAATAACCCTGAATATTTAATGTATCAATGCAATGCGATCATATACGATTTGGCACATGTCCTGCACGGTGGTTAGGCATGGACAGTGTAAGTGGCGAAAAAGAAAACAAAATAAAATTGGTAACAATTATCCGCTTAGATGGTTCATTTATTTTATTTTCTTCATCGATTGCAAAAAAAATAAATAAATCAGTTTATTTTGCGGTACCCTGTACGAATCAATATTTTACGATGAGTGATTTCTATGGTTTTATGAAATACGCTTCAAATTTTCGTCTATGTGCCACTTTGATTCGTTGTTTGCATCCGATCATAGAATTGGTAAAACCGAGAGGTTTTGAATCTTTATACATTTACAGATATATTAACTGAAAGGCAGAATTTTTTTTGAATGATATTTCTTCAAGCCGGAAATTGTTTTGCGTCCTAGAACGGCGACGACATCTTTATCGGGTAACTTGACATATCCTTACAGAATGTAGGAATTTCTGTGAGGGTTCGTCAAGTTACTCGAAAGATGGGTTGAAATGAAAATATAACATCATATATAAGTATACATTAATACGTTTCTAATACATTTTATTTGTGTTGTTGGATGAATGACAGTTAAAAAGATGCTTTTCTCTTTCTCATTCGTGCTTTTAGCATATTATATATATTACATGTACGTATGTCAGAAATTGTCATTTAAAAGTAAAAAATATGGGTTGACTTGGATGTTGTCCGGAGTATATTTTGATAGCGGCATTCGTAGTCCAGTGAGCATGATACTGGCTTCTTATACCTTGTAGAAGGTTCTGGGATCACATGTATATGCATATGTGTATATCTAGCTTATCCGCGCGGCTTCGCACGCGTTGATTTTTAATAATATATTTCTATTCATATTTTATCGATTTGTGTATTAACTTTAACATATAGATATACGTCGTTGCGGACTTTTTTATAGAACTTTTTGAGTTCTACAAATTTTTTACAAAGTATTTAAATATCTCTTACCGTTAAGGCAGATTTCGTCAAAAAACACATCGCTCTATCATTTTTTCGCCGACTTTAATTGTAAAATAGCTCACCACGAAAAGTCTTTTTATTATAACGGGATAATACAGTCCATTCTAAATATTGGTGAAAGAATTTTTGAAATCAGACGAGTGGAGGTTACCTCCTACACCCAAACTTACAAACTTTACATCTTTATATATTAGTATAGATTTACTCAATTGTGTTTTTGTGATGTGTTTCGCTACAGAAATTGGGCCTCGTGACCTGTTGCAGCATTAAAAAAACATAGGAATAATACTATGCATAAGCTAGAAATAAACCGTCAATAATAACTGGAAAATAATGTTATTTTACAGCCTTAATTTATTAAAAAAAATTAAATTCAAAAACGAAAAATTAAACATTGTTGACGTGATAAACTCATTCTCATCACACGATATCATCCATTATGATCATATCACATATGAAATCAGGTCTTGTTTGTTGTAAGATGTAAATGATAATAAACGAAATGGAGATTTCTGCTTTTTTTATTTCTTTGAACTCATCGCATAAAACCTAGTTCCCACATGTTGTTAAAACATGGTTCCTAATTATTAATTGGTATTATTTATTGACCCACAAACACTGAGGACTGAAAGTGTTACCATCATCATCATTTTCATCTTTTAATGGTAGGAGAGTAGGGGGCCCAAAATCTCGACATGGCGTTTCCATCTTCCCTTATCCTTCGCCGTTTCAGTACTTGTTAATTAATCAAGACCAAATCTTCGAACATCAAACTACTTTACAGTGATGGCATTTTAACCGGTTACATAATAACCGTTATTTGAGATTTGTATCTGATTGTATCAATGATTTTTAACTGATTTTTCGCAATTCGATAGGCAAACATCGGTACTAGACAACGGTTATAACTCTCTTACATATTTCAAATAAAAGTACCTTGTTAAACCGGTTAAAATTACATTTTGACCATAACTACCACATTTCCTTTCCCACGCACCTACCGCGGTTACTCACGAACTCTCAAATCTATTAGCCGTTCCTCTGTCATTCGCAATACGTGTCCAAGCCACCCTTATTGTGATCTTTATGTATGTAAAAGTAGGAGCTGCGCGCCGAGGGTATCTGTTGTCTTGGTACTTTTCACTCGGTTCAGTAATGATACTTCTGGTACTCCCTTAAGGTAATTCATTTTTGATGCGAACACGGAATACGTGTCACCTCAATATTCTAACTATTTTCAAACTAAGGTAAATGCTTGTGCTATGAATATAGGACTAACTTGCTGGTTCGAGGTTCGATCCCGCGACCTTTGGATCACGAGGTGAGAGTCCTAACCACAAGCACAAGACCAACAAGCTACTCTTAATTAGATATTATTAGTTATCGCTTCATATTACTATATTGTATTATTTTATTAAATTGGAAACTAAACCGATATTTTCAATCAATCCGGATTGCAGTAATGGAAGATTTTTGAGTTTTTTGGAATGTAGATGGTTAAAAAATGTTGATAAAATACTTTCATAAGAGCTGATGCTGCCTTCGGAGCTAAGCTTAGCATATTCAAACTAGGTAAGTACTTATTTTATAAGTTAAATAATTTATATTTTAATTCGTTACAAAGAGCTGGATACCTATCAATCTTCTGTGTAAATTTTAAAATATCAGTTCACTTTATTTTATTTTTAACAAACAGACCGTCAACAGATTATTATTTTTCTTTGTGGATGGAACCTATGTAGAAGGTTCTAGAGTGACATTAGAGTACAAAGTATAACTATTTTATGAACATTTTGAATATTATATAATTACAAACTTTTTCTGATAAATTAATAATAAACAATGTCTTAATGATAAAATAAATTGTAAATAATATTCAGAACAAAGTAAGGACTGTCGAAAATGAATAAATACAATTTAGGAATGAGTTCCAGATTAATTAATTAAGTTTTTGGACAATACACTTTTCACGATAAATGAATAATAAATAATAATATCTTATTATTACTGACAGGTTTTCATATATAGTTTTAATAATTCCACTCGATCTTTCAGAATACGTCATAGATAAATAGATTTTACCTGCCATAGCATCAAACAGCAAAGCGGTTCTGAAAAATATTATATCCAGCTAAAAACACAATACGCTTGTAAAAAATAATTCGTTTATGTCTTTCAGGAATATTATTGGTAGAAAAATAATGCCAAGGGTGGCCATATTACACCATTGTGAAATTCATCGAATGTTTACATTATGTATATTTTATGGAGTAGGAATATTTTCACAAGTGAAATATTCTTTGGTAATATTTTTTCGTATTTACAATGTCAACAACCTTTGTTTTTGGTTTTATCTATTATTCTCGTATCCTGATACGCAGTAGAATCTCGTTAATTAGAAATTTAAAAGATTCACGGTAAACTTTTCGAATTATGCGGAACCCTGTGAATCCGAAATTCAAGATATCAAAAAAAATTATATCGCGGTGCGATTGCGAAATTCGCAAAAAATCGTAAAAATTTCGTGAGGAACATACGACTTTTAATCATTTATACAGTGCAATATTTATTACGCTTAATCAAAGATTGCGCCATTTCTATTACCAAAAAATTCACGATATTGACATATTTGTTATTCTCACTTGTGAAAAAAATCTAAATATTTTTTTCAATTTCGTCACATTTGGATGACATTAATCGAAAATGTTTAGAATTAATGAAAGGATTCTTCAATTTTAACTCGATTTTCAATGCCTCAACTGTCTTTTTACGACTCAACAAAGCATTAGAAATACGTCTATAAAAACGTGAAATAATAATATAAGTCAGTAATAACTTAAAAACTACAAAGAAAATTAAACCTCTTAACAACACAAACACAGTTATGACAAAAAATTATTTAACTGAAAGGGAATTAAAAAAAGTGAAAAACAATGTTAAACGCTTCCAAGTACGGGTAATAAGCGCTAACTTAAACTATTCACGCATATCAAGGCAGCCTACTAAAAACTCCCCACCCGAAAAGGACCCGATTTGAACCAAAATTGAACATCATTCCAAAAGATGCGTTCCTGAAGTGATTCCAACAAGGGAATGCCTCGAGATTAGAATTTCCAATCCCGCGGGATCCCGAATACTTTTTTTTTTTTTTTTGTTTATAGAGCTTGAAACGGGGTGGTTTGTTTCAAGTTATGAGTGCAAGTGACAAAGGCGTGGAAATAACTGAAAAGTTTATTTTTAACAACAATTTATTATTAGGCAGTAAAACACAAATGTACATACGTAGCAGAAAAGATCACACAGAAATATAGACAGTCGAAATATAAAAGAGCACACAGAATATAAAATACAATTAACACGAGCACTTAGGTCTCTGGCGCAGTCACAAAATAATCAAGGCGGAATTCTGGATCTCACTTCACAGATTCGGCGGAGGCTCTTGCCGGAAAAAACTCGACGGCAAGAGCGATGGCGAAGATACTTCTCGGAGATAAACACTCGACGAGACTCGAGCTTCACATAAGCTCGACTTGATACGGCCCGGCAGGAGAACACTCGACTGCGGCAGCGATATCGCTTCCTAGGTTCGCCAGGAATCTTTCCCGGACACCTCCCAGTAAGGCGAGGACTGTTGGAGCCTTCCGAACAGTGTATCCTGGCTGGAAGTAAAAGCACACTGCTTTTATAGCTGTTCGGCGGTGGTGGGGATGGATTAGCGAACAACCGTTTATTCGTTGTTGCTAGGCGGAGGTCTCGGCAGCCAAATTCATTGGAAATATGCACCTTTGGGAAGCCAGGAAAGTTTGTGTGCGGCCGGGTTTAATGGCTTCTGAGAAATAGACACAGGTACGGGATTTTCGTTTACATCCCCCAGGTGCACGTATCAAGCTGAATAGCAATTAACGACGATACCTTGCATTTTATATCAGCAATTTTAATAAAATGTTCATTATTAATCATTGCATTAAAGTTGTAGGCGTTTTCCAAGCATCAATCAGTCAATAGAGTAGAGTAAAAACTACTAACTAGTAGTAGAGTAAAAACTACTAACTGATAGTTTTTACTCTACTTACTTACTAACTAGTAGTAGTTTCTATTACTATGTTAGGTTGATAAAATACAGAAAATATTATTCAAAGCTATATTCATTATTTGAATGTGACATGAACACTTACTAATGAACACAATTTTTAAGTACTTACTAAAAGCTCTATAGACATATACAATTAAACATACAAAACATAAATAATGCTGATCAATCCCGATAATCTCATCTAATTTTTCGGTTCGGGATTGATCTCGTAAAATGCCTCGAGACCTCGAGGGATCCCGATCTCGCGGGATCGGGATTGCATTCCCTGATTCCAACAATGGATGGAACGTTGAGAGAAGTGTGTGCATTACCGAGGAACCTACTTTGAAGGAGATTAGAATGTGTACAGTCACAGTGAGTATGAATATATGTGTTTCCGCCTATCAATGGTAATATTCGATATTATATTCACGAACACATTCTCACGGAAATGTACAAGGTTTCTATAGCGTAATTGGATAACGTGCCAGCCCCGGAAAGGAGGAGATCCGTGATTCGAATCCCAGTAGCAGCCAAATATTTTTTTGTGGATTTGATTTTTCTGTATGTCTTTCTAATTGATTAATCAATTTGGTAATATTCGGTGTTCCGAATCTGGCAAATATACCTATGCAAAATATTTACTTGCATATTTTGAATATTTACTTTATATTTTCTATACGAAAATTCTAATAAGTATTTATCAAAACACTTAGCTGTCTAAACCCACAAGACGTAGTAAAAATAAAAATTACTTAAATTATGAGAACTACATTTGGGCAGAGATCCATTACATATAACTGTAATAAATTGTATAACAGACTTCTTCCTTTTAATATACCAATATGGTCTGAAATTTTGCCGTCCCAGCTATACAGTTAGACAAAGTATATTATGAATATTATTGTTGTGTCTATTGTGTTTACTATTATCAATAGTTTTATAATGCACAAGATACCTTGGTTCATATCACTTGTCTTATCCACACTGGGAGTATCTTATCTTTCCCTTCTGTATCTTATCTAACCGAAAATATATAAGTAGGCAAAATATCTTTATGTATCAAACACATAACTTATCAATATATTGTAGTATAGTGGATAAAAAATATTAAAAATGGTGCATACTTATTGCTAAAGCAGCAGAGTCTATAATATCTCCCTTGTATTATTTTCCTTTCTTTTTTACAAGATACCTGTTACACAATGGAACGATTACAATTATTATTTTGAGTTCATCCAATTAAAATATACAATTTTTATGTGTAAAAGGAAAAGTTTGCTGTACATAATTATAATGCATTAATAATAAATTATATAATAAACTTCCTTTATATTCAGTTGGCTTTTATCATTCCATTATATTTCATTTTTCATTATATGCATTGTCAACAAGTGTATATTTAAGTGTTTATTTGTAGTGTTTAAGGAATACTTTAGATACTATTGATACATTAAAAAAATTAATAAAACTTCAATATAAAAAACAAGGTGTAAAAATTCTTGCTGTTTATTTGGATAATAGAAAGTAGGTATAATATGGGTTGGGTCTGAAGACAATTTACGATTTAAAAATCAAATACCTTTTGTATTAATATTCTATTTTTCTTAATCTCTTACACGGTATTTTACAAAGCTACGTGATTTTTTAATGTAGGTAATTATATTGAATGGATTTTTTTTAATAACTTTTCGTATTTTTAGGACTGATTTATATTTATTTCATTGATATACTACAACATAAGGAATTTATTTTATTTATAGGACTAAGGTATTTTCTCTTCCAAGTTCCCAACTCAATATAAAAACAGATATTTTTAATATTATTTTTAAATATGACGTTTTAATAAAAAGCTGATTATTATCTGAGAAAGGCATTTTATACGTGAATACATGTTATTTCACTGCTGATTTTTTTTATTTACTTATTTATTTTTTTAATAAATATTTAACTAGAGTTAAGAAAGTATATAACAACATGATACAAATGATGGAATTAAAAAAGTATATAACAATATGGTATAACAAAATGATACAAATGACAGAAATAAGAAAGTATATAATAAAATAATACAACACTTTTTTAATTATTGAAGAATATTTGTGAGAATATTTTAAAGCCTTTTATTTCCCACCGGGTAAGGTTATCGTTAAGGTTCTTATCTCCACGGTGACGGGGCCCAAAAGCTCTCGAGTGTTCAGGGCGATAAAGCAGAATGGCAAGTAGTAAAACAACACTTGTTGAATCATGTAAACTTATTACGATCGCATAATCGGACGCCGTCCCTTCGTTGAGGTTGTTTCATTTTATTCAACTGTTCTTTGTCGGTTTTCCCTAAGAGTAAAGGCCTGTTTCGGTTGTGCGAAATGACGGAAAAATTTGATAAATTAAATTCGAAAAATTTAATGATACTGGAGCTAATAATGTGTATGAAAAGGCAGTGAAAAAACGTTAATATATTTCTGAATACTAATTATTAATGTCCATGTATTTAAGATATTGATATAATAATTTAAATGTTTGAAAGGATAAATCGGAAACAATGCCGCAAAACGGAGGTCGATTTCTACAGCTTCTTTATGATTTGCGATCGGGTTTTGTATCGCGAAAAAGGGTTAATTACAACGGACCAGCGCGCAGCGGTGTTTATTACCGTAAACAGAAACTTCTGTAAAATAATTATAAATAATGTATTTAAAACTCTCGCGGATTCGTGAATACTTCAAAAATAAATCCTTCACTTAAAAAACATACAAAGACGAAATTTTTGGCATATTTGGCGTATTTTTTTTTATTGGTTAGAAATTTATTTTCTGTAATACGCCCATTTGAAACATCTATAGCTTATTATTAAAATGAGCCTAACGATGAATGAATTAATATTTATTATATTGTCATAATCGGCTGTTTGCGGTTGTTCATTGTAAATTAAATTAAACATACCGAAATCACCAATCTTTCTCCAGGATAAAATACAAACTAAACATAACGAAATATGGGTAATTATATATTAGTGTCTAGTGTTAGGGTGGGGATGGATGATTGGCTGGGGGGACATAGGACTGAAGATTAGTTAAATTATAGAAAAATTATAGAAGTCTCAAAGAGACGAGGCTATTTATATGAGAAACGTGTATGGAAGACAATAACAAGACACAAGTGGTGAAAACAAAAAGAATTGTGTTTTATTTTAATAGTAATGTCACCACAAAGTTCAAGCCTTCATTCAGAAGAAAAAATATTCTTCGAACAAGTAGTAAATAAGTTTTTTGGCCAGTTTGTTTTGTACTATAATTTTTTTGTGTGAAGCGCCCTTGAGGCGAGTACCTACTCAAAAAAAGGACGCTATGTAAATCATCCAATTATCAGCCGCAACCATGCTTCAACGGGACCGACCAATGCAACCTGACTCCCTCCTATGTGAAATATGCGGGAGAGAGGGCTATTTTCCCATGGCAAAGCTCATGAGAGTCGCAGCAACAATACCTAAGTCAGAATGGCGTTGGGATCCTCGATCACGAGGCCCGGCTACAATAACCAATTATTATTATTATATTTGAAGGGACTATGCTACAGACGTCTGTAGTCATTCTCGTGAAATAGTATACAGAACACACATATGAAAATATTGTTGGAAATAATTTCGCTTAAAAAATATTTTTAAGTAGGTGGCAGGGTTCACATCGGCCTTAACTCTCGTTGATAAGGCGCGAGGGCGGGACTTCAGTAGACGCCGGGACGTCAGAACGTTTCGACGCCGAGAGCCGCGCCGAAGGCAAATTCGCGCGTAGAGGCGAGTAACGCTTCGTAGAAAACTGTAAAGAAAATACCAAGAAGCATGGAAAATCCTTTCGTACGAAACTGAAAATAAGTATCGTCAAAAATAAAGTGTTAACTATTGAGTGTACTCTTCAATTTTGACGTACAACTTAATGTGCGGAGTTCTTGTGACAATAATTATTGTACCAGATAAATTATTGTTTAATTTTCTTTCGTAAATCGAGTGAGTAGTGAAGCGTAGTGTAGTGTAAAGTGATTTTTTTAATCATGTTTATAATATATTATATTTTTAACAAACGTAAAATTGTTTTGAAGTTATGATTGAATTGTGTTCCAGTGCCTTCTTTAGCCATTTTAATTCCAATGTAAGTAAATATGTTATATTTTACTACTAATAATTTTCACGTATCTTATCTTATAATTTTTTTAAGTATTATATTATGTATAAAAAAATTATATGAAATTAATATTTTTTTAATATTAATTGATTAATTTTGTATTTATACAAGCTAGTTAATGAAAATATTTATAATTAAAATACATAATTTTATAATTTAGATTTGAGCAGTTTAATTGAATGTGAACTGTCTTTAAAAAATACCTACATGTATTTCAGTTTACATATTGTAATAGCGAAAAGTCACAGACTTCTACTCATATATTATTTAAGTTAATTTGCAGAATTGAAAATTCTAGTACCTACCCAAAATAGTCGTGGAATAATTTACAAGAGCAGTATGACAATTGAGCACCTCACATCCCGGCTACCTGTTGCGCATTATTTCAGAATAGTAAAATTTTACAGAGACTTAAGGGATTACGTCTTTGGATAAAAGTCTCTGTATTTTAAAGAGTTCAAAAGGTTATTATTGTTTGGCGTAATTGTCGATACGAAGTCAGGGATGGAAAACGTTTTGGGACCGTTTTTCAAATATGTTTTGTTAATGTTAATTACAGATCCAAATTGAATTAGTAGGGTATGTTACAATTCATTTTATTACTTAGTGTAGTGTTCGCTACCCAACAAATGTACTTTATTTTACTAAGAGATTTAAAAGTTAGTTTTTGCTTGCGTGTGAAAAACTCTTTGCGTATGAAGCTAGACTGAAACTATTTAATCTTATCTTTTATGCCTTCAAATTTGTAATCTTATCGTCTTTATATTTAAATTAATTATTAAAATATTTTATTTTATAATGTATGGACCTGATTTTAGGTTTCCGAAATTTATAAAAATATGGAAACAAATTCAATTGTTTTTTTTATATTATGTTTTAAAATAGTTGTTTTTTAAAATCATTATTTTTTTTAATATTATGTTTTAAAATCTAGAATTATATCCTTATTTTGAAATTTTGGACAGTAGAAATAGTCATTTGTTATCCTAATTAAATATTTATGCATATCTACCTGACGTATTTTAAAGGAAATTAATGCATCACTCCTCTGTAATTGAACGGTTTTATTTCAAATTTATTTAGAGCATCAAATTGTACAGAGATGAACTAAACCCCTTCTTTAGGCGAGGAGTTTGGATCATAACGGAAGTATGTCCTTCCTCGCGTATCTATATTTAAGACACATGAATATTGTTGTTAAAGTATTTATTCTTACATAGTTATGTCCTTTAGTAAACAAAGAGTTTTTTTAAAGTAAATTTTTATGTATTGCGTACGTTGTAAATTTTTTAAAATTCCATTGTTCCAGTCTCTTCAAATCGTCATTTTGTAAAAATTATTTAAGATATCACAATTATAATAATTTCGGTGTCTGTCCGTCCGTCGTAACTTCTTTATAGTAATTTTATTATTATTATTATTTATTTTTTTATATATTTTTCGATCCTAAGGAAATATATATTTATATATTTCCTTAGGATCGACATGTAAAAGTACCGTAATTTTTGTCGGGTTACAGCTAGTTGTAATATATAATATTTTTTAAGGGCCATTTCATAATTGTTTCAAAATTTACAAGCTCGTATTAATTTTTTTAACCAAATCTAATGTATTTGAACCGGCCATAGAACCAGACCGTGTATCAATAAATTTACGTTAGTTCATGGCTGTACCGGGTGTAACAGAGCTAGTAGGATTTCTGCCTTGATCGTGAGTGGAGTGGAAAATGTTCAAGCAATCATGGCCTAGTTGTGGAGTTATGCGATATTAAAGTTTTCATTTTTGTCTCAGTATTTCTGATTTATTTTTTACAAAACGTTGAACTATCATTACAGTAACTTATATAGATTACGAAAAATTAATTCGTTTCAATATAAGTTAAATAAAATGATAAAAACCCTGCAGAAATTCCAATTGAAGTTGGATGGTTTTTGTCATTTTATTTGACTTGTATTAAAGGGAATACATTTTTAATATTCGATTCGATATGTTACTCTAAAGATTGTTCAACAATTTACAAAAAAGGTGGGAAATATTGAAAAAAAAATGCAATATTTGATGTCGCATATCTCCGTAACTCCCCTCCATTCTCTATAATCTCCTCCATCTCCAAACCATTGATATGTCATGGTTATGTTTGCTTGAACATTTTTAACTCATAATTAAAGCAGGAATCCGCCTGTAAAGTATTTCGTTCTGGCTCTGATACACTCTGTATATTATGGTAGTCTGTGTTTACAAAGAAAGAAGGGCCAGACGCTAAGTTGGGCTTTTGTTTACATTCGATTACGTCAGTTTTTCCAATACAAAATTATTTACAACTTTGTTTATATATTCACGAATAATAAAGGATATCTTTTCGGTCTTCGAATTTGTGAGAAGTTTCTCTTTATTTTGTTTTGTATAAAAGCATGCTTATACTAAATATACGCTCATGGCGTTCATACATCGTCAAAAAACCATATCCAAGTACAACTACAATTTTTTGGAAAAAAATCGTCACCAAAATAGATAATTATCTAAGTAACAATGTCTATCATTAACGCTATCAGAGTAAAATATCAATCTCGAACGCTCAGATGGCCCTACGCTTCGCTAGATGGCGCTGTTCTCACAGCCTTAACTCTCTCCCGAAAGGACGCTAACAAATTTTCTAATTTGAATTTTTGGAGCGTTTTTCCATGTTTCTATGGACTTTTTGTCTGATGTTTCTTTCTGTACATTCTTTCTGTACATCGACCATAATTTTGCATTCGAACCAAAGATCTTAGACAGGTAAGCCCAAGAATTACCATGCGCGTCTTGTCAAAGGAGGTAAAGAGGAAAGGAGATCTACAAGCACCCGATGAATGTTGAATAGAGAAGATGGTCACAAATTAAAAACATCACGGTATCCGGAGCTTCAGAATAATCTCGTCACAGATTCCGCAAAGATAGTGGTCCGACCGTAGACGAAACACACACATAACATCAGTCGATTTGTGATAATAAATGTCTCCAAAACGTTATCTCCGGCTGAAAAAGACTCATCAGCCATGACCTAAACATGAAATAGGAATGAGAATGGTACGATGCTATATGTTCTTTGTAAGTTTATATGGAAAGGTTTATATGCTATATGTTCTCTGTAAGTTTATATAGAAGGAAACACGGACACTTACTGCAACAATGCTGAAGCGACTTGAAGTATTTGAGATGTGGATCTACAGATGGCTTCTAAAAATAACCTGTATTAATAGGGTTGCATTTGGCAACGCAATGATCCCAAAGGAAAAAATGAACCTTACAACGTCTTCAAAAAGAGAAAAATGATTTTATGATGATATTATTAATATAATTACTAAAAATATACTCTGTTTTCACCTCTTATATATTGAAAAATTACAACATGTTTCAGAGCCCATGGCCCCTTCGTCAGTATATACTATATACTAACAAATTAAACATCAAAAATCAAAGTATTGGCAATCAAAATACATCATTTATATATGGGAAATGAATAATAATTAAGTACCTACTAACATAAAAACACCTTAAAAAGATAACTATTTGTAAAAAGGACTAGGTTGTTTATATTATTATATTCTTTAAAATATTATAATTTATCAAACTGTATAGTTTGTATGTATTTGCATTTTTTTTCAAAATTTGCAAACCATTATTAATATCAAAAAAATGATGCATAGCTAAGATGATTAGAAAATTCGGAATAATTTTTGCTACTTAAACATCTCGAGTGTTCCTTAACTATACATCAAAAATTTTACACGTTTTTCCTATATAAAAATAATCACAATCATTACAAATCAATTTATAAACTCCCGATTTAAAAAAAAATATCATCCATATCCTTAGTATTTAATATATATTTTTAAAATGTATTATTTGTATAGAAAGCTGGTTAATTGACATTTGGGATTTTTTAACAATTGAATTTGAAATTTGATTATTTGTAAATAAAATTTTTCTCCAATACTTTTCAGTATCAAATATTGGAGGGTAAACAAAAAATTTAAAAAACTTTTTCTTGTACTTTTTATTTAACATACTGTCTATTAATTTTGTATCAAAACCATTATTAAACGCAATTCGGTTAATAATATTCAATTCATCGTTAAAATTATCCACAGATAATGGAACATTAATCAATTAAACAATAAAAATCCGGAAATAATAATATTTTAACCATATCATGGGACATACGGAGGAGTACCAGATCCTGTAAGGCTAAATTAGTGGCAGAAGAGGTTCTGGAAGACGAAGGATATCCTGGCTGAAAAACTCAAGGCAATGGTTTGGAAAATTGACTGTCCGACTATTTAGAGCTCCTGCTAGCAAGATAATGATCGCCAACATGGTCGCCAACGTCCAATATCAATATCTAGATATTTAGTCCCGTTTACTTGGGGTTGGCCTTCCTTGTCCGCTTTCTCCATTTTTCATGCATGGTTTTACGCTATGCTGTGGTCGAGTTGATCTCTTTTTACTCCCTTTATATTAACTCGTGGCGTCTGCTTGCTTACCGTCAACAAAAACTTTGGATCGATTTTTGACCCTTTTCCCGTGATCCAATCGAGCTGAAACTTGGCAGCGGATTCGGCAACGATCAAGAAGATATATCAAATTTTCGTTAAAAAATTAATAACTATAGTATAATTTCGGATTTTTAGTAATTTTATTGGTTTTTTCAAATTGGCATCATTAGAAAAGTTTGATTACTAGCATAGCGGCCCGATAATGTCGCGGAATATTTTCCAAATTTGAATTACTCCGTCGGTATAATAGGTACATCACTACGAATTTCGAAAATTTACAAAACAATTGGTTCACAGATGACAGCGAAATTGGGTTTTTTGGAAAAAAATCAAATAATAATTTATTTCTTTTAGATTTCTGCTTAGTTTTGAAAAATTCTCCATTACTCAAATCTGATTCTGACTAAATCATTTGACGCTGGAAATTCATAAGGTACGATATTGATGATAATTGAATCTATCAAAATCTTGACATCTCAAAACATCTGACATTTTAGAAATATATTAAATTTCTGTAAGTTAAGTGTTATGTTATATGTTTTAATTCGCATTTAATTATTGTTATATTTTACAAAGAAAGGGAGTATAGTAAAAGCTTGGTTTTTATGGGTTACTTTTTTAGGTCTAATAACCGGATAATAATATTTATCCTGTTATTAGACCTAAATTGATCATTATCTTGATAGCAGCAGCTCCAAATAGTTGGACTGAAGAAGAATACTTGAGGAAATACGCTGCTCCACGTTCTACACCTCTCCAATCGAGGCATTCATTTTGCGGCTGCCCCCGGTATGCAGAGCTCGCATCGCATACCGCATACTGAACTCTTCCGTTTCCGTTCAGTCCGTGTGTCAGTATCATAATAGTCTATCAAGTAAATGTTTACTTTTGATCGACGCACATCTCACAAATGCTCGTTGTTTACATTCGAATGTATGCCCTACCCGCCCCTGCATTACACGTGTGTAAATATACTAGGTGCAACGGAAATGTTCGCGATCCGATAATAATCGAGATCGCGTTCGCGATGTATAAATATCGGAAATATATACAAGGCTATTTGTAAAATATTAATAACCTCGCAGGACTATACTCCTGCCTTGATTATGAGTCAAAAATGTTCAAGCAATTATGACCTAATATCAATAGTTAAGGAGATATGCGACATCAAAGTTTGTATTTTTTTTCAATATTTCCGACTTATTTTTTGTAAAACGTTGGAATATCATTACAGTAATTTATATCTAATGTGAAAAATTCATTCCCTTTAATACAAGTCAAATAAAAAAATAAAAATCTTCGAATTCCAATTTCAAATTCATTCATTTCAATACAATTTAACTTGTATTGAAATGAATGAATTTTTCGTAATTGATATTAGTTACTGTAATGATAGTCCAACGTTTTACAAAAAATAAGTCACAAATATTGAAAAAAAAATGCAAATTTTTATGTTGTATAACTCCATAACTATTGAAATTAGGTCATGATAGCTTGCACATTTTCGACTCATAATCAAGGCAGGAGTATAGTCCTGCGAGGTTATTAATATCTTACAAGTAACCCTGTATAAAAAAAAATCATGTTAAATTTCAGTCTTACGAATAATAATTTTTAATGAAATGAAAGATATTTTGGACAGGGTCACCAACTTCCTAACACCATGGTTACTTACTGGTGTTGAGTCATGGGTTTATGATGAGTTGACCCAGAAACAAAGATGCTATCTTGGCAATGGAATCCTCTATCATCATCGAGGCTAAAAAAGCGCGGCAGGTCCGCAGCTATGTCAAGATCACAGTTTTCTTTGACTGCCGTGTAGTGGTGAACCACGAGTATGGAGCAATTAATACCAAGAAGTACTACCAGGAGGACTATCGTGCAAACGACCGCAAACGACCAGTTGGATGTTCCTTCAATATCAAGATAATGCACTCGCCCATTTTTCGCGTCTGATTCGGACTTTCTTGACAACATACAGCATTCCCCTAGCCTATCAGGCTCCTTTATTTCGTGACTGGATCCGTGTGAATTTTGGCTATTTCCCAAATTAAAAATGTCGCTGAAAGGGTCCTGATTTGAATCAAGAGAAAGCGTTATGCGGAACGCGACGGCCCAGCTGAACACCATTTCAAAAGATCCGTTCCAGAAGTGTATACAGCAATAGCGAGATAGCTGTAGGAGACCGAGACGAGATGCTGAGAGAAGTGTCTGCATTAAAGGAGATGAGAGTTAGTAAAGAATGTATGAATATTATTAATTATTAATTATAATTAATAACATATTATTAATGTATTTCTGCTGACCAAAGGTTCAATGTTTTTTTAACCCATTACGCATATATTTTGCTACGAATGAATTAATATGGTCGCGAAACTGTAGAAACAGAAATAATTACACGTAATTGATGATTTTACAGCTTTCTAAACTTTTTAAAGTAAATTAAAAATTTCAATAAAAGTTTACAAGGCAGTCGATCGTATATGTACACGAATGTCCGCGAAATAAAACTCCGTATATAAAGTGCGATATAACCGTTACATGAACACTTTGTTGTGACAGCTCGGCGATTCCACAGACACAAGCGAAAATGGGCAATTCAGTGCGCCTATTGACCAGCGATAAATCAAGAGAGTATCTACCGGGCGTTCGTAAATGTGTATGTGCGATCACAGAAGTGCGAATATTCTGAAAATACAACTATAAAGTGTTCTTTGGACAAGTGATTAGTGCGAAAATAGGTGAATTACATAAAAATGCTCCAGTTAAGTTCGTGTTCGGTGACATTGGTGATTAGGTAAAAAAAATTTCTTCTCATTTTCACCGATTTCATTCTCTTTCATACCTTTTCTGCCACAACTCCAAGCTTAATTTCCCTAAATCAGTGTTGATACCAGGACCATTGTATACCGCTTATGTATTTTCTTATAAATTATACTTATTTTTAGAGAAATATCTAGAAATGAAGTATGACAGGTTTAAAAATTATGTTATGCAATGTATTTATTTGTAAATATGGCTTGAGTAATGGTTCTAAATGATTTTCTTGTAATTAAGTTTCTGTATTCGATCTAGATCAAAACTGGATGATTGTTTAACATCCTTGAGTTATTGGATATAATGTCCAGCCATGCTCTGTTATTACTATTACTAACTTGATTACTCTGTTAGTATAAATAATCCAGACTTTTTCGTGTTCAATTAATCAGTGCTGTAATTGTAAATCCAACATGTAAAATTCTCATAAATATTTACAATTATTTTCATTGAAGTGGTGATGAAAAGATATGAACAGCAGTGATTAAAGAATGCCAGAGAATTTAAAAATTTACTTCGTTGTTTGTGATATTCGCAACAGTGAGGTGTATTGTTATTTTTTATTTCAATTACATTTAATATTTTACAGAAAATTGATAACTTGAAAACAGGCATATGTATTATAATAAGAAAGTTGAAATCAAGTCAATAAAAAACGCCCATTGCGTGTGTATAACATATGACTGTGCAATATTCAATACGATGTGAATCAAGTATAATATGAACATAGTAAGAAATCATTATACATAAGAAAACAAGAGTATGTAGGAACATAGAACTCTAATATTAGGTCCTTACATATGAAATTGGCGTTTTGCCGTACTGGCAAATTTGATCTCAAATATCTTCTCTTTGGTTAGGAATTCCAAATCCAAATTTATACAGCTATTTACTCATGCATTTGTGTTTTGAAAATTATAATTCATTTGCTTTTTCCTCAATTGTTTTTTTCTTTTCGTCACTCAGTATACAAAATGAAAAACTTGAAATATCGCGTTATTTACGAGTACGAGTTCCACCGTGGCACCAGTCGTGCAGAAACGGCTCGAAGGATTAATGATGTGTATGGCGACGGTGCCGCAAAAGAAAACACAGTGCGTTTTTGGTTCCAACGTTTTCGTTCTGGAAATTTCGACCTGCAGAACAAGCCCCGTGGACGGCCGGAGACCAAAGTTGATAATGAAGAATTGAAGGCTATTGTGGAAGCGGATCCATCGCAAACCACATCCGAGTTAGCTGCAGGCTGCGGTGTTAGTGATAAAACTGTTTTAATCCACTTGAAGCAAATTGGTAAGGTGAAAAAGCTTGAAAGGTGGGTACCTCACGAATTGAGTGAAGCAAATCAACAAACGCGCGTTGACTGCTGCGTTGCATTACTCAACCGGCACAATAATGAAGGGATTTTAAATCGAATCATTACCTGTGATGAAAAGTGGATCCTGTACGATAATCGGAAGCGCTCATCGCAATGGCTGAACCCTGCCGAACCAGCCAAACCATGCCCCAAGCGAAAATTGACTCCAAAAAAGTTACTTGTGAGCGTTTGGTGGACTAGTGCTGGTGTCGTTCACTACAGCTTTCTTAAATCTGGCCAGACGATTACGGCAGATGTCTATTGTCAGCAACTGCAAACCATGATGGAAAAGCTAGCTGCTAAACAACCGAGGCTGGTTAATCGCTCTAGGCCACTGCTGCTTCATGATAACGCTAGACCACACACTGCACAACAGACGGCTACCAAATTAGAGGAGCTTCAATTGGAATGTCTAAGACATCCATCGTACTCTCCGGACCTTGCCCCAACAGATTATCATTTTTTTCGAAATTTGGATAACTTCTTGCAAAGGAAAAAATTCAACTCCGATGGGGCAGTCCAAACCGCCTTCAAAGATTTTATTGATTCCCGTCCGAATGGTTTTTTTAGTAAAGGGATCGATGAACTACCTATGAGATGGCAAAAGTGCATAGATAGCAATGGTACATACTTTGATTAAATAAATATATTATAATAAAAAAAAATCGGCTTTATGTTCCTCCCATACTAAACGCCAATTTCATATGTAAGGACCTAATATAAAAATAAGATATTAAATGAATACAGAAATATTAAACAAAGAATAATATACTGGGTGTAACAGAGATAGTCCACAATACTTTACAGATGGATTGCTGCTTTATATATGAATCAAAAATGTTCAAAGAACCATGACCTAATATCAATAATTATGGAGTTATGCAATATCAAATTTTGCTTTTTTTTCAATATTTCTGACGTATTTTTTTTACAAAACGATGAACTGTCATTACCGTAACTTATATCGGATACGAAAAATTCATTCGTGTCAATACAAGTTAAATAAAATGATAGAAACCATACAAAATTCCAGTGGATTTTTTTCAATTCGAATTGGATAATCGATTTAAGTTACTGTAATGATTGATAGTCCAATGTTTAACAAAAAATAATTCAGATATATTGAAAAAAAATACAAAATTTGATGTCTCATATCTCCATAACTATTAATGTTAATTAGGTTAGGGTTGTTTGCATTTTCGACTCAATCAAGGCAGGCATCCAGTATTGTGGACTAGCTCTGTTACACCCTGTACAGTACAATAATGGGAGTATAATATTTATTTATTTATAAAAAGAACAGCACACGGTATATATTTACAAAACATGATGATTGTTTCATTGAACAAGAAATCATCATCAATATCAAAAACATGCACCTCTTACGTGCTATACTTAATTTCATTAAATTTGTATTGAGTGACTGCTTATTAATGTTTTTGAAAGAATAAGTAAAATGTGTTTGATGAGGGTGTGTAAGTGTGTAGGTATTGTGTGTGGCAGTAAAAGGTGGACCTTATAATGAAATGAGAACGAGAGAAAAAATAATTAAAGAGCAAAAATTAGATTCTGAAATTGCACATTTGTTATGTTTTTATTTAACGTTAGACATTAATTTATTTTTGAAGATTGTTCATGACATATAATACACATAAAATAGAAGTATCTAGGAACATGGAAAAAAGTAAAAATTATACGCAATTGTATGTAGTCCAATAGTCAAACTAAATGGCAATGGACAGGCTAAATTTCTAGCCGTAAAGATAACCTATGCACAAATAATTATTTTACCATGCAAACCCATCAATTTCTTGTTGACGATTCTAAAAATACCAACTTCCAGTATCTGGATGTCTTCCTCTATTTCTTGTACCATAACTCGTAAGTAATTAATATACATTATGCATGTATATTAATTACTTAACATTATTTCCTCATTCATTCATTGTACACGGCCAAAACCTTAGCGACCCTTTTTAAATATTATTCACTCTGCCAACATCGTCTATACATTACCGTCTTCTTAAACCCCTAATTGATCCAATTCCTGGTACATTCAGTTCTCTTTTGCTCCTACTTTGTCACCTCCAGGTTTTGTTCCATGTAATACCAGGACACCATATATTGAGAAGTTTCTATTAGAAATGATTGCACTAAAAGCCCTGTTCACTTTATTTTGTATATATTTTTTTTTTTAAACAAACAGACCGTCCTAGAGTGACAATAAAGTACGATGTATGAATATTTTGTGAACATTTGAATATGACATAGTTACAAAATACACTTTTTACGATTAATTGATAATTAACAATTAATTATCAATTGAATATGATAAAGTTACACAATACACTTTTTACAGTTAATTAATAATTAATAATGAAAACCCTTTTCCATATTTTTCTCTATATTTCCGTTCCAATCATACGTATTTCTAAAATACACAAGCTAATCTATGTGTATATTTATTCTATCTATTTTAATTTTTTGCTTAATCTGAAACCCGAGTAAAATGGGGCGTGGCCAAGTATTTTATTATTAAATTGATTTTATCCAGCAAATACCTTACGATAGAAAAAATTATGCCGGTGAAATTTACCTAGCAGTTTATGCAGACTTAAAGAAACTGCCTCTATATTTCACTTTAGAGCATTAATAACAATCAGTTGTAAGTAAACATTAGGTGTATGTTTTTTCTTTTATACACATTACTTCACGCATTTCTGTAATCGTCTTTAGAATGTTAAATAACACCGTGTATAACTGATCTATTTTCAATAAATCTGTAAACTATTTATTCGTTTCGCGCGCTATTTATTCAATGTTGAAGTGTAGTTACGTTTGAATCGTTCTATCTATGTTTTAAATAGCGATCCAGCGATTCTGAGAGCTGAATTATGCTAGTAAGTCAAGTGAGAATGGTTTGTGTGTAATTTTTGCCGTTTCAACAAAATATCAATAATTTTACTGAAAAACGACTAAACGAAACAAACAAAATATCAAACAAATAATACATAATCAAATTTTGAATATTAAACCAAAAGTAAATTTCTTCTCCAATCGATTCCCCCAATACTTAGACGCGTGACCCCAAGTTACGATTGATTACATTGATTTTTTGACGATTTTCTTCCACTTTCTCTGCAGCCCTCAGTTGTAATAAGATACCAAGTACCGAAGGAGGTGGCATTATCAAAGGGGGTTCCAATACGAACCAGCACAGTATTTGTCAAAGAAGTGAAGCCACCTAATTATAACTTTTAGATTCCGCTTTGGTCTCCAAAGGCAGCAGGTATCGGTATGACGTTGTATGTCAGCCATACTCAACCTTTTTTTCTTCTGGCCAACAAGCTCAAACATTAATTAACAACAGTGTATTTCCCTGTATGAAATTTCACCATCATCATATGTGTATACAAAACAACCTCAAAATACAATAATTAAAAAAATAAAACGCAAAACTATCATGTATCCAAGCGTTTATTTAAAAATGAGTGTAATTTATTTTACTATTTTAGAAAAATTGGTTTTATAATTACTACATGCTACAATGCATCAACAAATTAGAATCGTCATAAGTCAATTAATTCCTGTACATTTTCGCATATTTCATTTTGGAATAGGATGGACAAGGAGACATTGATGTGTGTTTGGTAAGCGCAAATTATGTGGAAATAAATGTAGCGGCGTTTTGCCGCAGAAGATCGGCGACGGAAGATCCACGTAGTGTGGCGCTGGCTTATAGCTGTTGTATGCGGTCGTGAATAGCAAAGTTGTGTTTTCCAACTGCGAAAAAATCTTCAATGTAAAATTCAATATTTTCTCTCGTACGTACGTATTGATAAATAAAAATATTAGATATGAGTTTATTAGATAGAAATATGATTTTATTTCAAAGTGTCAGGGATAGACATCCAAAAAATTAATATCTGGAGAACTTTGAATTTAACATGGGATGTGCCAGAAATTGGCTCAAATGTTGAGCAACGAGTGTGATTTCACGCCATTTATTTGTAAAGATCTTTAGAACAATTTGTTTTAATATGTTTTCCTAATGTTCAAAAAGTTTTCTTAGCATCTAAAAGTTTATTTTTTTATGGAGGGAATAACACTCATAGCCCATTAACCCTGAAATTTATTTTGGATTATTTGAGGTAACAGCGAAATTATGCTTAAAATATTAAGTGATCGAAAGGCCAGGGACGGAATAGACAAGCGGCGTGAAAAATGCCCGTATGCTTGAGGCTTCTCTGGTGGGTTGGCCAGCGTATTTAAGTAAGGATCCTAGAACCTAGGTCAGGATCACTATAAATGCGTAGATTAGGACCAGCAAGGAAATTAGCCGAATGAGTCCTAGTCATAGTGGTCGTGTCGTTACGCTGAACTAAAGATAGACAACAAAAGAGATTATCGATTGGCGACAGTTATTATAGGAGGACAGGGCCAAACGGAGTTGTAACGTCTTTGATGATGATGATAATGTTAAGAACTTATTAAGCAAGGAAAAAAATTTATTACCATTTAAAAAAAAAAATGTTTAAAATTGGATTGCCCACAAACTGTGGCCGCAGAATTGTTAATTGAAAAAATCTATAAAAATATTGTGCGGTTAAGATTTATATTGATAACCGTAAAAACTTCTTATATTTTATGGGACGTTATTAATGAACTAAATTAGAGTTTTTAACCAAAATAACGCCAAATAAAATCGTTTTTAATTTACACTATGTTTATTTTTCGGTAAACAAGGTTATTCTTGTAGCTTTTTGAGTCTAAGATCTCAAGATGGCAGTTTAAAATATGAAAATGATTTTTACTGACCGGATTACATTTATTGCGTATGTAAAAAGATTTTATTAAGTATCGCTGAATATTCAAATATTTCGAAAACCATATAGGTACATAATGAATAATACAAAATGCTGTGAAATGCCAAAACTAAAAATCCGACCTCCTAGCATCCCCGAGGGTCTTCAGATCACGCGGGCCCCGGCTAATGTGGCTTTTGGCCATAATCATTAGGGGTGAGAGTTGAAACCCTGGCACCTTGAAATGAGAGCTTACCAGATAAGAGGATATCCCTGACAGAAAAAGCCTGATCCTGTGGGGATGGGAATCTCAAGCACTGCAGAATTATATCTTTAATGGATCGTAACTTCAACTTGATGATTATTAATAATATATGTACGAGTATACAGTTTTAAAATGAAAGATCAATGGCTTATATTACGGTCGTTATTTGGCGACCAAGATATCGTCAGCTTATATTGCATCAATAGCACACTAACGACTCCTATCGTAAAAGGAGGCAAAATACCTCGTCGCAGTGCATACAATCTGCAATCGCGCAAAAAATAATCAGAACGTCCTCAACCTCCGCGACGTTAGGGCATTTTCCCGATGACGCTGTGATATGACTCCAGCGATGCGTCGAGAAACTATATATATATATTTTTTGCATTACAGATCGCTCCATTTACAATGCAAGTATATGTTGGAGTGGCTAATGTAGCTAAATGGAGGCGATCCGCTGCTTGATGCATTCAATGATATCATTAAATACATCGACATGATCGCTCAGTTCATTTAGGAGTTGCACACTACGCGTTAATGGTATGCTTATTCATTACATCCGTTCTGCATTTTGGTGTACATGAAATAGCGCGTGACCTCGATTTCGCAAATAATTGTTTTGTACAAACAGGGCATAATTCTCTAGCAGGTTTGGGGCATCAATTTTATTTAAAATTTTAACCCCCAACATGACTAGGCCCTCCTGTCTGCGCGACTCGAGGCTGCGGTAGTTGCATTCCCTCAGCAGTACTTCATGGTGCATGAATGTAGGATATTCTCCTGTTCTGCGCATGTATAAATAGCGCAAGAATTTCTTTCGAATCTGCTCAATCATGTCGATGTATTTCCTTTGGTGTGGGCTCCACACTGCCATTCCATATTCCAATTTTGAGCGAATGATGAAATTGTACATTTGCTCGATGCACTTCTCATTTGAAAATCCTTTTGATACATGTGTTACGAAACTTAAAAGCTTGTAACATATTGTAACAAGTTGGTTTATGTGACTTGAGAAAGTCAATCTGGCATCAAAGACAATACCGAGATCCTTGATCTCAGCAACGCGTGAAATTTTTTCTTTATTGATCGTATAATCAAACTTTATTGATGTTACTGAACGGCTATAAGTAAGACATGCACACTTTTTTATATTAAAGTGCAGATTGTTCTCCTCAGTCCAGTCCACTAACGCATCTAAGTCTTTTTGTAAATTAATACATTCACATATGTCGACATAACCATACGGTTCGTATAAAATATCCGTTTTAAAATACCTAAATATTTTAATAATAGTAAAATTTAGTGCGTTTATACAGTATGTAACATAGATGATCCATAATTTAATTAATTAATTTCAGACATAATTATTTTAATTTGTTGTAGTTTTATTGATTGTTGATTTGATTTGATAATTATTATTTGATTTGATGTAATTTTGTTATACTTTATGTTAAGTAATGTTTTATTTTTCTTTATATATCACTTTATTAATTGTTTTTGATAGAATTATACCTTATCTCCTTTTTTTATTATTACCTATCAATCTAAACATGTTTATATATATTGTTTCTTTAATGGTACGTTGTACCGTGTATTAAATAATTAATTAAATAAATAAATAAATAATATTTTATAGGTAGATTTCTAAATTATGATTCGAGAATTTTCAGTATATATGCCCTAATTAATATCCATGGTTATGGAGACAAACGACTTCAAATATTGCATTTTTTTCAATATTTCTGACTTATATAACGGTATAAAGTTGGACTATCTTTATATAGTTATTTAATTTTTTCTTGAACTGTGTTAATTAATTATTACTTATCATAATTTTTTTAAATATAGGTATAAGTTATCATATTAATAAATAATCCTTCCATGTAAAAGCTTTAAGGCGATCGTCTAGCAGAATGCGCAAATTTCACCATTTTTTCTCATATCTTCTCTTGCGTTTTTTATCACATTTTTGTAGGGACATATCTAATTTTAAAAATTTATTCATCAGGTTACATATATTTTAAATACGAATATCTTATTAAAATGTCATAAACTAAATTAAATAATTGATTAATAAATTACCAAACCTTCGATGTTTTAAAAATGAAGAAAATTGCTCCACTTTGTGGGCCTTTTATGACTGAACGGCGTGTGAGATGTCTTTTTTATTCAATAATATTAAAAAGTTAAAGATTATCTTAAATTTGTTACAATTATAGAAAAATCTGTTAATACGTTTACATGCAATTTATGTTTTAAAAAATACTGTTTTTTAAATTATTTTTATTTTTTGTGTGTTTTTTTCGATTATTTTAAAATAGTTTTAACTTTTTTTCTTTAATAAATAAAAGGAATAAACATTTTTATTTTAAAATTAATACAAAAAAAAATCAAAAAATTATTCTCGATTTCAGATTTTAGCTATTTAATCAAGGCACTGCGTATTGTGTCATAAATACGTTGCGTCTTGATTAAATATCTAAAATCAGGAATATCGACAAAGATTTTGATTTTTTTTGTTTTTATTGTAAAATTATAATATCTATTCTTTTGACTATTGAAGTAAAAAAGTTGTCAACCATGTAAAAAGAGTTGAAAAAGACCCACAAAAAAATTAAAATATTTCAAAAAAACAGTATTTTTTAAAACATAAATTGCATGTAAACGTGTTAACAGATTTTGCAATAATTATATCAAATTTAAGATAAACGTTTACCTTATAATATTATTGAATAAAAAAGACATCTCAACACGTCGTTCAGTCATAAAAGGCCCATAAAGTCGAGCAATTTTCTTCATTTTTAAAACATCGAAGGTTTGGTAATTTATTAATAAACTATATAATTTAGTTTGTGGCATTTTAATAAGATATTCGTATTTAAAATATATGTAACCTGATGAATAAATTTTAAAATGAGATATTTCTATACAAAAATGTAATAAAAAACGCAAGAGAAGATATGAGAAAAAATGGTGAAATTTTCTCATTCTGCTAGACGATCGCCTTAAGGGCATATTAATAAATAAATGCATATTTTTGGAATGTTATAAATTCATTCGCTTTAATACAAATAAAATAAAATGATTAAAAGCGTTGATCCAGAATTCTTCTGCAAGGTTTTAACTATTGATACTAGGACATTGACTTTAGAACATTTTAGACTCGTAATTGGATGTAGTTATGAAGAAAGCATCCAACCCACAAAATGCTAAAAATGAGTTATGTACCAGTTTGGACAGCTCAATACGATATCTTTAGTGCTGAAAACGTCCAATCTCTAAGTGCTACAGTTTTTTGTAAATTGAATATTTTTCTCACACACATCACTACCATCGCCGTTAAATTAACTTTTAAACTCAAAAAAAGTGGTCCGACTGTTTTCTGCGACTTTAAATCTACAAATACTTGGCAAACAAAAATATTAGTTAAAAGCATCCATGTGGTATGGACGCATTATGCAACTTTTTAATCCTACTGTTACTACACGACAATAATTTTGTAGAAAACATCTAAAGGGGTTGAACGTTTTCTACGCCTCAGGTTATAGTTTTTACTTCATGCTTTATCAAACTCAGAATATAAAACTCACATAAAAAAAATAAGTAGATACCTACTGTTTTTCGTGCATTTAGACATTTTGTAGAAAGAATTAACTTGTAAAACTCGTCATATCTTCGTAAATAAAAGTTTTTCTAATAATTACATTAAAAAACAAAAAGAAACATATTTACAATGAGACCTATGTAAATAAATATGCAATAATAAATTAAATATCGATGTATTAGGTTTTCGTAGGTTCAAATATTTAGAAGCCATTTTCTCAGTTCCATGTATTTGGGTTAGATGCTTTCTGCATAACTACGTCCAATTAAGGCAGAAATCTGCTTGTAAAGTATTACGGACTAACTCTTTTTACCCTGTATATCTTTGAATAGGCAAATAATATTTATTTATATGCTGTTATTAGATTAAAATTATGTTTTAATTCAGTAAACATATTCACTTACTACTTAATGTGTGCTTTTAAAAATATAAAAATCAATTAAGATAAATTATAGAAGTCTCACAGAGACGAAGATATTTATATGGAAAACGTATGGAAGTCTTTATAGGATAGCCCAGGGCTTATAACCTGTATGAGTTGGCTTATGTGATCACTTTACACAATGTAACATTCACCAATTCCACCGTAAGAACATCCACACAATACCCAACTAGAAGTCACGCAGGTTTTGCCGTGGAAACTGTATCTACCAACTACGTTTTTAATTCTCCACTTCAAAGGCTTCCTAGATAAGCAAACATATACGAGCAACGTTGACGTTATAATGTTTGAACATGTTTTAAAAGGTGTATTGAAAGATTATGATTATGATTATTATGATTATTATTATGATTATGATTCGTCAGATTGGACTTAAATAAGTGGATTGTATTTCAGTTGTTGATGAGGTGAGATAAATAACTGTTACATAATTTTTTTATTATATTATGATTTTTTAATCTTGTTGTATTGCTTTCTACTTATATTATTATTTTTTGTATTTTTTATTATATTATGCTTTCTTTATGATTCTGCTTTTGTTATATAATTATTTTTTACTTTATATTATTATTTAAATATTATGCTACTGCTATGTGCTTGCTTTCCACTTAGTATTATCATATTTTCTTGTTTGTATTTCTTGAGCAATCACTATGTATTATTTAAAGTATTCATTCATTTAAAGTACACTTTACCTTATCGTTCGTAAAAGCCCTGAGGGCTTAATAAAGCTGAAGGATAAATAAATAAAATAAAATACCTATATGTTCTAAATTAGTTTTTTTATATATTCGTAATAATCAGTCCCCTCTGAACGTAATCTAGTAATTAAGTTCTCAGAGCATTCATTTAAAAATATTAAATTGTCTACTTTTTTTAGTAAATGTATTGTTTCTCTACATTATGCATACATTTCTTACGTGAATACGCTTTATTAAAAAAATATTATAAGTATTTTTAACGTATGTTTGCAAACTTTTTACCACATAGTTGAACCTTACAAAACATAAGCCTTTGCTCCACATTTATAATATTGCTCTTTACTTAATATGATATTCTCATGTAGGTGTAATGTATCATATTTAAAATTAATATGGTTGGTAAGCTCATCTGCTAGCAAAAGTTTTAATTTAAATTGATACTTTTTGTTAGTGCGTACTTTTACTTAATCTATTAAGTTCTGCAAGTTAAAGTTTAAATTTACACTAAATTTATTTATCAAATTAATATGAGTACGATTTTATTTTATTATTTTTTTATTTTATATTTTACAATTTCACTGTAGGTGAAGAAAATAAATTTTGTAATACCAAGAAATTTTGAAATGTTTTAAAATTGGTTTGGTTAAAATTGGGTAAAATTATTATCGACACGAAAAATTAACATGACATATCGCACCGATCGAAATGTCAAAACAAACTCGCTGTCGGTCCCGTTTTGTATACGCAGCACGTTGGTTTTTCGAACTCTCGAGAAGATTTTTTTTTCTAGTTTACGATCTTATTGTTGTCATTGACATATTACGAGGGATTCTGTACGAAATCTTTTTTACTATCTTGTTACAATATGATATTACTCTAACCGGTGATAGTAGTGTGAACCAGGTAGTGGACATATAGATTGTTTTTAGTTCCAGAAAGGAAAATATCAATAAAGAAGCGGAATCGCATGAATTTTCCTAATCCAACGTCTCTTTTCTATGGTATTGGTAGCCGTCAATGTTACGTAAAATGAGGGTTTTCGATAATCAATATCAATATATATATATACATAAAGAAACCGTGTTTCACACAACCAGCCACAACCACCCACCGGTGGTTATGGTCGTGGATATCCCTTGGTGTCACATCGAAAATATGTAAGTTTGGTGGGGGTGGCTATTCGTGGGTGGGAGTGGGTGACGAAAATGTGCTTTCTAGCACATTGTTTTGTTATGGGAAGGCCGCAAATGCTTCAGATTGTTTCAAAATAGGCGCGCCGACTGTGTCGGTGAGTCTAGAAGGTTCCGAAAAAACCTGCTCTAGAAAGTTCTGGAAGGAGAAGGTTCTAGAAAATACCCGAAAGTTCTATAAGGTTCTAACTGAGTGGCGGAATGTGTCGGTGTGCCTAAAAGGTTCCTGTACATTCGATTGGACAACTTCTTGAAAGTTCTAGAAGGTCCGCGAAAGTTCTATGACGATCCAAACAGTGTACTAAAAATTTACGCGTGCGAAGCCGCGCGGGCACAGCTAGTAAATAATATTCAGATTACGAATAATGCTTGGAATGTAAAAATCACGGAAATGTTAATTTTTATTATGTAATAGCTATAACACGTCAAAAATGGCGGTATTTTTACATATCGGTTCCTAAAGAAAAAGTATTTTTTTATTTATATTATAAAAAAGAAAAAAATATTATAAAGAAGTTACGGACGTTATACGAAGTTACGACGGACGGACGGACAGACAACGAAATTAATATAATTGGGATAAAGCAATGCTTACTAACTTAAATTTAAGAGATTATATTAACTAAGGAGTTGCGAATTAGATATGCTTTTAAGCAAATGAGTTATATATTAGAAATATTTAAGTATTAAAAAAATAAATAAATTATTGTATTGTGATATTACCCTTGAAGAGCTACCGCTGTCACTGTTTTCAACCACTGATATAATCCGGTATCAATCACGCTCATAGCAGTGAGTAAAGAGTAACAATTTATCTGTTTATAAAGCATAAATTATTGATTTTAACAATATTTTTATATGAAAGTATGTTCAAGAAACGCAGTTTCTGGATTTGGTCCTTAGAGGGATGATTAATCAATTAAGGATAAATTATAGAAGTCTCACAGAGATGAGGCTATTTTTATTTTTTCATTTATTGGTTTTATTACTATTATAATATATATGTATATGTATGTATTATTAATATATCTTGAAAAAAATTTTTGACGTACAGAGCCTTGGAACAATTACACATATTTACAAGAATATTATACCAGGATCGATAAAAAAATAAGAAAAAACAATATGTCAAATAGTGAGTTTGTGTGAGTGTTTGTAATTGTGTGTTTTTGTGTGTCCGTGGGAAGAAAAATGTCATCGCGCGAGTTTATACGTGCCTAAGGGATTTTGTAAACTGCTCAAAACTTAAATATAAAATATCGAAATCTGCAAAGGCAGTATAGGTATCTAGAATTCTGTTAATAATACAGTTTTTACCGTAGTTTGTTGTCCAATGATTTAGGTGGAAAGGGCGTGGTATTCTTTTTCGTCTCTGTGGGACATTAAAGTGTATAGAATTTAAAATTTCAGGTGAATCTATGCGATTATTAAGTATTTTGTAAAGATATTTCATATCGCTTATCGTTCGCCTGTCTTCAAGAGTAGTTATCTTGAGGTACTTATATGCGTCGTCATAGTTATCGAAGTGGATGTGATTTTTGAAATTCAGTGTTTTTGTGAAAGTCTGCTGAATGCGTTCGAGACGCTTTTTATGTATTTCGTAGTACGGAGACCAAATTTGTGATGCAAATTCCAAAATGCTGAGTACATAACAGGAGAATATGCATTTTAAAGACTGAGTGCTGTTGAAAGGTTTAGTCATTCCAAGTACAAATTCGAGCATTGTAGACGTCTTGTCGATTATGGCGTTAATGTGTTCCAGGTATGTCAATTTTGAGTATAATAGTACACTGAGATCGCGGATTACTTTGACAGGCGAGACAAGTACATTGTTAATGTTATAATTAATATATGAGAAAAGTGGATGGAAGTCTTTTATATGATAGCTCAGGGCTTACAACCTGTATGAGCTGGCTTAAGTGATCACTCTGTACAATGCAACGTTCACCAATTCCATCGTAAGAACATCCACACATTATTAAATTTTTAAAAGTTGTATATATACCTAGTTCGAATCAAGAACATTTCATATACCTATTGCACTGGTGAGATATTTGTCGTCATTTTTTTTCTCATTAACAAGTTAGTAATGGAATCTATGCATAGATTTCGCAACTGGTAATGATACCTCGAATTTAAAATATACATTAGAATAGGCCTTAAAAATTAATATTTTAAATTTTTTAACTCTTTGTACACCAGTATATATTTTTATAAATATTTTAATATTTAAGATCCGAGAACATAATTACTGGATTTTATCCACGATGGAATTGGTGAACGTTGCATTGTGTAGAGTGATCACTTAAGCCCACACATATAGGGCGTAAGCCATGCTATGAAAAGACTTCCATGCAATTTTATTATATAAATATCTTCGTCTCAGTGAGACTTCTATAATTTATCATCATCATTCATCATCATTCTTGGCACTACAAGTCTTGGTGGGTCTTGGCCTCCTCAATAATCTTGGCTTGAGGTATCGTAACATTTTGTTTTTTATGGGGTAGAGTTGTTAGCCCTACGCCCAACCCCCAACCCGGAGGACCAGGGTTTTCTGTTGGGGTTTTCCTTCCCTTAGCTGGCTGGTTCCCGTTTTATGGTGCCGGAATTTCGCCATTCGCTCTCTCTCTATCTGCTGTGGTGTTATAATAGTGGTCATCACATTGCCCGGGGTTCGCGGGGTTTTTCTGATGACTACTCGTGGACGCTAGAGAGTTTATATTAATTAATAATTATCCCTCTATGAACAACATCCACTATTTGTGTTTTCAAAACATACATATAAAAATACTGTCACTTTAGGAAGATTTTTACCAATGGACCGCTTCTGGAAGCTGTCAGAAATGCTGCGGATCGTAGAAGATGACAACGTATAGTTTAGGCTGTATTGTCGTCACTATGGGCGACAACATCTGCTCTGCTAAAAGATAATGAAGGAGAATAATAGATAGAAGATAGATTTCACATTTATAGGTTATAAAATTTTTATAGTGTTTACAAAAATATATAACCATGTTTCATTGGGGTCAATGAAGGTCTTGGCAGCCAAGTAAACACTATATTAATTTGATGCCCTGCCTACTACACTAGTATTTTACTGTATTACAGCAGACAGTACTCTTCCTGTAGGTACGGTATATGTGCAAGAATAATAATTATTTATATAAAGTAGTTATTATTTGAATAAATCTTAGTGCCAATAAAAAATAAGTAGTAATAATAATTAATCGTTAACAAATTCAAAAATAGTGTTAATTCTATACTATAGGCATTAAAAAAATGATGTAAATTGAATAGTGAATAAAATAAAATGTATGAAAGTAGTTGAAAATAAAAAATAATATATAAAAGAGTATCGTTTGCGTTGGCGTTATCAACTCTAGCAAAATTACTCTTTCATAATTGTATTAATGCTATCAAGATATGGCGTCATAATACTAAATACAAGTTAATAATTCAAGGTCGGCACCCTGATGGAAGATAGGAGTAAACGTACGTGTGTAATGTTTACCAATACTAGGTAATAGGGAGGATCTAATATTAACTTGACCTTACTTATTATTATTATGGGTGGAAACTATCCTTCTAAGTGTTTACTTAGAGGAGTGTTTGTTAAACAAGGGTCACGCTCTTTGGGGAGTAATATAGGGCATTTATTAACTGTTGCAAATACTATTTTCTTTCACTAATAATTTTCTCAAAGGAATATGAAATCCTAACAAAATAAGTGAATCTTGTTGGACTCAAGATTGTGAAATTTAGAAAAGTTATATACGATTTATTGATATAATTTGTAATACATTTCTAATTTGATTTATTTTATATATTTACAAACAATTGTCGTAATACAATGCGACTATAGGTTTTTCCGGTAAAATTTTTTTTCAGGTAGAAAATTACTCATTTATACTTCAAAACCATGTACCTACTTAAATTTTGATTGAAAATATATAAAAAACCAACTTTATTTTGTACATAAATGAATTCCCCATGCCTTTTAATAAAAAGCAAGGACAGCAATATTCAAAAAATTAAAAAATATTTTGAATGTACAATGTATATTTTGAATATTTGATTTTCTCTTGAATGTTATTAATTTTTAGTTTCTTAGGTAAATTTGTAATTTTTTGGAGAAAAATGGGATTTAAAAATATTTGGGAAAAGCAATAATAGTATCCCTTCTAAACGATATGCTGCCAAGGCAACCCGTTTGGTGAAATGAGGTGGAGGAAATCAATCATAATGTCGAAGAACAGAAATTGTGAAACAGAAATTCAAAAATATATGAACCTACTTACAAAAATTTTACCAGTGCTGTAATACCAGTATTTATACAAGCTCAGCACTTGGTTTGCGGTGCCTAGAAAACTCCAGGATTCCCGGGATCCCGAAAACCGGGATTTAGTAGCAATTGAAAATTTTCGCTGCAAAGGTAAAATTCACCGCATATTTGAGAACAACATTTTTAATGAACGGTTCTAATGTCTAACGAATAAGATATCCTTGGTTATTGTGTGGATTTTCATGAATATGCTGAATTTTCATCTACATATCTCCACAGGTGTATCGATGTCTCGTAAACTATTTATAATAAGTAAACTATTTATAACAAAAAAGAACACTCAGTACAGGGCGATACAGTTACTTCTCAGTTTTCATACGAAATAGTATATAATATAGCTAATACGTATAGATGAATACGAAATTTTAATTGGGAGTTTATTATAAGTTTTATTTGCAGAGTATCTTTTATTTTGGTGTATAAATCATAGGAATACATTTTTTAAGATTTTTTTATTATTTTTTATTATCAAAGCCCTAGTAGGTTTTTCATATTGAGTACAAATATTTTATACATACCTAAAATTATTATTTTATAAATAAAAAATAGTAAGAACATATTTCTTTAAATGATCAAAAATAATCTAAATGAAATAGAAACATATTCAAAAATATTAATAACCCTAAAAATATATATTTTCTGAAAAAATTATATGTATAAAAAGCAATGTACGTATGTGTAACCGCTATAAACTATAAAACTACTTGACCGATTTACCTGTTGTTTTTTTGAAAAATGATCCACGTTGTCCTTGGAAGTTTAAAGTTACTGAAAGCATCGATCTGACCAGTAAAAACAAAGTCAGGGGTCTAAATATATTTTTTAAAATTCAATTATGTATCCACTCATTCTAACAATAGCAAAGCAGTAGCTAGAACACATAAACAATGTTTATTAAAAAACCCGTTTTGTAAAAATAATAGTAATTAAAAAAATAAATATATACCTACCATTATAAGTGAAAACACTTTTTGAATAATTAGTATTAAGATAAAATACAATAAACAGAAGGAAGTAAAAATTGGCGGCCCTCGTAGCCCAGTGAGTCTGGCATGTCGCACCGGTTACGAGGGTTCCGGATTCGATTCCCGGTGAGGTCACAATTAATCTGTTGTTTTGTGATGTGTTTCGCATCTGTAATTGAGTCTTTTGACTTTATTAAGCGTAAAAAAAATAATTGAGATTGAGTCATTATGAAAAAAAGAATAATAAGAAAAGCAATTAAAGTATAAACAAATATTAACAAAACAGCATACTAATTTAATACAACTGTACTAATTCAGGGAGAAAAGAAATCCTATCCGCTTAACTGTACTCGATTCTACTAGCATATTCTAAAATTAATTATTTTTTCAATTCAGATATGCTCCTACAACGTAAAATATCAACGACTTTCGAAATCTTATTACAAAAGCGATGCATCCGTGTTATTGGTGAATTTACTTGTTGTCTCGTTTGTGTTGGTTTATTATAATTATATTGCTCTAGTGTGTGCTGATATGATTTAAAATTGTTCAGCGTTTGCAAGCTCTGAGACAACCATACTCAACCTGCGGTGCGGTAAGTTACTACGTGCGTCCCGAAATTTATTATTTACATAAAAAATGTTGTCGTTCTAAGTAGTGAGTATCTTGAATCACGAATAATCATCGCTCGCTGCGAATTAACTGGAACTGATGCCGGCGGCGCTTACCGTGAAACTAATACTTAATGAATTTTTCATAATCGATATAAGCTACTGCAATGATAGTTTAACTTTTTGCAAAAAATAGGTTAAAAATATTGAAAAAAATGCAAACTGTGATATTACATATCTCCACAACTATTTATTCTAGGACATGGTTGCTTCAACATTTTAGATTCATTATCAAGACAGGAATCCACCTTTTAAGTTTTTGCTACTAACTATGGGATACCCTGTATAAGATAATTATGTATGAGATAAAACGGATTTTGGGGATACGATAATTTCCGTATTTCTTATCTGATTTCAATAAAACAATTGTGAAAAGTTAATCTGATAGTTGTTTCGTTAAATATCTTGATCCACTAAATTGTTTAAATATGGCTTCTTCTTCTTCTTATTCAGCCTTCATTTCTCCACTGCTGGATATAGGCCTTTTCTATACCATTCCATCTTTCTCTATTCTTGACTTTTTGTAGCCATTTCTTCCCCCCTCAGCAGCTATATTGTCGGCCCATCTCTTTTGAGATCTTCCAAGGCCTCTTTTAATTTCTCAAGGTCTCCACTTTAGAACTCTGGGAGTCCGTCTTGTGGCATCCTACCTTTCAACACGATCTGCCCTTTACATAATATCTAGTTCTGCGTCTAATTTCATCATTTCTTATTCTTATCTCTTAGGTTAACACCAAGCACGGATCTCTCCATGGATTGTTGCGTGCATTTGAGGTTTTCTACACATTTTTTTGTTGGAGTCATTGGTTCTAAAAGCTAAAAAAAAATCGTAACATTAGACTTTGATTTTAGCATTAGCAAGGATTTTTTGAAAGTGAGTTCGAATATTAGTATTTAGATTGGAAATTCATGATGCTTTGAAAAATACAAATTAACACAATCGATACTGATGCAAGATTTTGATGTAGGAGTAAGGCGACATCATAATAAAAATGCAGCCTTAGCGAATAAGCTTTGTAAACTGCAAGTCAAATAATGTGTCACCGAGTTTGTAGGCGTCAAATATCACACCTACTAATCGTTGAAAGCAAATAGCGATGAAAGCAACACATTTAGCCAAATAGGAGGTAAAATAGGCGAATTAGTAAAAGAGCGCAAGGGTAAATTGAAAATCTATCAAAGGTTATTCTGTTAATAAATATAATAGGAACTATTAATAACCTTATAATAATATTTTATATGTATGTTCTGAGAACACAATTACTGGATTTCGGTCATAGAGGAATAATTATTAATAAGGTTAAATTATATGTAAATTAATTATCGTCTCAATAGGACGAAGCAATTTATTTGACAAACCTGTATAGAAGTATTTACAAGGTGGCCATAGGGCTCATGAACTGAACGGGCTGGCTTATGTGATCACAATGAAATGTTCATCAATTCCACTGTAAGAAAATCCTCTATAATAATATAGGTCCTAAATCTATATTCCTTAAAAAATTTGACAGAATTCAGATTTATAAAACATACAATTTAAAAAAAAAGATAATATGTGGATGTGGGTACGTTGCATTGTATAAAGTGATCACTTAAACCAGCTCATAAGCCTTTTGGCCACCCTGTAAATACTTCCATACACATTCTGTGAGACTTCTATAATTTAATATAATAAATATAAATACTATTTTTACGACACATTTATTTTTATTATGTTATGTTATGTTATTATGTTACGACATATTATGTTAAAGATCTAGGTGTTAGATTTGTAAGCAACCCGACATTTCACGATCACATAAAGACGATCAGTGGTAATGCTCTGAGAATGTTAGGATTTGTTCTGCGTACTGCCAGGGTTTTCGAGAATACCCGTGTACTGAGAACTCTTTACAACTCCTTGGTGCGGAGTAGACTCGAGAGTGACTCGATGATCTGGGGGCCACATGAGAGCAAGTACTCTCTTATGGTGGAGAAAGTCCAAAAGAAGTTTCTGAGATATCTCTACATGAGAGAGTATGGGCATTATCCTTGGCTTTATCCAACCGAGTTTCTCCAGGGTATGCTTGGCAACAATAGTTTAGAGACTAGAAGGAATGTGTACTTGACTACACATTTTTATCGATTGTTGCGCGGTATGAAATTATGCAGAGCATTGGTTTGTATGTTCCTGATAATTACCTTAGACATCGTCAGCATAGATTGTTTCACATTCCAATATACAGGACCAACCTGCCGATGGTTATGCCTGTTGGAAAAGCTACAGCTATGCTGAACAAGATCGCTTTGGATATTGATATATTCCATGTGTCTGAGGGGATTTTCCGAAGCAGGATTCTCCTACACCTCTGACCAGATTGTACAGGTCACTTTTAATTGGTTAATAATAAATTGTTATTTTAATATACAATATGTATATGTGTGTGTATATATGTATATATGTATGTATATATGTATGTATGTATATATATGTGTATATGTATATTTTTAGATATGAATTCATAATATGTATGCATTATATATAATGTTTGTAATGTACATATTATGTAATAAATAAAAATTGAATTGAGTTGAATTGAATTGAATTGAATTGAATTTTAATTTTGTTAACATAGGTACATGATCATAAAGCCTTTATAACTACACAATGCAAATGAAAAATAAATTCACAGAAAAAAGAATGTTAAAATAAAAGTTTAACCAAGTTTAACTAAGTTTTCCAAAAAGTTTTGGAAAAATCAAGTTTATTGTACAATCAAATTAGAAACTGAATACTTCTATATTCCAGAACATTGAGAAACTAAATATTGGAAAAGAATAGTGTATGGATAAAAAACCATCTGAACAATGGCAAGTCAAGTAACAACCTAAGCAAATTAAATTGTAAGAAGATAATTTTCAATCAATGAACATTTATAATGATGTAAATCATCTGAAATATATTGTGTCTAACAGATAAGTATATTCATTACCAAGTCTGTTTAATCTATTTATCGGCGAATTTAATATATAATTCGTATTTCCATTTAATATATAATCGTATTTCCAATTCATATTCAAAGTTCTATTTTGCCTAGTAGACCTAGCAGGAGCATGATATATTATTGGTGAATTTACTTCACGATAATCTAAGAAACAATTAACAATTTTAAAAAGAAAAATGAGGCCAGAAAAATTCTTCTTTCAGACAATGTAGCTGTTTTAAATTTCTTCATTAAAACATTGTAGTTAAGATATACAATCTATTTATAATATAGGAGATAAAGAACGTCGAAACAAATCATGTTACCACTAATTATTAATTAAAATAAGTTTTATGCGCGTGCTTGTTAAAATTCTATGCAGACAATCAAACAATACATTTTGTTTTTTAGGAGATTACTACGAAATTTTTTAAGCAATTCAAAAGTATGGATAATAATAAAAACAATAGAGCACGTTTCCTAATTTTTTGACTGGTAATTGGATATTTTAAATACATTTTACCGAAAACCGTTGAAAAAAAATAACGCTTGCAAGACAGAAAAAAGTCGAAACAAACCTAGTTATCACAAATTATTTAAAAAAATATATTTCTCCATGCAAAGATTATATAGACTAAAGAATGATACATTGTTATTTGATTGTAAACAATGAGGCTGAGAAGAATATGGAAAGGATGGTGACTGCGTAAAATAAGGTAAATGGTCTCCTGAATATCATTATGGCCAACAGAAATATGTCAACTCTAATATATCGAAGTAAAACCTGGAATTGGCAAAAAAGGAATGAAGATAAACTGAATGCGATGAAAATATGACGCATGTTTGGAAAATATTTGGCCGATAGGATGTGAAATGAACCAATTATTAGTGAATGTAGTTCTGGCTGTAGCGTGGTAGATAGAATAAAGAAAGGCTCGCAGCGATGGTTTGGTTATGTATGAGCGAGGAACGGATGGTTAAGAAAATATTTTAGGTAAGTGTTGAAGCGTTGAATAGGGAGCGACCGCAAGAAATCTAACAAATATTGAAGAAGTCCTGTTAAAGCTTCAACAACCTTGAGGAGATGTATGAATGTATCCGAAGCAGAAGTGGCGTGCCAAGAATGTAGCATTTTATCATCACCGCTTACTCATACGGGGAAGCGGCATGATGGTTAGTTAGTTAGTTATGTAGATATTATTTAAAATATTTAATAACATTGATGTATATTTAATGATGTCTTCATTATTTTCTTCTACTTCACGTGTCATTTTATAGGTAGGTAATATTTGCAATTTGTTTACTTACAGAAATTCCAGTTGGAATTTTTTCCAATTTGAATTGGAAGATTTGACATGTATTAAAAGGAATGAATTTTTCATATTCGATATAAGTTACTGTAATGATAGTCTAACGTTTTACAAAAAAATAAGTCAGAAATATTGAAAAAAATACAAACTTAGATGTCGCATAGCTCCATGACGATTGATATTAGGTCATGCTTTCTTGAACATTTTCGACTCATAATTAAAGTTTTTGGACCAGTTCTTGCACATTCATCCTGGTTAGGCTGGAATAAGCGCAAAATTATTATTATTATAATTAAAATAAAATAAACGGATTATTTCATTTACATATATGTGTTTCCAAGAATTTCTTGTAATTCATCGCTTTTCGCTTGCATGCAATGTACTAGTGTTTACGCATGTACGACTAATATTATAGTTAGAATGTGTGTACGATATGTTTGTTCGCTTGGAAGTGTCAACCGAGTGATGAAATGAATCAATTAGTGGTCCGATGATTTTCCATTACGTGTGCAAGTTGATCAAGTGAGTTGGATATGTGACATGGACAAAACACCACGTATTTACGTTTATTTTGCAAATAACCTTTAACCCTTAGCAACTTTGGCGATTTTTCACTAAGTAAAGAATTAAGCTTTTAAAAAATATGTAGCATTTCTGGAATGAACATATATTGTTCTTTGTTGAGATTTGTTCCTGGCAATCTTGATGAACATATTAACTGTCAAAATGAGAATTGTATCAAGTGCTCCGTGAGGTTCGTGAAAAAGTGCGTCTGGCCAAATTTCATGAAGCTGTAAAAATTTCGAGAATATAATTACTAAAGATATTCTTGTTGATTTCTGTTCTAGAAAATAAATAAAAAATAAAGAATAATTATAAAATAAAAATAATATGTCTTCACGTCCATCGTATGCTGGCGTAAACATTGAGTGTCACTTACAGGTGACACCGGGCACAATTTCAACTAAATGTACGCTTTCAAAGTATTTTATAGTAATTGTTGTAAGCTGTATTTGTGGAAAATAATAAAAAGGAGATAAAATATTAAAGTAATTAAAGAGAGAAGAGGATCCGGAGACATTTTTATGTCTCTTTCGGAAGATAATAAGTTCTCCTATGAGTACAGTGATGATGAAAATGACGTGAAAATGCCCATCTTTTAACCCGAATGCAGATTTTTTAAGTAGTAGTCCAAACAAGTGTACTTTCAAGTTCTTCCGTTTTCGACAACCAAGTTCACCTTATGAAGAACAAGAAGGAGAACCCGAATCTGCACTTAATGGTTTAATCTAAACTCATCCCTTGTGGAAGAGGGGATGCTGATGAAAGAGTCACAGAAAATCGCGAAGAAAATTTTTTTAAACTAATAACAATTACTTTGAGTTATTTTATTTTGAAAAAAAATCATATATCACTTATACGAGCAATATAAATGCTTTGCAAAAATATCATACACTGAATGATCAATTGATGAAATCAGAGTCTAACTGGGCATTCTTCTTCTAACGGGATATTTGACGTGCAAATAAATGAGGATATTTTGGGAGGAAAATAATGACACCCACTACCAACTTGTCTCCTCTAGCATGAGTAGGAGCTACTGTTTTGAAATACAATACTATTTTAATCTATGTGACAGTTCAGACCTTTCAGAAAATCATAAGTTCACTAAGGTACGAAAATATTTCAATTTTTCAACAAAAAAATTTCAGCCGAGTTCCACTAAGTGAAATCATCATAGATTTTTGGTACCATGCCTAAAGTATGAATCGATCATACTTTAGGCATGGTACCAAGTAATTTATATACGGAAAATATCTACGAGGCTTGAATGAAAATCGAAGCTGCTACATGACGGGGGTGCCTTTTGACATTTGAACTGTATCACTGTATAGCGCGACTGGCTAATCGTTGAGTAGCCACGCCACGTATAGATTGGGTGCTTTTTTAAGATGTGATAATACAATTACACTCCTAGCGGGAACTTCAGCAGATCAAGTTGAAGCCGATTGCGCACAACGCAGAAGTCGTCTGTGTTATGAACGAGGAAAATGTGTTTAAAACTTGACATAGGCCTGCATGAGAAATTTGGTAAAAATGTCATAATTAGTAAATAGTTAGCCATGTTACATGCTTCGCCGACTCTGTAATACTCTTCGTTTTAGTTAATGTAGTTATAGTTCTTCGAACAATAAAATTTCAACAGAAACACTTTCCTTATCGTTTCATATATATTAGTACAAAATCAACAAATAATGCCCGGTGACACCCTAAGGTGAGACCTCAATAAAATAATTCCAATACTTGTAATTTTTTTTTAACCATTTTATGTCTATATACACACCCAACAATAATATACATAAAATTTGTCCAATTCCCTTCATTGGTTTCAACATGGGAATTGACGGGTTAATACTCATTAATTCATTAGAATATACTGTGACAGCGGCCAATCGATGTCACGACCTTTATAGAAAAAGATTGGGGGAAGTAGGTAGATTAAAAAAATTAAATGCTACTTCAAAATTCTGTAAGCTATTAAGTCGGTTCGATATCTATAGAAATGGAAAAGAAAGAAAAATAAGTTCTATATTATCTTTTAAAATAATATATCTATCTTCGTTTGCGTGGAATCAGGATGTTCTTTCTATGTAATAACGTATTTATGTCTATTGACGTTAAAAAGCTTGCCTTTAAAATAATTTTTTTATGTTGTCACATTTTTCAGCGTCGAGAAGCAATATTTGCTAATAAAATAATATATATATATATATATATATATATATATTTAAAAAAAATAATATTCAAATATATGCCACAATTTGTTACGATTTTACGAGAAAAACTAGCTGTAACCCATAAAAAATGACGGAACATTGGTTCGCGTCTTTGTTAAACCGTAGAATATATATTTATAGCGTCTATTTGGCGGTCTACGGGGAGGCGGCCGAAGCAACGAAAGTTAATCGGCCGGTTCGGGATTGGTGGCCCGGATTTAAGCCTATCTCCAACCCTTTTTTAGCCGTGAATTCTTAAGAAATTACATTAAAGTTATGGGGACAGACAGATAGATAGACGGACGGACGGACAGACAGGGAAATTATTATGGTTGATACTATCACTTAAGTAACCACTTTACACGTGAATTTTGTGTAAAGTGGTCATCTAAGCCAGCTCATACAGGTCATAAGCTCTGGGTAACCCTATAAAGTCTTCCATACATGTTTTGTTCCTAGCTTTTATAATTTATCATAATTATTAATTATGACGGTGTGGAAAATCCTGTAATTGTGTTCTCAGAACTTACATTGAAAATATGTTGTTAATTATAATGTAGATAAATTAAGTTTATGATATATTTTCAATATGAAGAATCGTCTTAACGTTTTTCATTTGTGATACGAGTTTGTATTCTGTTTATCGTCTTTTAATTAGTGTATAATTATTGAAAAAATATTGGGTTTTTTGACGGCAGTAATATATTTTCTCTTTCAAGAAATTTCTCTCATACAATTACATGTACCTACCTGTACAATACGTAGACTTAATGGAGTGGGGACAAACCTCCACAGGGAGGTAAATAAGCGTTAGAAAACTGTTTTAATAAATTATATTAAAATACTTTTACTGAGCTCTTATTAAGCTTATGTTTCTCTGTTATTTTATATATTTTACTAATATTTTAATATTATTACCCTCTTAAGAGCCTGACGATTTCAAAACATTTAAGGAGACGCAAACTAGTCATCGAAGACAGATCAATAGAGCAGGTGATGCGATTTAAATATCTGGGAGTTGAGATATCTGATCAAGGTGTTCTATATAATGATGTTAGGAAGGAAACTTATAAGGCAGAAATACGAAGGAAATAAGCACACGCTGACTGATAATAAGGCTTGAATCTATAAAACCTACGTCAGGCCCATTATCACATGTGGTATAGAAACTAGGACTAACACAGTTAAGATTAAAAACCTTCTTTGAACATCTGAGCTGAGAGTACTACGCACTATAGCAGGGAGGACTTTCAGGGAAAGAAGCAGAAATTCTGAAATATAAAGAACTGTCAGACATGAGATATCGTTAGATGGGGCAGGAAGAGATGGCGGTACTGGAGAGACCACGTAGATGGGATGTAATATAATAATTCCCAACATGGTTGCCTACATTATACCCATAGGATATCGCATGCCAGAAAGATCATCAAAAAGGTGGAAAGATAGCTGTTGCTCTACTTCCCAAGAGGATAGCTCCCGCTCAGTATCAGATCCACGATCTAGAACAAGAAGAAGATAATATTTTGAACGTTTAAATATAAATTATAATGTAAATAAGCATGTTAAAACAAATAGCCATGTGTGTGGTTACCAACTAATGAAGTGTTATGCAATATTATCCCATCATATTTTAAAGAGTTGAACTGTTATCATAACTGTAAAGTTACACTGATCAGATGTTTGCTTGATGGAGTTTTTAGATACCATTTTGATAATATCAATTAACAAAGTACCTACATATTATGTTGGGATTTATAGCAAGAATTACTCACGACTTTAAAAATCTTGGAAGTCTAAAAATTATTTTTATATCATTAGTACGGATTATCTTAAAGCATTCTTTAGTTACTTGGACATCTTATTATAGAAAGATAAAAGTTTCTAAGTATTTTGTTTTATAGAGCTGGTCAACACAGAAATCTTTGAAGATATGAGGATCGTCTTGCCTTTTCAAAATGCACAATTTGGAGTCTTAACGGAAAATAGACTATTTTGCTGTACTACACAAGACACTCAGTAGAGCTATTGGTTCGCTTTCGTTATCTGACATAAATATGCACGTTGAACCGCGTATACATGAGAGTATAAGGATGTAACATGAGAATATAAGTTGGAGTTGTTTAGAATTAGTTAGCATGTTCATAATGTTAGTTATTTTTCATTTAAGTCATTTAAGTCCTACAAAACATCAATTTTCTTGACAATGGATACCAATAATACCAATAACACCCAATATTATCAATTTCTTATTTATGATAATTCTCTTAGGCATAACAACTACAATTCTCTTCCTTAAATTTGCAACCTTCATGTTACATTGTATCAAAAATTGTTTCCAATTTTATTTTGTTTGCTTGTTCGCCACTTGCACTATACAAGAGTAATTGCTGTACAGGAGATGTGCTAATTTGTACATGATCTTATTTTATCGGTACACTAAATATATGCATGTTGGATATATTTTATGTTTGAGTTTGAATAAATATTTTTATTATGTATTTTGTATTCTCTTAGTGTCCCATTAAAAATAACATAAAATAAATATATACGCAAAAATTTTAGTTAAAATTCAAAACTGTATTTAAATGTGTATTACTCTATTATCCGATTTCGGTAAATTTTTTTTGAAAAGAGGTTCAAAAAAGAGAAAAAAGATGAAATGTTGGAATGAACGGAAAATGAAGTAAAAGATTAGAATATGTGAAAATTATCAAATTCTGTTTGATACACTAATTGCTCTTCATCAGTTGGTTCCCTCATTGTCGAGGATTGTGATCAGTGGGGTTTTAACTCTATTGTCGTCCATGATGGTTCTCCTCCATTTTTGTAGATCGTAGTTCGGATAGCCGTTCAAAATCAAAAAAAAATGTATATCTAAAAAAAATATTTTTTAATATAAAATCCTTTTTTCGATGTAAGTAAAGTACATCATTTGTGAATTTTTGTTTATACTAAACAACAGTTGTGTTAATACAACAGTATGTCTATATTTAGAGATTTTATATACCATACAATTCAGACAGCTCGTTCTAGAGCACGGTTTAATCAATTCCACTCGAAAGAGAAAAATAAAATACCCGAATATTAAGCTCAAAAAGGAAAATGAAAGTATTATAATTAATTTTTAATCAGTTTTAATTAGTTTCGAGTGGGGAAAAATCATGTACGCTATTTATACGAGAAATTAAAAACGAACGGATGAAATATTTGAAATTGAGGCTAAACTGATTATTATTATTGCACCGCGGCCCAATTAATAATGGCATATGGTATGATTGACATTGACTGGGGGGGAGCATTCAAAATAAGATTATTGATGGATTTGGCGGTAACGCTGTTATGTAGAGATTACTCATGATGATAATTAAATTGGAGTGAAAATTGTTATCCTACATGAGTTTAATTATAATTTTATATTTTACTACTCGACTTTCGAGAGTATCAGTATCTCTCAGCGACAGATGAAGTATAAATATCTAATTAAATGTCAAAAGATAACATCGTCATATTGTTTTCCGTATTTTTGAAATAATCAATGGATAATTATTACAGAAAAAATACTGATTATATTTATATGACACAAAAGAATATATATTTGAATAGAGATAAACTAAGCCCCTTCTTTAGGCAAGGAGATTGGGTCACAGGGGAGGTTTGTCTCTCTCGCGTATATTTATTATACATTTATAGGAAACATTAATAGTAAAGTATTTATTCTTGTGCATGATTAAATCCCCTAGTAAACGAATCATATTTTTACGATAGATGTCGTTTTTCAATTCTTTTAAAACTTAAAATTTTTTTAAATTTTTTTATAGTAAAACATATTTAGTATTTAGTGCAATCTTATCATAATTGTTTCAAAATTAACAAGGTCGTAGTATTTTTTTAAAAAGTTAAACGCATTGGAACCAGCCGCGGAAACAGACATTGTACCAAGAAATTACGTCAGTTCATGTCTTAATATTTTGGTGGTCTGTGGTCGAAATTCAATTAGAATTTTTTTCTCACAAGAATTGTTTGTTTACAGCGTTTGTCGGTGAAATGTAAAAAGTATGAAATAATGTACACAAGAATCCAAATCTCTCGGCGAAGATTGCATTAAATTTCACAAATTTAATACATCTTCGCATTGCCTTCTGTTTTGCTATTTTAATTTCTCTATTAAATATCTTAAACTATCCGAGGCACTTAAAACTGCTTTCATTTTTTGAAAATAATTAAACATTAATTTAATGCAGTTAAAAAACTTATTACTTTTGATTATATGTCTACTTATTCTCGTAACTTACTTTATTTTTTCTTAGTTTATTTTTCTTAATTCATGCAATACGGACGAAAATTCATTGACGTCTGTTGTATCCAGAAAACATTAAATTAATAATTTTTGAAAAACTAAGAAAAATATTTATTCACGTGTAATAACACACTTGTATAATAATAATAATAATAATAAATATAAATAACAAGAAAGGATGTAAGGGTATAGAAAAGAGCTATATCCAGTAGTGAAGAGATGAATGCTGAAGAAGAAGAAGATTAAGAAGTATTAAAATAAAACTTGATGAAATGAAAATATCCATCAATAAATACAGGAAAAAGATGATTTTCAAATTTACACAGAATAGTGGTTAGGATATGTTAAATTAGGCGTAGGTGCAAAAATTAAAGTGTTTGTATGTAGAAAAACTTTAATTACCACTCGGAGATAATCCCCGAGAGCAAGATAAAATCTATTATGAATGAAATGTAACATGTAAAATGTAAAGCGGCACAAGTGAAGTCAGAAGAAGATGGTATGGTGGTGAGCGGTGGAAGATCCGCCGCTCGTGAACTTCTCGAAACAGGATCTCAGTTCGGGTTGATGCAACACCTCCTATAGATACTAGTATTGGTTGATGTCGTAGACGCCGGGAAAAACCTCCTCTTTACCCTCTCACGTTTCTTGTTGTCAGCACTTTCCATTCGAATTATCATTCGCAGATGTTCACAGTACGTGGAGACAATTATGCTACCGCTTGTGAAGATAAGCTGAACCGGATCTGCAGCCCATGTCGCCACAGAATTATTGAACTTTGTTGAAAGTCATATGCTTTTCATATGCTTCTATGGAGTGGATACATAACGAGTAAAATAAGGAACTTGAAGCTTTTTAAATGTGTTGTCTGAAGACTCATTCTTAGAATACAATTTTTGGAGCTAAATATTCGTGATAGACTGTCGTCGATCTGTCTAAGACGCATCTTCCAATTATTTGGACACATCACCCTCATGATGAGATCGTCTGAGAAGTTGGTAAGGACTGGCAAGTTGGAAGGTCAGAGAAGAAGAGACCGATTTCTGATTGGATGGATTGATCAGATCGAGGACGCTACTGGCTATCCTGTTGGGTACGACTCTCAGAACTGCGGGCTTCAGAGAAAAGTAGAGGAATATTATAAATGGCATCAGAAAACCATAGATAGGGGGTAAGAGTTCTCTGTTATGAGGTAACTCACAGGAGAAGAAGGTTGAAAACGCACATCTCAGTTGACTCACTTGACAAAATGAAACGTCCAAGGAGCTATATTTTTTCATATCCAATCAAATGATAATATGTCAGACGATAATATAATTATTTTATTCGAAATATGCATGCAAATGGCTTACGTTATTAATATGAGACCTACGTATATTTGAACACCCGCTCATTCTTCCCATCTGATTAAGATTTTCTTGGGCAAGCACAGCATTCTCCTTGTTTGACAGGCTCCCAACTTTCTCCTCCACGTGATTTTTGGCTATTCCCCAAGTTTAAAATGCCGCTGAAAAGGAAACAATTTGAATTAAAAGGCGATGGCCCAACTGAACACCATTCTAAAAGGTGCGTTCCAGAAGTGTTCCAATAATGGTTGGGCCACTGTGAAAAATGTTTGCATTACAAGGGGACTACTTTGAAGGAGATCAGAGAAAGTATAGTGTGTGGGAATAAATGTGCTTCTGCCGACCAACGGTTAGATGTTTTTTAAACACGTTAGCCAAATTTTAATATTTTTTCTTCTTTTCCAGATGGTGTGGACAACTGCTAGATAGTCACTACATCAATCCAACAAAATCAGTTAGCGAATACGTAGTTAGCAACAAATGGATTATAATACAAGTAGTTAAATATAATGGCGGAGCCTATTAGTTTACCATCGGCAATGGAGAGTGCCGTGCTGATAATAAAGTCGACCAAAATATTCAAGATACGGAGAAAGAAGACAATGTTGAGCCGGGGGGTTGTCGCCTGGAATAAACATTTAAGCGATTTCTCCTGGACTACGCTATTCATTGCGTTCCTCCTTGTACAACTTGGTTCTGCAGCTAGCGGCTTCATGGAGTCTACTGAGGTAAGTTTTGTTTTATTACATGCTTTTATTTCAGTATCTTTGTCTTTTGTTTATTGTTTATTGTGGTGGAATATTGTAAATGATTTTTCAGCAATTTCCCGATAAGCCAGAGCTCTGAAACTTTCAACATTTACGTAAAGTTTATGACTATATACAATTTTAGATATGATTAGGTCATTATTTCATAATCATGGTTATAAATTAATAATACATTCACAAAAAGAGCCGCAGAAACTGCTGAGTAAAAACATTAAAATACACGAAATTAAAAGCAATAATAATTATTTAAGATGACCATAATGTGAACTTTTTTGTCAGGAAATTTTCGTCAATAATCTTTATCCGCCAAAAGTAAAAATTGCTTCTGCTATTCATCGGTGGAATGAAGACGATTATCTTCCTACCATCGATGACTCTTCCATAAGCATTTATAGTCTTTTTACTGTATCATTTACAACTTTTTTATTATTATTATTATTATTATTATTATTATTATTATTTATAATGGGCAGGCAGCTTAAGCTGATAGGCCCATATCAGTGTCTCTCATTTGAATATCCAGCCTATTCTTAAATTGGTTGCCACTGGCAGCAAGCACAACGCCCATTCATTCATTCAATTTTTTTTAGCTTTGTTGTAGTCATTATCATCCTTCCGTGTTCTAACATCTTTCTTCAAAAAATCATCCGAAACAGCAATTGTGTTGAAAAAATTAAATATATTATTTGTAATCAAATCTTCAAAGCTTCGAAAACCGCAATGAGATCATTTTTGAGGGTTGCTCGCTTTGGGGAACCTTCCAATCCTTCATTTTTGAGGGCAGTGACCATCCCCCGTTTAATTTATAAAGAAACTTCATCATCGAAGTACGCAAAAGCAACAAAGTCAAAGATGCCGTTGTAAAGTAAATAAACTAAACATAAACTCTGTAAATATTCTTAACATTAATTATGTTTTGATGCAAGCTGTTATAAAAGTTATTAAGCTAATAAACGCCGATTTATCGGCACTGAAACTGAACTGAACTGAAACGCCATTATATGGCACGATAGTAAATTCAGTCTATGAACAAAAGGTATCATATTTTTCGAAAACTCTAGATTCCATACTATAACGTTTAAACATGCTTCCTATTGTTTTAAATACAACAGGGGTTGGGAGAGGGATATGTTAAACTTATCCACAGCTTACTGATGTTGCACGCAGTGACATGTTTGGTCTGAAGCGTAGCAGTCTTTGTTTTAATACGATTTATATTTTCTAAATTTTGATCATTAGTAGCGACCCCTTAAATTAATTAAAATGAAAAATAGAAAATATGTGGATATTTTTTGGCTATCGAAGGCATATAAAAGTGCCCCAATACAAAAAACTTTAATTTTTTGAAGCACCCTAATATCTATCCTATATTTTTGACGGACTAAAGACAACCAGTAGTGGCTGTGTCATGTAGTTGCCGCGTTGTTGTTCGCGCGACCGAGGTTCGAGTCTTTCTACACCCGTGTAGTTTAATTTTTTCAGCTGTGAATTTGTACGAAATTATTATTTTTAGATATTACTGGAACGCTAATTTCAAGTGCATTTTATGTTCTCGCATTTTCGCTACACGCCCCGCAATATGCTATTTCCCGCTACACGCATTCTCGCTACAAAGCTTCCGTTGCAATAAAAAATTTACGATCATAATTGATTCTATAAAATGTTTTGATTGACTTGTTCCTTTATTTTTAAAACCACTTAAATACCGATTATCACTTTATATACTTCTCCAATACTGCTGCCTTGGATTTTAACTCTATATATAAGGATTTTTTTTTCTCTAATTTCAACTCTCTATATAACTCTATATATAGGATAATATATAGGATAAAAAAAGGATATATAGGATAAAAAAAAAGGCATTTTTATCCAGTTCTCGGACCTTTCTATCTTATCACAGTCCTCTTCCACGCAGTCAGTCCACCTCTTCCTCGACCACCTTTGATGTCCTGTGGTCTGATATTCTTTCAACATGATCAGCTCACCGATCACTTACGATTGCTCAATTAAATTTAGTTTGTTTCATTTCAAGTGTAGGTCTCAGAGTTTAAAATTGTACAAAGCTGATCTAAACTCTTTCTTTAGGCGAGGAGACTGGACACAGCGGAAGTGTGTCACCTTCGTGTATATTTAAATCACATTTATAATGCAGCTAAAGTATAATAAAGAAATTTTGAACAATATTGTTATGTGTTTTGTTCTGAGAACATAATTACTGAATTTTATTCACAAAGGAATAATTATTAATTAAGGTAATTTATACAAGTCTCACAGAAACGATGCTATTTATATTGGAAACGTGCATAGAAGTCTTTATTGGGTGGCCCAGGGCTTTTAAATATATTGAAAGTATTGTTTAAAATATTGGTATTTTCATTAAATAAATATTTTAAACAATATTTTTTAAAGGAGTTCATAAAAAAATAATAGTTTACAGCGGCACAATGAAGAGTGCTCTCAAGTTGGGATGAAGATTAGTATTGCCAAAACAGAGGTTATGGTTGTAGGAAGAGACTAAGAGCACTGATCGATCATTTTACAGGGACCCAGCTGAAGCAAAAAGAAAAATTCAAACACCTTGAGGTGGAATTTTCTAGCAACGGGAGGCAGAAAAGAGAAATAAATAGAAGAATCAGAGTTGCGCCGGAGTTTCATGTTCTCTATAAGGCGCGGTGATAAGAAAATCCGAGCTTAGTGTCAAGTCAAAGCTGACTGTTTTCAAATCAGTGTATAGGCCGTCCCTAATATATGGCCATCAAATCTGGATCCTAACGGAGAGAATGAAAGGATCCAGGTTGTCGAGATGAGTTTTCTAAAAGGTTAGGTTAGGTTAGGTTAGGTTATTTATAAGGGGGGTAGCGGGAGTCACATTGATGGGCAGAGTGAGAAGTGTCGACATAAGATACACACCCGGCATGGAGCCCCTACTTCTATGTATAGAAAAATCACAAATGAGGTGGCTTGGACATGTACTAAGAATTCCAGAGGAACGAATACCAAGAATAATCCTCTTGGCAACCCCGTAAGAGAGGCTATCGGTGGGCCGCCCCAGATTAAGCTGAAAGAAGCAACAAAAATATGTATGAAAACAGAATGGGTCTAGACTGGTTGACTCATGCGGAAGCAGCGCAAGACAGGCGAGTATGGAGGCACTTTGTCGAGTCTTTGGGTCCCCAACCCTACTAGGACAAGGGGATGAAGATACCCGCCGAGTCCCAAAGCATAAGTATGCAAAATTTGCATGTATGCATTTCCATATAACTAGGAAATTAGCACACGTCCTATCTGTGTTTAGTACAGTGTTTAATATATTGTCGAAGGCATGTAGTTATAATCTGTACCTACCAATACTTATCTTAAAAAAATATTTTTGGGACTTATTACTTTATTCAATTCAAGTATTCATTTACTTTATATTATGTAATGTACTCAGTCGCTAAGATCTATTACTCATCGTTAGTGTTTCATATTGTAACGAAATGGCAAAAGGGATTACGTACAGAATCCTTCGTAAAATGTCAATAACGACAAAAACTTCGAAATCTCTAGGACCTTCCATTTAATTCTGGAATACACTACCGTACTCTGGAATTAGTTACATCATTCGAGAAACACCTGGAAAAACCTAGAAGCGAAGAAGAATTTTCCTAAACACTAGAATAATCTAGGAGGTTCGATAATCTAGGATTTTTGGATATTACTAACGCGGATCTAGGCCGCCGGGTAGAGTTGTTGTATTTGATGGTTCGATCGGTGCGAAATGACACGAGACGACACCTAGTTTGGCCAGTCATGAATTTCAAAGCGATAAGTAATGCGAATAATCGAGCAAGAACCTAAAAAGGCGTTGAAAATATACATGATAAATATAACGAGCATTGGATAGAATTTTGTAGTGAATGTTAAATACGTGTTACTCAGCTATTACAAAGTACGATTATACGATAAAAATACGAGTGATATATTGCAAAATAGTGAAATTTAAGAATAGCATTAAGTTTAATTCATGTTAAATGAATTTGTACATTGAATATTTAATTAATCATTAATTAATAAATTGCTAATTAATTTACAGTTTTCATTTCTCCCGTAGTCACGATACGAGAAAATAAGTATTATTTATTTATTTATACATTATTTTCTAAAGATGAATTTTCCATATTAAAAACTTTCCTAATTTTCAGATAAAGTGTACACATTTTTCTTGGAAACCGTGTTCTTAACAAATTTAAAAAGACCGCCCCACCCATGACGATCAGTTGGCCAATTATAATGCTGAAAGGCATCGGTACACTGACACATTTTGCGTTTTACACACCTTATTTAATCCTTACATGGAACGTATCCACATAAAAATTGAAAAATTAAAAATATACAAATATTGTTAGAGAATTACTACTTAAATGTGCAGGTCACAAGAGTTGTGTATCTAATAATCTGTGATAATGCGCTGTTATAATTCTGGCATAATTTTATCTCTGGCTTTTTAAGTAAAATTTAAATATGGTAAATATAAAAATCGAAGCGGCTGTTACGATCAAAGAATAAATATTTATTTAAATAGAATTATTATATGTAATGTATTGTCATTTAATCTTAATATTATTTTACGAGAATTAATCTAAATCGTGTATTTAAGATAAGATTCCGAGAACTTACGATGGGTATTTTTTTTTCTGTTTCGAGAAACTCAGCATTTAAAAAAATATCATTCCTGACATTTTCAATTGATATAAGGAATAAAAAAACAAATGTTAATTGTCCTACCATGAATAACGCCTTCTACACTGTATAAAATAAGGTGAAATAAGAAAAAACAATTATGGCACAATTCACCTCAATTTTACTTGCTTTTTGTGTGTTATTCTTCTTTCCTCGTTTAATTCCGTAATGAATTTTTCGATGATGAGAAACGTAACTCGTAACGTAATTTCGTAACGCACAACCAACAGTCTCGGTCCTGGGTCACCCTCACAGCTAACCTCAGATTCTCTGACGGATGCCCCACATTCATCCCTTTTGTGGCATAATGCTAGAATACATAATAACAGCCTAAAAATTAGATTACCCTTCTCAAGGTAATCTAATTTTTAGGCTGTTATTTTGACGCACAATGGTGACTGAAAAATTGAAATAATTTTTTATTGGCTGTGACTAGTGACAGTAGTCGATCATGGAGTATGCCATACTCGACGATCTCTTAAGTCTTAAGGTAAAAATATGAATACTATCATATTATTGTTGGATTTGGTGTTTACACTGTAGAGATTATTCACGATGATCATTAAATAATATTAACCTTCTTACTTCTACATGAGTTAAATCATATTTTTATATTTTATCACTCCTTAAGTTTCGAGACCAAATTCTCTCATCGACAGTTGAAGTTTCAAAGTGACTTTTTAAATATAGAAGTTTTACATTGATTCTTTCCGAATATAAATAATTAAGTTCAAAATTTAAATAATGGTTAGGTAGGTATTGAAACAATGGGCCGAATCAACTGGTGTAAGGGTGGTCGTCTGACCGAATTTTTTTTTGTTTTCTTATTTTGTATTTATATATTTTAATAACACATTTTTTTCTGATTTGATTGATTTGAATATTCAAAAAAAAATAATCAAAAATCTTTATCATTTTGCAAACGTTCTGTTAACAAATCAGGTCGTTTCAGGTGTAAACAAGATATCAATAACGTATCTATTTGTTCGTGCTGTGTTTGTACTGTGATAATGATTCACGTTCCAATATTTTGACGATTTGCGTATCAGGATTTAAAAATGATTATTCGAAGATAAATAGATTATGTGAATCTTGGTTTTCTTATTTATAAATATAATATTTGTCAGAGATAATTTCAAACATAAAGTATTGTTTTTATGTAACCCATTGTGATTTTTTTCTTCTAAATTCTGTTTTATATTTAAATTTTTAAGTTTGAAGATTTTAACAGTTAAAGTTATACTTTTTTCGTGAACATATGAAAATACATATCTTATAATTTAAATTTAAAAAATTGAAATGTGACTTATCGGACAACCGGCTGTCATAAATAATTTTTTTTTCTTTCAAACAACACATAAATTATTTCAATCTTCTCTTTATATTAAATCCAATATTAGTTTTTCCAACATCCAACTGATACTTTACGTAATATGATAATAAATCACACAATTTTTTGATGTATCATCGATAAATATATTTGTACTGAACGTATTATATATGGTTTTATGTACGTTGTTTGCTAACTTATCTTGAAATATGTGAGAAGTATATATTTAAATAGTAAATAAAAAATGATACGTAATAATAAACAAGATCATTGTCAATATATATATATATATATATATATATATATGGTATGTGAGTATAAAAGCACAGGCAACAATATCAAAAAAATAAGTTGATTGCGGTTGTCGAGGATTTATAATGTACCGGATTTGAGTTTTTATAGGAATCATGTTTTTATAAATTTATAGAAAACATGATTTTAGAAGGGATAGGTACATTAAATATATAATTCAGTACATTCTAAATTCTGCATTCTGTATTACTGCATTCAAAACATTTTTTATTTTTTGGATATTACTGCCTTTGCTTTTATACCCCACATATAATTGTTAAATAAATAAAGATACTTTATAAACTATGAATCTATTTCATATACATGCCGTCAATAACTACGAGTATCTTTAATATTTTTGATTGTCAAATATAAAAACTTTATTCAACAATTAACGGTTGGCTTGAAAGACGAATGAGTCAAAAACCTGTGAATCAAAATACATGATCATTGTATTATTGTATTATTAATTAAGGGGTTACGCCAACTTGATATTATCAAAATATCGTTTTTTTGCTTTGTCTTAGGGCTTGAAGTTCTAAGAATAATTAGAGATATGACTCATTGAAGCAATTACTTTTTTGTTTTATGCGTGGTTTGAACGATACTTGGGTTCATTATTACGCAGAATTACGCAGGTCGCCTACGATAGATAAATTTGAATTAGTAAGAAAAATAAGAGAAAACCAACATGAACATGACCATTGTACAAGAAAAAAAGATGAAATAAGATTGCCATTCAGAAAGAAAAAAAGATCGCAAACTTCTGTGATGTACAGTGGGATGAAGTTGTATGCGAGTCTGCCAGAGGATATTAGAGATGAAAAAAATATGAAAATTTTTAAGAAAAAACTAAGAAAGTTTGTGCTACGTACTTTTGATTAGAAATATATTTGATATTTTACATATTTATAAATGATATTTTACAATGTTTATATTAGGAAATATAAATGTTATTATATTACCTATTTTAATAATATTTTTATTTTATTATAATTGAGGTACAAGATATGTTGACTATCTTTTACGCCTTGTTATGAAATAATCCAGGTCAAGTCAGTGGTGTATTCGCGATAATACGGTATCCTGCACAGCGATTAAGCGTTTATAGTGCAAGTGGCGAACAAGCAAAAAAAAATGCATTCCAATTAACAATCATTGACACGAAGTAATGTAAACATCGGATATATAAGAACGAGTGTAGCGGTTAAGAGAATTATCAGAAACTAGCCAAACGCCCGTAACATATCACGAAATATTTGGTGGGCGACCATTGCGTGTTGTAGGAGCAACTGAGTATTGCGGGTGAATGCGCGTCACACTCTAATTATCTAAGGCATTGCTTCCAGCTTCATTCCAGCAAGTTACGGACAGACAACGAAATTATTACATTTATATAAAGAATTGATATGATGGGTATAAAAGAAAAGGCATCGATATTCGACTGAAGTGGGATATCGCTGAAGAAATTTCTCTGGAATCTACAAAACTTATATCTTATAAATAAGTTTTTAAAAATAACTGTCACTTCAGTTTTCCTTCTATAAATGTGTATAAATAAATGTCAATATATATATATATATATACATATATATATATATATATATTGTAGTTTTATTGTGTGGCGGGTAGGGAAACACGGGTTTTCTTTACAACCAGATACAACCACCCCCTGGTGGTTATGGTGCCCATGGTGTCACATTAAAAATGTGCGAGTTTGGTGGGGGTGGCTGAGCGTGGGTGACGAAAATGTGCTTTCTAGCACATTGTTTTATTATGGGAAGGCCGCAAATGCTTCAGATTGTTCCAGAATGGGCCCGTCGACGATGTCGGTAAGTCTAGAAGTTTCGGGAAAAATTCACTCTAGAATGTTCTGGATGGAGAACGTTCTTGAAAAATCCCGAAATTTCTATAAGGTTCCAAACTAAGTGGCGGAGAGTGCCGGTGAGTCAAAAACGTGTCAGAATGTCCGGTAAAGCTCTAGAAAGTTCTAGAAACAGAGTGTTCTAGAAGTTTCCCGAAAGTTCTATAAGGTTCTAAACTAAGAAGGTTAAACACAGTAGAGTCTGGAAAGTTCCTGAACGTTCGATAAAGGTCTTGAAAGTTCTGGTGGCGGAGTGTGTCTGTGACTCCACAAGGTTCCAGACTGTTCGATAAAGTTTAATAATGTTCTGGATGGAGAACGTTCAAGAAGATTCCCGAAAGTTCTCTAACGTTCCAAACAGTATGGCGGAGTGTTTCTGTGTGCCCAGAAGGTTCCAGAATGTTCATGAAGGTTCTCGAATGGTTAAGAAGTTTCTGAAAACATACGAGTAAAGTTCAAGAAGGTTCTATAAGGTTCCAAACTAAGTGGTGGAGTATGCCGGTGAGTCTAGATGGTTCAAAACGTTTGATAAAGCTCTAGCAAGTTCTAGAAGATTTCTACATGGTACCAAACAAAGTGGCGGAGTATGTTGGTGACTGTAGAAGATTCCAGAACGTTCGATAAAGTTCTAAAATGTAAAAGCTCTAAATTATGGTCCCGAGCGAAGCCGGGTCAATCAGCTAATTGAACTATAAAAAATGCTTAATGCTCTAATACATAATTGATTAATGATGTCCCCTGAGGATAAAATTCAGTATTGTATTTTTTTCAAATTTGAACACGCTCAAAATATTCTGAATAAATAAATATCTTCAAACTACTACATACATGCAACCCGTAAAAAATTATAGCATCTTTTTAGTGCTCCACAGAGAGGCGGCCTTAGCAACATGCGTGAAACGGCCGGTTCAGGTTTGGTGGCCAGGGGTTCAAGCCTCATCTCCGGCCTTTTAATTTTTTTTTATCCATAAATTCTGACGAAATTACGGTCCTTAAACAAAGTTACAGGAAGGACGGATGGACGGGCAGACAGACACACAACGAAATTATTAGGTTTGATTGATGATATATTGGTTGTCCTTTTGTGTTCGTAATGTACTGTCTTGTATGCGTTCAAATTCCAGGTGCGATTTGGTATTATCGCAAGTAGGTACTCCCACTTATCCGTGTTTGCATATCTTATCCAACGTCAATGATTTCTGATTAAAATAGCAAATGAAACCGATATCGGATGGCAGTGCTGACGGAGATGTGTACTTAGTTGGCGCCCACGAGGCTTGCGTCAACGCGGGACGGTGCTTGACATTATACGCCGCAATTATTTGAACTATTTATTGACCGACCAGTGCAGATTTGGGGTAAGCCGCCAGGGTGTCAGAACCATGCGGTAAAATTTTTGAAATAAAAATACGTAATTCTCCATACAACAATATCCGTCACTAACGCTACCGGATGGCGCAAATAATGATGAAGTATATAAAGCAAAAAATGCATAATTCTCTATATTACCATGCCCAACACGCTATTGATTGGCGCAAATCACGAGGAAGTATAAAATAATGAGGTAATTTTTGTAAGATTTAATTCCTTATTTAGATTTGACCAAAGTTCCTAGCGTATCTCATATAAATTAAAGTTTATTGTTTTTTAGTATTCCATATTTGGGTACCTATTCCATAATTAGATACTTTTATGTTGATTTGTTTTTGAGAAAATTTTATACTTTAAATTAATATATATAACACAAGATTGTTATTAAGTGAAGCGCAAATGTATGACTGATTATAATTACGAGTAAAAGTTTTTATATATATAATCTCTTTTTCTATGTCACAAAAACAAAGTATATTCCGTATTTGGTTACTTTTCTCTAATTATTGCAATATCTAACCACAACATTATTGTTCCCAATATTACAAATATCAATTCTGTCTTCTTTCCCCTATGTTAAATAAAGCCTTAGCTGAATAAATAGCATGTATGAAACCATTTTTGAATGAAGGAATATACCTTCGTATCGTATTTTATCTTTTCATTTGCCATTTAGTTTCCCGGACGATAATTTAATTAGTAACTTCTATCAATACTTCCTCATAAATAATAGTCTGCTATCATTAATTGTATATTTGAACGAGAAGTTAATAAAGTATTGCAAGATTAATATTGATTAGATTTGTCATTAAATATTGACAGAGCTTTGGCAAAGGATTCGATAACCAAAATTTGGACTGTATATAAGTACAGAATCGTTATAATGATTTTACATAGGTACGTACATTGGAAAGCATGTACTCGTATTATAATACAAGGGTATTTGGTGATATGCGGTCACTATTTATGAATATCTATAATGAAGATGCGTTAGTGGCTGAACTGAGGAGAACAATTTGCATCTGAATATAAAAAAAAGTTTGCATGTCTTACCTATAGTCGTTTAGTGACACCAATAAAGTTTTTTATTGGTATTACTGAACGTTGGTGTTAGTTATACGATAAGGATTAATAAAGAAAAAAATTCTCGCGTTGCTGAGATCAAGGATCTCGGTATTGTCTTTGATGCCAGACTGACTTTCTCAAGTCACATAAACCAAATAGTTTTAACGTGTTGTAAGCTTTAAGGTTTGTAACATACTATCAAAAGAATTTACATAACGATTAGAACATAAATCGAATGAGAAGTGTATCGAGCTAATGTACAATTTCATTATTCGTTCAAAATTGGAATATAGAATGGCAGTTTGGAGCCCACACCAAAAGAAACACATCGACATTATTGAGCAGATTCAAAAGAAATTCTTGCACTACTTACACGCGAAGAACAGGAGAATGTCCTACACTCATGCACCATGAAGTACTGCTTAGGGAATGCAACTACCGCAGCCTCGAGTCGCGCAGACAGGAGGGCCTAGTTATGTTGGGGGTTAAAATTTTAAGAGATTTAATTGATGCCCCGAACTTGCCAGAGAATGCCCTGTTTGTACCAAATAATTATTTGCGAAATCGAGGTCACGCTCTATTTCATGTCCCAAAATGCAAAACAGATGTAATGAATAAGCACACCATAACGTGTAGTATGCAACTCCTAAATGAACTGAGCGATCGTGTCGATGTATTTAATGATAGCATTGAAAGCATCAAGCAGAGGATCGCCTCCATATAGGTGCTCACTAGTGATGGGTCCGCTCTGTACTCACTACTACAATGTAGTACTACATTTCATTGAACTGTACACTTCACGTGCACACTACAAACTACACACACTTCAAAGTTATTGAAAGTAGATACTTCAAATAGTACACTTCATTTCAAATCGAACACTACAAAGTACACACATTTCAAAGTTATCGAAAGTACGAGTACATACTTCAAATACTACATTTTTATGTGGAATTTTCGGGAAGTATGTCGATGTAGGTAAATGAAGAAATCTTTGGAAACTGAAATAACCCCCCCCCCCCAATGGTTTTGAAAATTTTCTAGTAGTACACTATTCAAGAATCACTTCTTGCAGGTCATTACAATTATGTAGTATTACAATTACTTCACTTCTTTAGTACTACAATATCGTAGTACTACAATTAGTTCACTTCATGTAGTTTTTACTACAAATGTAGTGTACACTTTGTAGTCTTCGAACTGGTGAACGTGTATGTTGTAGTTTTCATTTTGAAATGTAGTTTTTCCCTTCGCTAGTACTCTCTCGAAGTAATAACTTGCATAGTAAATGGAGCAATCTGTTATGCAATTAAAAAAAGAAGTCCGACTCTGTCGACGGATTCTTCTGGTATTCTTTGTAGGGTATCACGATGTATAAATGGCAAGTAAGCAAGTAGGCACCATAGGTAAACAGGTATAAATACTCACTGTGGTGTATTAACTGGCTTCATTGATACAAATTCAAATATTCAAGTTTAAGGTTACTTAGCTTATGGTTACTTAGTTACTTAGCTAGGCTTATGATTTTTTTCGGTTTATGAAAAAAATATCTCTGTTTTTCATAACGTTATCACGATTATCACATAAAAAAGTGAATGTGTTTGTCATAAACAATACATTTTTGTTTATTATTATTAAAGATATTATAAAAAATATTCTGTTTAATTTTTTAATCGTTCTACTAAATAAAATTAAGTTTTGGAATGTTACAATTGATATTTTACCCACTTCCCATTCAATCGAGCTGAAATTTTGCATACACACGTATTCTCGTTGACAATACATGAATCTAGTAATCGAATCAGATTTACTAATTAATCAATTAATTCATCACAATTAATTAATCACCATCGTCACGATTTTCATCCCCTTGTCCTGTGATGAAATGAGTCTTTGGGCCCCCGACCCTGTCGGGGGCCCAAAGACTCGACAAGGTGTTTCCATGTTCCCCTGTCTTGCGCTGCTTCTGCCTGAGTTAATCAGTCTGGACCCATTCTGTTTTCATACACATTCTTCTGTTGCTTAATCTGGGGCGACCCACCGGCCGTTCTCCTTGGGTTTCTCCGGGGTTGCCATGAGGATTCTTCTTGGTATTCGTTCCTCTAGCATTCTTAGCACATGTCCAAGCCACCTCATTTGTGATTTTTCTATGTGTAGGAAGGAGTAGGGAATCCATGCCGAGTGTGAGCCTTATGTCAGCGCTTCTTACTCTGTCCATCATTGTGACTCCCGCTACCCCCCTTAGAAAACTCATCTCGGCAGACTGGATCTTTTGCTCTCACACTCTCCGTCAGTTTATTAATTAACATAAGTTTTATATGAGAAAATATTAATGAGCTCACCAAAAGATGGCTTCAGTAAGTAAAAAGTAGAAAATTATATATCATGAAAAAAATTATTAAGAAAAGTAGAAAATTATATGACCTAAAATATATGTATATAAAAAAACCAAGCTTATATTTAAATGTACTAAAAAGTAAAAAATCAATTTTCGGACAATTTTTTTTAGCTGTCTCTATATAATAAATCTCCAACAAGCGTGGGCGCTTTCCCTCCATCAACAACAGAATTTATATAAATATCGTAAATGCCCACCTTTTATTTGAAGAGCGAACCAAAAATTTTTTGTCCGAAAATTTATTTTTTACTATTTAGTATATAGATACATATAAGGGTGTTTTTTTTTAAAAAATATTTTGTACACAGAACACAATTACAAACTGATGCATATTGATCTCTGTCGCTAAATCGGAGCGGAGACGTAGTATTTTATTGAAGGCATATTTGTAATTCCAACTTTATTTTACAAAAAATTATTTCACGTAGTCGAGATTTTATCGTTCGCCATTATTTCTCAGATTTCAAAAAATTCATTACACTGAGAACACATTATTTCTCAGTGTAATGAATTTTTATATTGATGTATTTAGTCACAATAAAACGTTTCTATTGAACTACGGCTACCAGGGATATTAAATAAAAAAGTTAAAAAATTTAATATTTTGTCCGATAGCCATCCGGGGAATACCTTACTGAGAGCTTCCGTTGATGTGATTTTTATAATATGATAATTAAATTGCTGTGTACGAAATAAAATTACAAATGATAATAGTATCTGAATAAAGAAAAAATATTTTTTTTATTTTGACCAAAAAATCTTATTCTGATTCAAAAATATTTTTTGTAAAAAAAGGATTTCTGTAGAGAAAGATGTATTCTTTAAAATCGACAAATAAATAAACAATATTTTTACGTGGTTTCAAAAGCAACATTGCTGAAATTAAAGAAATTATTTTATTTTGAAAACAAGGTTATTCAAAACAGAAAGGTTGCAAAGAATGTCACAAACAGGCGGTTCAAGGGTTCGTTGCGAACAAGGGAAAAAGAAAATAAAAAAATTAAGATCATGGGAACAGTAAGCGACGGACAAAATTATTCTTTGATTGTACGAAATTCAAGAGTCGGAAAAATAATACAGGTTCACCACATAACAGAGACGTCCTTTGGGATGCAAAGTAAAGAGCTGTATTAAAAAAGGAGTTGTCCTTGGGGTAGCCTTGGGGACAGTTACCTTTTTTAGTGAATATTAAATTAAATATCCCTGTCGGGAAACCGAATCTAAGTATCCCGCATGAAAGATAGGGATACTTATCGCTGAGAAATACAAACAAGTCCTAAAAATCGCAGTTAGCAAATAACTGATGTTCTAAAAATATGTAGGTATGTTCTGAGAACATGGTTACATTTTGTCTCCAGAGGAATAATGAATTATTTAAGATAAATTATAGTCTCACAGATACGATATATATGAGAAACGGTATGGAAGTCTTTTTAATACGATGGCCCAGGGCTTACAACCTGCGTGAGCTGGCTTACATTGATCACTCTACACAGTGCAACGTTTACCAATTCCATCGCGAGAACATCCACACATTATCAAATTAAAAAAAAAAATTAAAAAACTTCCACACATGTTTCTCATAAAAATCGTTTCATCTGTGAGAAACTTCCATAATTTGTCTTAATTATCTCAAGTTCTTTCCAAATAAAAGCTTATCACATAGTTCACGAGGGGTAATTATTTCAAAAATAAAACTGAATTGAGAATTAAAATTTCGTGTAGAGATATTGAAAAAATAAAGAAAACCAAAAATCAGAAACAGAAAATCAATGCATTGAATGAAAACACAAAAAACAGCATTATAATTGCAGGCATATGGTAATTTGGGACCACGGTTTCCTAGATCCTAAAAAATTTTTTTAATAGAAATTTAATTAACGGCTATTTTAAGGTAACTGAGAACAACGATGTCGTCGTTGTTTCAAGATTTATATTTTTGTCATTAGCTAAGAAACTTTGAGCCATTTGTTTTCATCTTTTAAACTTCATCTTTTTAATGTACGATAAATATTATACTATTAATTGAAATAAGCCATAACAATATTCAAATTAACTAAATAAAAAATAAAAAAATTTTACAATAATAAATAGTTTTATTAGACGTAAAAAACCTCATAAATATTAAATTAAAATAAATATTTTAGTAATATTAACATACATTTATCATAAATGTTGAATATATCAGAGCACAATTTCATGAAATAATAGTGTTTATACTCATTTTTGCGTAGGTGCAAGATTAATTTATTTTAATTAAATGGTTTAATTCGAGTTACTAAAACATTTCAATGAATTTTTTTAACAAAATGGGTGGGATGTTTAGGAATATCCGGTTTAAGATAATGTTTAGTTTGGAAAATTGTAGCGTTGGGAATAAATAACAGATTGTTATTTACGCATGTTTATTCATTATTATTGACGAATAATTTTGTAAACGACTGACTTACTCGCAAAAATTAAAATAAAAAAAAATAAAAAAATGTTATCATTTTATTTGACTTGTATTAAAGTAAATTAATTTCTCATATTCGATATAAGTTACTTTAATCATAGTACTGTAATAATAGTCCAACGCTTTAAAAAAAATTATATTGAAAAAAAAATGCTGTGATGTCGCATATCTTCATAACTTTTGATGTTAAATCATGCTTGCTTGAACATTTTCGATTCAATAAAGCAGGTATCCACCTGTAAATGTTGTGTCTGTAACATCCTGTATATTTTTTTGGTCTGTGGCGTACTTCAGGTTTTTGAAAGATACATTTTATGATCTTTTTTTAAGTGTCTGCGCCGATTTTAGAAAATGTATTTCAGCATGAATTGAAGAGCACAGCAGAGAACTGCGCTATATATTAGGTCCTTACATATGAAATTGGCGTTTTGCCGTACTGGCAAATTTGATCTCAAATATCTTCTCTTTGGTTAGGAATTCCAAATCCAAATTTATACAGCTATTTACTCATGTATTTGTGTTTTGAAAATTATAATTCATTTGTTTTTTCCTCAATTGTTTTTTTCTTTGCGTCACTCAGTTTACAAAATGAAAAACTTGAAATATCGCGTTATTTACGAGTACGAGTTCCACCGTGGCACCAGTGCTGCAGAAACGGCTCGAAGGATTAATGATGTGTATGGCGACGGTGCCGCAAAAGAAAACACAGTGCGTTTTTGGTTCCAACGTTTTCGTTCTGGAAATTTCGACCTGCAGAACAAGCCCCGTGGACGGCCGGAGACCAAAGTTGATAATGAAGAATTGAAGGCTATTGTGGAAGCGGATCCATCGCAAACCACATCCGAGTTAGCTGCAGGCTGCGGTGTTAGTGATAAAACTGTTTTAATCCACTTGAAGCAAATTGGTAAGGTGAAAAAGCTTGAAAGGTGGGTACCTCACGAATTGAGTGAAGCAAATCAACAAACGCGCGTTGACTGCTGCGTTGCATTACTCAACCGGCACAATAATGAAGGGATTTTAAATCGAATCATTACCTGTGATGAAAAGTGGATCCTGTACGATAATCGGAAGCGCTCATCGCAATGGCTGAACCCTGCCGAACCAGCCAAACCATGCCCCAAGCGAAAATTGACTCCAAAAAAGTTACTTGTGAGCGTTTGGTGGACTAGTGCTGGTGACGTTCACTACAGCTTTCTTAAATCTGGCCAGACGATTACGGCAGATGTCTATTGTCAGCAACTGCAAACCACGATGGAAAAGCTAGCTGCTAAACAACCGAGGCTGGTTAATCGCTCTAGGCCACTGCTGCTTCATGATAACGCTAGACCACACACTGCACAACAGACGGCTACCAAATTAGAGGAGCTTCAATTGGAATGTCTAAGACATCCACCGTACTTTCCGAACCTTGCCCCAACTTATTACCATTTTTTTCGAAATTTGGATAACTTCTTGCAAAGGAAAAAATTCAACTCCGATGGGGCAGTCCAAACCGCCTTCAAAGATTTATACTAAACGCCAATTTCATATGTAAGGACCTAATATTTAAATAAGCGCTCAAAGTTTATAAGAAATATAGAGACTTAGGTGGTTTGGACATGTGGAGACCACAGGACGCAGGAACTTGAGAGAGCCGGGGCTAAGCTGGAGCGACAGTGTCCTCAAATATGCGCTGCTTTAAAGATCCAAAATAAGAGAAAAACGACGCGAAACAGAGATCAACGGAGAAGTGTGCGTGCTTTTGTATTTTTTGCACCAATATATAATACACTACTAATTTCACAACTCGAAATATAGTTTTTCTAGTATTGAATTTACTGAAATATTATTGCGTACTTTTTGTAAAAGAAAGTTGAAAATTATTATCACGGGATCGTGGCTGCGGGAAGCAAACGTGACACTTAAAAATTAATTATCGATTTACTAATTACCTTAAATCACTTGACGCGAGTTTATTGAAGTACTTAAATTCATTTTGACGATTGTTTGTGTCGTCCATTTGCTTTTTTTTTCTTTTGTCCTAATAGTCCAGTCATTTGGTGTTAAAAAAGGGGTAAAATATTTCGATGTGCTCTTTCCGAATTTCAACTTGGCTACCTCGCATCTTTGCCGCTCGCGCCGTCATTTTGGAAAAATGGCACCTAACTAAAATCAGTTTTTTGACAATATCTCCTTTCTAACTCATTTTACGATAAAAATATGTCATACAAAATGAAACTAGAAAAAATTCCCTATAATTTATGAAATTACTCATTTTCAAGACTCCCTGAAAACTTTACAGATAAAACTACCAAATAACTGGACTATAAGGGGAGTGCCGTCTTCATAATTTCATGCGCGTTTTTTTTTATAATTATTTAGTTTTTCTTCTGTTAAAAAGACATCAATGAAAAATGTTTTTTGTTTTATCTTGCTACGCAAGTTGGTGGATGAACGCACATTGAGAAATATATAGGGTTATTTGTAAAACATTAATAATCTCGCAGGACTATATTCCTGCCTTGATTATGAGTCGAAAATGTTCAAGCTATTATGATCTAATATCAATAGTTACGGAGATATGAGACATCAAAATTTGCATTTTTTTTTCAATATTTCTGAACTATTTTTTTGTTAAACGTTGGACTATCATTACAGTAACTCATATCCATTACGAAAAATTTATTCTTTTCAATATACAAGTTAAATAAAATTTTAAAAACCCTGAAAAAATTACAATTGGAATGTTTTCCAATTGGAATTCGAAGGTTTTTATTTTTTATTTGACTTGTATTAAAGGGAATAAATTTTTCATATTTGATATATGTTACTGTAATGATAGTCCAACGTTTTACAAAAAATAAGTCAGAAATATTGAAAAAAAAAATGCAAACTTTGATGTCGCATATCTCCTGAACTATTGATATTAGGTCATAATAGCTTGAACATTTTCGACTCATAATCAAGGCAGGAATATAGTCCTGCAAGGTTATTTATGTTTTACAAATAACCCTGTATATCATGTATGAGGGAATAGAAGAAATGTTTACTATGTGTTTTTGTATCTGATTTTCAAACCAGAACGGAGATTTTAGAATTAATGTGCTTTTGTAAACTTCTTATAAAACACGAAAAACATGCTTTGAAAATCGATTATCAATTCTGTCGACTCTCATTGTCAGATAGTCGTGTTAAAACATGTCGCCCTTTATTCTCGTCGTATGCAATGTGGCACTTATGCTTCTTAATCTTTTCATCCCTTCATATACAAGTGAGATAAGGTACAACATTTTGTATAGTTCTCTAACTTAATCCATAAACGAATCTATATTGGAAAAATATGTATTTTCGATTTAACAGACCATAGATAATTTTTAATATTTTTTCTTTACTTTTATATCTACGAAGAAATATTACTCGCCAAATCAAGATACTTTATTTTTATCTTATTTGTACAAAACGAAATTCCCTATCAAGCTTATTTCTGTTTTGGAAATTCGACAAACAGGGAAATGGAAAATCTTTGGTGACGTCTGCGTCAGCGTGAAGTGTTTGTTGTATTGATAGTAGGCTTTTTGGAACCGGGTTGACCCGGAAATCGATTCCCGGGAATACCTACACAGAGTTTTCGATTCATTGAGTCCCGGGAATGCTTAAATCAAGTCCCGGGAATCGAACTCAGAAAAAAGTTCTGAAAATATTTTTAATTTTAAAAAGGAATAAAAACTTATGAATCTACGGGGAAGCGAACAAATAATTTACAAAATTTCTCGCTTCCCTGTTGATCATAAAACCGACATCAGTCGAAACCTATAAAGTTTTTTCTATTGCTGGAAATATATGTGCAAAATCGATATGTAGGTTATCACATGTAACTTCGAACATTTTGTGTGTTTTTAATTTATAATAATATGTTACATAATATTGTTTTAAAGTGTATATTTAATTTCAATATTTTATTTTTGTTAATGTAATAATATAATAGATTGATTGTAAATAAGTTAATTTTACATGCAATATAAATCATACAAATTAGATTTATTAAATGTTTTTTTAAATATTTAGAATTTATTATGTCTGTATTTTTAACAATTTAATAGAAATAATATTAACAATGTTTATAAAAGACAAACGAAATATTTTTATTTAATTTTTTTTTATCAATTAATCACGAGATCCGCGATCCCGGGAATAATACAGAGCGGCGAATCGAGTCTTGGGAATAAAAGAAGTCCGGTAATAAAGAAACTCTAATTAATAGATATTATTATCTTATCTCTCTTGGCTGTAGACTGGAAGCTTAAAATAATATATAGCATTTTTATTGACTAGTTCTCTATCGTCTGCTTCAAATAGAAACATACAAACGCGGACGCCGCTCGATTTAATCTATCGCAGCAGTCACCAAACGTTCGAACGTGTACATACAACACATAATATTTCCCTACTTCTCATATGTGTACCCATCACAATTTATATGTAAGAAAATTTTTATTAAGTAATTTTATTGCCGAAAAATCAGCGTATATTGTACATTTTAAGAAACAATTTCACATATAATAAATTTAATAATAAGAAAGTAAAGAGGGAACTTATTGTATGTTTTCGCTTCTTTTAACACTAGTTATTGAAATACCTAGTCTCGAATAAGTTGCCCGAGTTTCTGACAGTATGGGTTACACATATTTTTAATTTCACTGTTTATTTAGCTACATATTTTATTTTACATGTATGTAAAATACATTTTTTACATTAAAAAGTGCACAAGATACTACAAATTAATATTGGAGGATGGCCCTGTTAAAAGCCTCAACAACCGTAGAGCTTGCATGAGAAGATGTATGAATGTAGCCGAAGCAAAAGTGGTGTATCAAGATAGAAGAGTATGGCGTTCTATCCTCTATGCTTACCCCTGCGAGGAAAAGGCACGTTTATGGTTAGTTTGTTATTTTTGCAGTACAAAATCATTAATCATTTAAAAGGAAAAACATACAGGATTAAATCAACCAAATAATGATCTGAGATTACCGCAAATCTCATTTACCTTACGTTTCATATTAAATACCTCAAAAATTAAGTATATCAATAATTAAACCAAAGAAAACTTGCTTTGAGCACTTTCTAGAAAATTCCGCTTAATATTGGCATGTAGAAAAACTTTTCGCCTATGGCAGGTACTTCCCTTATTATCAGGTAATCACGCTGGCCACACCCCTTCGCGGTTTATCGCTACTGACGCCGTTTTTGTGAACAACAAGACTGAATTGCGCATCGAATCTGACCCGTATTCATCTAGATGCTTCCGATATTCCAGAACCTCCTAGCAACTTCCAATTTTAGTGTAAGTGGTGTAGAGTGCTGAAAAATCATCGATTACGCGATTAAAGTAAAACTCTTTCTAATTCATACATCTCATCACACTACAATACTATGAAATCTATAATTAAAACAAAAATATTTCCAGACCATATAAACGCCCGTTTATCAATGTCAATCACATCCTAATCCATATCTTATCTGTTTACGTCAGATACCTAGAATTTACTTTTGTTAAAGAGATATGTGTTCGATGTATTAATTCAAGCTGCCGACATTTGTAATGTCGAGCTCGCCTCGGGATTCTTACCTTTACAGAACTTCCGATAACTCGCTTCGGTGATAATCTTTTCATGGCCTTCACCACTGCTGTAGTACATCACACGCCGAAATGAACAGCAGGCTGAGACGGGATGATACAGATTTCAAAGCGAAATTAGGATGCTGGAGTGAACAGCTCGGTCCGAATTTTCTTCCTGAATTTGAAAAAGAATGGTAAATAATAGCACTCAAATGTACAACGGTTTATCTTTTTTATAATGCTTTTACGAAGCGAAAAATCTTACGTCTTATTTTGATAAATAATGGAATATCAATGGAAGAACGTAATGTATACAGGGCTATTTGGAAGACATTAAGAACCTCGCAGGACTATATTCCTGCCTTGATTGTGGGTCGAAAATGTTCAAGCCATTATGACCTAATTTCAATATTTATGGAGATACGCGACATCAAAGTTTGCATTTTTTTTCAATATTTCTTACTTATTTTTTGTAAAACGTTGGACTATTATTACAGTAACTTACATCGATTACGAATAATTCATTTGTTTAAATACAAGTTAAATAAAATGATAAAGACCCTGAAAATTTTCCAATTGGAATTCAAAATTTTCATTTTTTTATTTGAATTGTATTAAAGGAAATGAATTTTTCATATTCGTTATAAGTTACTGTAGTGATAGTCCAACGTTTTACAAAAAATAAGTCAGAAATATTAGAAAAAAATGCTAACTTTGATGTCGCGTATCTCCATAACTATTGATATTAGGTCATAATAGCTTGAACATTTTCGACTCATAATCAAAGGAGGAATATAGTCTTGCGAGGTTATTAATGTTTTCCAAATAACCCCTTATAAAAATTTAGTTATTTAGTAGGTATAAGCTGACGTATTTTTTTACCGATATTAATCCAATTTTACGCACGAGTATATCGCTTACTAGCCATCACACCGTTTCCCCGCAGGGGTAAGCAGAGAGGATAGAACGTCATATTCCTCTATATTGGCACACTACTTTTGCTTTGGCTGCAGTCATACATCTTCTCATGCATGCTCTACGGTTGTTGAGGCTTTTAACATGGCCATCCTCTAATATTTAGTAGTAATCTGATCACGCCAAGTCTTTTGGGGACTCTCTTTATTCCTGTTATGTACCTTCAACACTTGCCCTATATATTTTCTAAACCATCCTTTTCTCGTTCAAACGTTCTACATGACAAAATCATCTCAGCACTCCTTTCTTTATTCTATCTAAGCCAATATGAAAAAAAAAGAATTACGCTACGTTGGAGTGAATTGTCAATTTCCTTTAAAATATGAAAAAGGAACATACTTACCTTTCATTAATGTGGAAGATCAAGTTTAGTTGTAGACTCATTCTAAGACTGCCGTGAGCGTTAATTCTGATTGTCAATGGACAAAAGACTTCCTGTTTTTAATTTATTCTTCTTTTTTAATATAATTCTAATTCTTAATTTTTAAATTTTGAATCTCCATCTATGATTATTTTTAGTAATATATCTTCTTTTTTAATGGCCTTTTGGGCTTTGCCCAATTTGCAGCAATTTTACCTTATTTTATTTGGCCATGGCGTTGTGACAAAAAAAATACCAGCTCATCCTAATTTATTATTATTATCTGGCGCAGTCTATGACGTTGTCACATTTCTTATTATACAATCTTAAGAATTATTGAGCTTAGCGCGGTGTGAATTATATATTGTGTTTTTTTTCTTTCCCAATTTATCTGTTTTGTAATCTTTTTATAACTGTGTTCTCAAAAAATAAATGAATAGCCGGGACAATGGAGGCAAATTTTGGATAGTAGTCGTTTTTTTTACAACAACGGTCCGCGCGGTTGCTTTTAGCATTTAAAAATTATCAACCACGCGGCGAATGAGTAGGATCGGTGTAGGAGCTAACAAAACGGTCCCGGGTGAGCGGTGGGTCTGTCCTCATAGCCCTCATTGTTATTATACAATCTGTCGTCTTCTGAATACCGAATGTTTTATTCCTTGCCCGGATTTAATTTCGAGTCGTAGAAGTTGAATTAAATTGCAAATAGATGCTTCATCTTTGATCTCTTTATTGCTCCTGGCCTTTTGCAAATGCTGTCAAGAGAGAACCAGATGGCATTAAGAACTAATATTATACCTCGCCCGACCATCGAGCATCATTCTTGTATGGAAGAGTAATCGTATTAACTAACTATAATTTTTAACAAGCTTTAAATTTATTAACTAGGGCACAATTAACTTTAAACTAGTGGGAGATGGAGTATTGGTAAACCACGACTATGTTGGCTAGATCAGATCTAAATGCTCTCAGCAGAGAGGGTTGGAGTGATTTCCTAGATGCGGCTAAGGCTTATCCCGAGGTATTGTATAATGATGTTGATGGTAAGGACAATGACCATCCTTGTTTTGTTTATAGATGAAGAAGACTCTGAAGATGATGAAAACTTAATTCCGTCTCTGCTTATTTATTTATTTATTTAATTTCTATGTGATACAAAGTATCATTTACAAAAATAATATTTATTACATAAAAAAATGATTTTTTAAATAGATAGATAAAAATGATAACGCAAAATAAAAATAAAACATTAAATGCAATATATATTAAAGAATATTGTAGAACAAATGTGAAAGCGTGAATTTCGTGAAATCATAAGTTACAAATTAAATCTTAAACTCAAGTATTAAAAAGAGAAGATGTGCATAGTGCTAATAATTATAATAATTCCAAAGTAAAAATACAAAAACAAAAGATTAAATGAAAAATCAAAACCATAGTAAACTTATAAGAAAAAAATTAACTACAATTAAAAAAACTCAAATATTAAAAATAAAACATAAATATAATACTTGTTAGTTCAAGAATTACATAAATTACAAACTATTGAATTTATATGACTTAAAACTGATAAACAATGCAGAAAAAATATCTAATATGTAACCAATTTCTACTCGTTTCCCCATTAAAGAAGCTCTTTCTTTCTGATAGATGAGTTAATTTATTTGGTGAGATAATTTGGATTGACACTCCATGAAACGATATACTTTGCTTAGTGCTCCTGGAAAGTATGTGGTATGGATTTAGTTAATTTCCTAGTACAGCGGTATTGATTATTTTATGACATATCTTTCGTATAAAGTTTATTTTTCTTCGGATCGTTTAAACACACAAAATAGTTTAATAAAAACATCAAATAAACATTGTTATGTATAACAACAGTAGAGTTTACAACCATAACCGAATAAATTATAGTTTTATCCTTACCTACCGATAAAATATTTTTGTAATAATTTTAGAAAATGTGTTATATATATAATATTTTTTAAAGGTCCATTTGGGAACGTTAATAAATAAATAAATAAATTAAATATTCAATTCTGAATATTTATCGTAAAAGTACGACATTAAATATTATACTTAAGACATTAAGCTAAAGTAAGTAAACACTATTAATTTTTATTTGAAATGCTTTAAAAAGTCTTTATTTTTGAAGAGATGTAACTTGTTTTCTTGCACGATTTCGTATCAATCTCAATAAAATTTGTAAGAAATGTATTTTATTCAATGTTTCGCTGGTATTTTCAAATTTATTTTCCTGGTTGAAGATATTGTTATTTTAGGCGCTCCTACATCTGACACCTGCGGATGCATTGTATTTAAAATTAGTTCAAGGATTCGGTTCCAGGCTCCAGGTGATTGATTTAGGCCTGATTAGAATTCTTGCACGAGTAATTTTACCTGTCATGGCTCAAAATGAATTAGTTGAATGAATAACGCGTCACTGGCAGACTTGTCAGGAATTTAATGTAAATCTTTCCTTCGTTTATCGTTCTCTCTTTTATCTTCACAACAAAAGATCCCGGCATGTTTTTCGCCGTTAATCTTCATTCATTTCAACGGAAGTTATTTTAAGTAATATAATATTTCTCAAAATATATTTTTAAAAACATCAAAAAATGTTGTTGGACCAGCGGACCGTTGCCCATGTTTCACATTTAGTTTAAAATAGTATATTAATAGCTTGTTGGTCTTGTGGTTAGGTCTCTCGCCTCGTGATCCAAAGGTCGTGGGTTCGAAAATCACTCCAGACCAGCAAGTTAGTCCTATTTTCATAGCACAAGCGTTTAGCTTAGTTAGGAAATAGTAAGAATATTGATGTGATACGTATTCCGTGTTCACATCTCTATTTAAAAAAAATAAAAAAAAAATACTCGTATAAAGCATAAAATATTTTCACAGACATGGCCCAGTGAGGCTGGCATTATAAATACTATAACAATATACGACATAATCTTTATTTTATTTTATTTATTTATTGAGAATCCAAATTTAAACTTTTCGAATTAAAACAAATTTTTACACTACTTTTCATTGGAATTGCCACTCAACTAGCACTTGGACACGTTCCTGATTGTTAATGTAGTTTGTAACTGTGTAAAAATTATATAAAATAATATTTTAAGTATAAAAAAAACATAATAACAAAAAAAATGAAAAAAACATAATTAAAACAGAAATATAAAAATATTTACTAGACTATATAATAATGTTTTATTACATTATAATAATATAAATAACAATAAATTAACTATGAAATATAATAAATATTTACTAGATCTTTTATTGTTGTCAGTGGTATAATATTTTATCAATGATAGACAATAAATAATAAGATATTTTTCATGTCAATGTAAAAAAATATTTTTATTATTTTCTGGTTTGTGTTTTCTGGGGGTTTTTACGGCCATTCTGGCCGACATTTTGGATCCAGTTGATTCAAAACATTTGAAAGAACCAGAACGCCAGAAAGGTCCAAAACACACGGCATTTAATCCTATTAAACACAAAGGAGAAGATTCTAAGCGGAGGTGAAAAACTAGGAAATTTTTTATTTCTATTATTATTAATTTATTGTAATTTTTTTTTCATTTTCGACTTATTGCAAAACGACTTATTACAAAAGTAATAACAGGTGTAATTATACATTCGTTGCTTGTTTTCGAGTAAAAGCTTCTAGTACTCCAAAGTTATCAAATTACATGAAATTAAAAACCTCCTCTGATCTGTCGTCACTCTGTAACACAAGATTTATTTATTTAAAAAGCCGTTCAATACCAAAACGTAATAAGAGGTTTTCTTTAATACTGAAAATATTGCGTTTTTAAAGCGTTTTAACGATTTATTAGTTCTTCTTCTGTATCCTTGCTTTATCCAGCTCACCTAGGGTCGGTTATTCTGATTACTCTGACAGCATCGTGGTCACATCTTTCACCCTTATCCATCCATGTTGTCAACTAGTGTTACATTTTAAATGCTCTTAATAGTCTAAATGGCTTTAATATATTGAATTAAAAATAATGTTGTACTCCTGATCAGAATTGCCCAACAACGAGCAATTTGGATAGGCCTGCTTTTTACCATCGTCGAGGGAAATGTTGAAGGCAACAATCGTAGAGCCCGCCCGAGATTAAGCTACGTAGACCAGATTATCGGAGATGTGTGCTGTAGCACCTACCAAGAAATGAAGAGGCTGGCAGGTGACAGAGAGGAGTGGAGAAAGCGAGTACTTGTTCCAGACCAATCCTAGAATTGCGACCCAAAAAAAGAAGTTGTACGTTAACTAGAAATTTTGAGTATAATATATAAAAATTTAATTACATTCTCACAATGTAATGCTTTCATAATATTCCATGTAACACATCTTTCCTTTATAGAGTTACCGAGATAACACAATTATATTTGTACTAGCTGTACATCCGTGCAAAAGCACGGGTTGGGATTTTAAGGATTTGGAGCTGAAAATTTATGAATTGAAAATCATTTGTTTTTTAGATTGACTTTATTCGCTTGAATCTGAAACAAAATCTGAAAAAAATAAATAAAATAATAATATAAAAATTTGAAGACCATGTAATTCATTGGGCGACCCTTGCGTGTTGCCTGAGCCGTTGCGTGTTGAGCGCTGATTGCATGTCAGATTCTAAATATCTAAAGCAATAATTTCAGCATAGTACCAGCAAGTTATGGACGTGACGGATATACAGGCAGGTTTCGCAAGGTTTCGTAAAGGTACAAGCAAAATTATTATATTTAGATGTTTTTTTTTATTTTTCGTGTGAAATTCGTAGGCCATTATTTTCCAATGTGAATCTCCATTATTCTATATAATCGTGATAGTTGGTTTTGTTTTATCTTAATTGCGGATCATAATTAGCGATGTAAAACTTGTCCGGAGCGGATTATCTTCATTTTCAATTTTTCATTTTCGATTTTGGAAGGAATATATACATAAAATGTAGAATTCAGTACATTTTTAATTAGTAATCCAATTTTTTAAGTGTTTGGATGTTGCTGCCTTTGCTTTTATATCCCTCATATCTAATGATTATTTTATAATTTACTCTGCCTCTTAAAACTATTAAGTTTATACCATCTCTGGGACCATGGGTTTTTATTTTATAATGTATACAATCTCGAAATCGACAGTTCCTCAATAAATGTATAATGCAACTAGTATTACTCAATTGCTTCAGAACAGACATTGTCTAGTGAAGCAATTACCTTCATTTATATGTATAAATAAATTTAAAAGAAATAAATAAATAAAAATAAATAAAAAAAATACTATTTAACGAAGGCAGATGTGCTCCGAGTTTATGACCGTTAAAATTATATTTTATTTAAATTTGCTCGCGACTTGTCGAGTCCTGGAAGTACCTGCAAATAATTGGGCTGAAATTCAAGGAATAATAATTTGGTGTTCCAATTATTTCTGTTGGAGAAACATTAATATTTATGCTCGCTTAAAGGGTGAAAACAGGACATGTAGCTCGCCTCTTGGGACTATTTTTGAATAAATTATAAATTAAGTCATTATTTATTAACCGTTATATTATATACAGTTCATTTAGCTGGGATCCAAATTTAAATTTAGAGATATTCCTCTAATAATACCGGTAGAAGGAAAAACATCCGCTTAATATCATATTCACCAAAGCTAATTGCACAGGATATGTTGCGCAGAAATTAACGTCATTGTTTAATTTAATTTGTATATTTAATTTGTTCTTATGTGTATTATTGCTTTCTACTAAATCTTTATTATATTTCTCTTTCTAATATATTTATACTTATGTATATTATAATATTGTAACGTGATGCTTAAAAAAATTACGCAATTCTCACTTGTCACTTGTCTCTGTCACCACTATCGAAGAATCGAGAATGACTTAGGGTGATCTACGGCTTTCGAGAGGCATCCGAAACATTCGGGTGACACCTGGAAGGACCTGGAAGCAACGGAAACGTTCTCCTAAATACTGGAAAAGTCTAGGAGGTTCGACACCGGCATTTTTCAGTTAAAAGTTCGACCACCCGCGGGAGTTTTGGGTAGTTGAGTCGCGTTTGACAACAAAGCGAAGCGACAGATATCGAGCGAATAAGTTAAGTTCTTAATTAAGTAGCGAAATAAACCGGAGCGATTAATATAGGCGAACACTGGATGGAATGTTCTAGCGAATGTTAAATAAAGTATCCCAGCGATAACAAAGTGTTTATTTACGAGTGATAAATTACGAAATAGTGTAATTTAAAGAATATCGTTTAGTTTTATAGTGTTTAGTGACTTTGTACTTTAAATAATTAATAAATCGCTAATTTTTCTAATATTTTTTCTAATATAATTTCTAACAATATATATTTTGGCGGCCCTCGTAGCCTAGTGGACATGACACTGGTTTCTCATACCGCGGGTTGCGGCATAGAATCCCGGTGAGGATACAATTAATCTATATGATTTTCTTAAGCCTGGGTATTTTGTGATGTGTTTCGTTTCTGTAATTGGGCATCTTGAAGCGTAAAATTAAAAAAAAGTACAAATAAAGTTCTTCTTCTTCTTCTTCTTCTTCATCTTCTTCTTTTGTTAGACACTTGATCTGTGTTGACAGGTTAGTCCTAGTTTTGTGACGAGGACGTCCAGCTCTCTCTCCATCTCTTTGGTGGTCTCCCTGGCTGTCGGAGCCCCTCTGGAATCCCTTATATGGAATAACCTTCATTACCTGTACAATATTATACAACAAAATTATATTTTTGTAGGTTATTAATATAATTATTTAAAAAAGCGTCAGACAAAACGATAGAAACAAAACGATATAAAAATTATTGACAAACAAAGCAATATAAAAATTACACAAAACATATATTTCTCATTTATCAAGAATATAAATTAAATATTGAACAAATTTGTCTTCAATTCTTAATCAAAGATATAGACGGTCCCTACATATACATACTGTCGAATCTGAAAATTTTGATTTTCATTTCATTTTCTTAAACCATCCAAATTACTCTATACGTTTAGATAATACTAAAAAAAGTTTAATTTCCTTTTATATTTGCTGTTTTTGAAATTAAATTAAATTTTTTTTAACATCGTTATAAATTGTTGAGTAAATTGGATGGTTTAAGACAGTAAAACAAAATTTTGAAAATTCGACAGTACGTAGGGACCGTTGATATGGCATATTTAGTAAAGAACTAAAAGAAAATTAATGGGATTTCAGTGTCTTATTTCTTTTAATTTTACAAATATTTTCTCAGCCTGAGAAGATTATCGATCTTCCAATCTTGTTGGTCATAAACTTCTCAGTTTATGACCAACACAAGACGCAGCAGAAAATGCTCTTTCGGGCTTTGTGGGAGAAATGGTTGATTATCAAGCATTTATACATTTTTTCAAGATAGGGACCTCGAATTGCAATTCAACGGATGTACATTTGGCCTAAATCCATGTCATAATTGAATAAAGTAAGAAACAACGCGCAAAAATCATAAAAAATTCAGCTAACTCTATATTTATTTATAATAACTACTAATTTAATAGGAACCTTATACCTGTTGAGGCGGGCCAACTATCGAATCAATTGACCAATGACGTCTCGACTAGAGCCGCGCTTTATTTCACTCACGCCTGTATACAAATGAAACAGAGCTCAGCCGGACTAGCATACAGCGCGCCAGCATATTTGTGTATTTTGTATCAACCTGGAAAATCCTGGGATTGGGATTTTTTAATCCCAGGATTTCGGGACCAGAAAAACATTTGGGATCCCGGGATCATAATCCATAATCGTGTGTTTCTTCCATGCGATACTAACCTACCCAATATTTTATTATGCGGATTTTACTTTACTAAAAAAGGAAAATAACAATGTTTAAACTTTTTACCAAGTTTCGATATTATTTCCAGATGACCGTCTCACAATCGACCCTCGCGGCCCGCAGCGAGAGCGCCACGGAGGTGTCCGTGAGGCACGCCGGCCTGGCGCGGAACCTGCAGGTCAGCACCCTGCTCCCGGGAGGCGACCTGCTTCTGCGCGGCATCGTGCGCCTGAACATATCCTGGCTGCATCCGATAGGTACTGTATCTCCTATACTATCCATCCTGGGAAATCACTTGTATCCCATATTCTGACCGTATATTAAGGGATTAAACCACCCTGGGAGCCTGGCAAATTTTTAAAGGAGTATTTTTGAAAAAAAAAGTCCAATTCCCGTGGAGCTCTTAATCCTTGACTGAGATGCAACTTTTCACAATGCAATTTTTCAACAGTGCACGTTTGTTAGAGACGGAAAAAAATCGCGTACTTATTTAGAAATAAAATATTTGCATGACCTCTGTCTCTTTGCTAACGTTGGATAGGGATGTGTAATATGTGTATATCTCTTTAGTCGTTGTCAGTTCTTGTGGCTGGCTCGTTTTGGGTTTCGTTTTACTTTAGCGGTTGTGCTGTAAGAAGTGATACGGCGTTTATTTTACGTAACTACACCAAAAAGAAGATGGTCCTGTTAGAAGCCTGAACAACCGTCGAGTTTGCATGCGAAGTTGTATGAATGTAGATGAAGCGAAAGTTGCATGTCAGGACAGAAGAGTATGGCGCTCTATCCTCTCTGCCTACCCCCACGGAGAAACGGCGTGATGGTAAGTAAGTTAGTTAGTTAGTTACACCAAAAATTAACTTCTAATGCGCGTACATAAGTATTTTTCAACAGACTTCGTCCTGAGAAAAAATTGCAAATTCAAATTCACGAACTTCTCATCAGTCACACCTATCATCAAGCACAAAATATTTTAGACGCGTAGTGAATGTATGTATGTATCTATTTATAATATGTGTATGTATATATGTATGTATCTAATATATGAATATATCGATGGAGGAGGCCAAGACCCACCAAGGGTTGTAGTGCCAAGAATGATGATGATGATCGATGGCTTAAGGCTAAACTGCAAATTTGGTCGAAAATGAGTTAAGTACTGAATTTTAATAAAGATAACCTATATTTTTATGTTAAAATATTGTATCGATTGAGCATACCATTATAAAGATATTTGCTTATTACATCATATTGTAACTCCTCCAGGTAATATTTTTAAGAGCCAAAATGTTGTATCTCCTTTACAATATATTTATTTTTATGCTAAATGAATGTCCATGCCAAAATATCTATTTTATTTACACCAGATACAATGATTTAAAAGACATATAAAAATATTTTACGCACTGATAACACTAGAGAATAACAAATATCGAATTGATCCATGTCTCAGTTTTTACATTTGCAGAGATCTTAAGAGAGTCTGTTTCAAGTTTATGTGCGCCACATTTTTAACAAGTTTCCAAATTACTGATTTATTACTTGCAAGTAAAGGATAATTTAGGACATAAACTGGTGATTATGATGTATTTGATGTACCAGCAAGTAGTCCTTATCCCGATGAAGTTATTGTCAATATTAAAAAACACTTGATTTTTACCGCCGTGATTCAATTTTTTTTATTTATATTACAATTTAAAGTTTTCAAAGTCATATAATCTCTACACAGATGCGTTTTGTCTGCCTACTAATATCATTTAACTTTTTAATTATCTAAATACTGACGAGTACTTAATCCATAAAACCCACCACCAAGTTTCCACGTTTAAATTTATTTATTTAATTTTTATTATTACATTCTTGTTACATTATTTGTATTAGTGTACATTTTATTATAGTAAACATTACATGTGGTCAGGTTAAGTTACGAAAAAAATACTAGCTCTTGTGCTTGGAGAAGGTCTTACACTTTATTTTATCAAAATTGTGAATGTTTTTTTACCGGTTTATATTTATTCTTACTTTCTTATTTCTAAAGAATGGTTAAGTTTTTAAAACCAAAATATATAATATATTGCTGGTACTGTTTTGTTTTGCATTTCGGTATTTTGAAGTTGTTTAGAAATGTTAAAGAAGACTTGTTGTGAATTTTGTGTGATTATTTTCCTTGATCAAGTGAATAAACATTTTTTTTTGTATATTATTTTCTATATTGAGAATTTTATATAATGAAACAAAGCTTGTACTGATCTTTTTTAATATTACATTCAGAAATGTTCTCTGAACTTATCAATAAAACATTTCAATTGTATTTTATTATAGATCATTTTGTTGTATCTGCCATTTGGTACTGATTTCCATGCCAAAATATTTTAATTCCACGAACAATTTTTATTTTTTAATTATATTTCAGTATGTAATATCCCAAAGAACTTTGTTTATATAAATTAGTTAGTAAAATAAACAAACTATAATATGGAACTAAAATCGAATTTTCCAAGGTTTGCAAACTTTCAATTTCAGTTTTCTCAGTATCATGATTTAGGAGATTTAATGTTTTAGATTTTTAGCGATCGATATGTATGCATAATGAAATATGCATAATAAAATATATATATGTATCTAAAAGGAAATATAAATAATAATAAAAGCAATGGCGCATGAATTTGTAAGTTAGTTTTTAAAATTTCTTTTTCAAAAATATCTTTTGATCGCGTAGACTTAGGGATCCTGACGATAGACGTAGAGTTACTCCAAGTGATCAATACAAAGTTATTTAATTAATTAATAATATAAAGGAGTTCAAACTGGAGTGCAAGAAATTTACCGTGAAAAACTTTTAAATTACTGGTGATTATGTAGTACCTACAATATGTTTTTTGACGTATCTAAATCATGTATTAGCCCGTATAATATAAAATAAATAATAATAAATAAACAATAAAACAATAAAACAACGAATAAAACATTTTGGAACATACTGTAGAAATTTACCAAAATGGCCAAGAAATTTATGATAGTTCATGTTCATATACATATTTTGGTGTTCCGTGGTTTATATATTAAAGAATTACTTAGAATATGCCAGTAGAATTGAGTACAGTTTAATGGAGTAAATTTTTGTTTATTTTTTATTCTTCTTGAATTAGTACCGTTCTGAATTTGCTGATAAATCAGTATTCTTTATTTTTAATGTGTTATTATTTTGTTAAAGGTTTTAATGATTACTTTTATAATAATACTTTTATATATATTTATGATTTTTTTATTTTAATTTTTATGCATACGTTAAAATTCCTGTAACATTATATATACTGTAAAAGCTCACTAGGTTGCGTAGGTAGCGTTGATAATTGAATAAATAAATAAATAAAATACAATGGAAAGTCAACGGCCGTCAACTTTTACAAAGTTTAGTTCTTTAAAAATAATTCGTCTGGATAGTTTATGCCCTGGATCATTTATTTAGAGGGTGAAATAGATGTATATATTATTAAATGAATAACAGAGTTAATTTGCTGGTCCAATGGAGCGGGCATTTGTTAGACTCTAATGAAAGATTTTTACTGTAGCAATCTCTCTCTTGTTATTGAGAGAGCGTGGAAAGGTAGTGTGTGGTGAGCACACACACGAGCTCTGGCTTTAATCAGGTTCGCTGCGAACTCACTTAGCGCCTCTCATTGATGTCTGAATGAATTGGCGTGGAATACAATTAAACTGGAACTGGAACACAGCACGCGTCGTCTCGTTCTGTATTTGTTTGAAAAAGAATAGAAGGAGAAAACCTAGGCACTTAGGTATTGTATAATTACTTAGGCCAATATGTGAAGTGAATGAATATCTTAATAAAATTCTACAAACATAAAAATTTCTTTCTATTTTAGGGATTTAAAAACAATGGCAGCGATATCCAAAAAAATTTAAAAAAATGTTTTGAATGCACTCACCGTGGATTACTTATTTAGAATGTTCTGAATTTGAGATTTTATAGTTCTACCCCCTCCATAAAATCATGTTTCCAAATCACTATTAAAAGCAAAGACAGCAATATCCTCATAGCGTAAAAAACAAAGGCAGCAATGTCCACTTCAACCAATCAGCCTGCAAGGATGTATCACATGACCCAATGGCCGCTTCATATTTAAGTGAGATTTGATGTCAATTTTAGACTGAAGTATCATAGCAAAGTCAGCAATATCCAATTATGTAAATGGCAAAAGTAACAATGTCCACTGTTTGGTAGTAAATACAGCAGTTTTCGTATTTGAAAGTGAAATATTTTTATATACGTATATTTGTAAGTTTGTTTATTTATTAATTTATTTTATTATTTATTTACATTTGTTAATACAAGTTACTGATAACTGCCGCACTTGGTAAAAACCTGTTCTGTGGCAGTTATTCTCATATGATATTTATGTAAAATTAACAAATGACAATTAAAGAAAGTATAAGCATAAGAATGAAAGTAGATCAATAATAATAAAGAAAATCATAGGAATACCTAAATCTAAAAGAAAAGAAAATATACATAGAAAATTAATATAAAGGAAAGTTGGGTAGGTCAATACTCGAGGTGCCGTACAATAATTGCCTGACAGCGGATTGCCCGGCAAGCAAACTAACTACCAAAAAAAGAATTATAAGATGTGCTGTTGCATGCGTTTAAAAAACGTTAAAAAATTCTAAATTTTTTAAAACAATCAAACTGATGAATTTAAATTTAAAACAGAATTTTTGAAGAAAATTTTTTCCATGTTGGTAACTTAAGGCGGCACATTCAGTGCAAATGCATATTTCGGCGTTTTTTTAAAAGAAAATGAGGGTTTTCAATATTTCTTTATATCAGAATGTACATGCTAAACTGCAATTTCTTTAAAACGATAACTTAGATAGAAGCTTTGTTCTTATATGAAAGTAATAAACTGAACATTATTTACAATAATTAAGAAAATATAAGCATCAATCTACAGGCCGCGGCCGAAAATTCGTTTTAGTGTCTTAAGCGAGATTAATTTTTACTGAATATTTATTTGTACGCAGAATATGTTTTCTTGCGAATTTAAGGCTAGCATTATGATGAATAAACCGTACTTAAATAATTAAGAAATGTTAAATATTAACAAAGTAATAAATCATTATATTTGTAATTTTTTAAAAGTTTTTTGATGATTTTTAAACGCTTTTTATTAATATAAAGAGATGATTGTAAACAATATATTGTTTTTACTCCTGCTCTTTGAGATATCACGCACTATTTAAAAGTCAGTTTATTTTATTAATCATACGTCCATTAATATGTAAAAAAAAATTCGAATGTATGAAATATTTCAACATATTATGACGCAGATTTAAAATCAGATTCCGTAGCCGTCTGGAGAGGCAGACGTCCTTTCGCGGCTGATTTCCCTTTTCATAAAAAATCACTATCAAACGTATTTTCACGCCAAATTGGACATAAGATAGAAGTATTATTATATTATATTATCGAAAGCAATTGTTTCATCGCATATGCAAGGGTTTTTAACTAGTTTTATGTGAATTTACTTTTTTTGGCTATAATTTTACATTAAACCAGCTTCAGTTCCTCCTTCACTATCCGATTTGGTGATCTTGAAGGCCTCGCGGAATTTGAAAATAATTTTTAAATGGAAGAGAAATGGTTGTTAAATTTAATTTAATTGAATGCAGTACTATAGTACAATCCATAGTAGGTACTGTAGTTGTTTTTTTTTAAATTCTACATCAAAAATAAATAGAGTCCAGTTAAAATTACAAGCATTTAGATATTTTAACCGGAAGTCAAAATAATACCTAAATGTGCTTATGCGACATAATTTTTGAATTAAAAAGAGTGATGTAAGAAAAATGGTTGTTTACTATTTTTAACATAAATAAATTATTGTTGAAATATAAATATACTCTTTTTCTAAATTATAGACTTAAAACATTCAATTTGACATTTGGAAAATGGATGTCTAGCCTTAAGAACTCAAGAATAATTCATTTCATACCACACCTAAAAATTGTTTGGAATATTCTTATGTATTATTATTGTAACTATTTAAAAAAAATAGTTAAAAGAATGAGTAAAAATCTAAATTGGATTTAAAAAAAACTTAATTGTAAACATTTAGCATATTCTATCAAAGAGGGATCAACTAAATCAACTTCCATGGTTACGTTTATAAGACTTCATATGCGCCTTTTATGTCAAGAACAAATACTTTGTTATGGGTTTATCTAATGTCTGCTATGTGTGTTAATTGTCTAGTTTTATTTTAAATGTAGAATTTTGATTTTAAATTACTTTGTGAAACAAGAGTTACAATAAAATAAAGGGTCCGCCAAATAATTTTTTTTTTTGAAAATGCTATAAAAAAAAAACTACTGAATATTTTCTCAAATTTCTTTTTTTATTTGAAAGTACAATCCTTCCGGTTAATAATGGAAAATAATTTCATTCAAATGGCTGCCTCGGCTGGCCATGCAGTAGCCTACACGATCGGTCCAATTTTTAAGCACATTATCGATTGTGTGCAGCTGTATTTCACCAATGGCTTCACGAATATTGTCCTTTAAAGCGTCAATTGTCTCTGGCTTGTCGGCGTAACATTTATCTTTGAGGGCACCCCACAAATAATAGTCCAACGGTGTCAAATCGCAGCTCCGAGGTGGCCAAACGACATCAGCTCTGCGGCTGATAATGCGATCTTCAAAAACAGGGCGCAAAACATCGAGTGTAGCTTCGGCTGTGTGGCACGTAGCGCCGTCCTGTTGAAACCAAATGTTGCCAATATCCTCCTCTTCAATTTTTGTGAACAAAAATTCGTTCAACATGGCCCGATAACGATCGCCATTGACTGTAACGGCCACTCCTTGCTCATTTTCAAAGAAAAATGGCCCAATTATGCCTCTGGACCAAAATCCGCACCAAACAGTGACTCGTTTTGGGTGTACCGGCTTTTCAATGTATGCGTGCGGGTTTTCTGTGCCCCAAATGCGACAATTTTGCTTGTTTACATACCCGCCAAGATCAAAATGAGCTTCATCCGAAAAGATGATTTTTTTGGCAAAATCGGCATCTTCTGTAAGTCGATCGCAGGCCCACTCAGCGAAGCGAAAACGCATTGTATGGTCAGTTGGCTTCAACTCCTGAACCAATTGGACTTTGTATGGCGTCATACCAAGGTCTTTATGCAAAATTCGTCTCAATGATGTCTCCGAAATGTTCAATTGTTGAGAACGACGGTGAATTGATGTTGATGGCGCTTCACGCACACTTTCTGCCACAGCATCAATATTCTCGGGTGTACGCACTGTTTTTGGCTTTTCACGCTTTGGTTTATCGATGAGGATGCCAGTTTCTTTCACTTTTTTCACAAGATAACGAACATACGGAGCTGACGGTGCTTCTCTTCTTCCAAAAACCGTACGCAATTTTCGCACACATTCTGCAACATTACCATGATTTTCAAAGTAATGTCGCAATATTTCCCAGCGTTGTTCAAGCGTATACACAACCATATTCGTTCAGCGGAAGGATAAAATTAATTATCTGTCAAATCAGACATGAGCTAAGTGTTACCATTCACGAAATAAGCACTAGTTGAAAAAAAAAAACTTTAGATGGCGGACCCTTTATATGCGATTGTTTCAAACAATTTTTATAAAAGGAAATATCCTCAGGGTAATTAATGCATTTTAGTTTGATGCTTTTGTATAAAAATTTTTACATGCAAGAGAAGCTATGAGGAAAAGTACTCATCGCCGATGAATTTCGGTAACATTGCAAGACGATCGTCTAATGGCTGCTGAGTAGAATTTTAACTCGGACGGACATAATTATATGACTTGGAGACATCTTGGTGGATCACGTCCATGCCATGGAATGGGTGATGTTAATAAATGTTGTAATTTTTTTAAAATAAAATTTTTGTGTATACTGTTTATTTAGCAGCGGCGGGTAGTTAATAAATTATTATGTACTACTCACTTTGAAATAAGATGTACTTGACTAGAATTTCTACGAAATAAAATATAGATCTTGTAATATTCCTATCACAATTATATTAAATTATTTATATTTTATAATATATAAATGTTTTGTCAGATAAATATTTAATTTCGCGTTTTCCCCCCCAAATATTCGATGACATATTATTTTAATTATTTATTTATCTTGAGCTTAATACATGTTGGTTTGAAGAAGAGCCACTCATTTTACTGTGGATGAACCTATGCCGAGATGAGCAACACAATATAGTAAGAAAAATACAGTGTAAAATTAATCGATTGATTGTAGATTTTAATATAGAATAAATAAACAATTAGATATTATTGAATACAAAAATAATAGCGAAAGTAAGAAGAATATATTTCTGAAAATTATATGTATGTCCGCGTATATAAAATAATGATAAAATACAGTGTAAAAATAAATAAATTAATACCTGTTTTCGGCAGTTGGGTATTTGTGGAACTGCAGTTGACAATACTGTCTTCACGAATAATTTTGTGCCAGAAAAATTACAATAAAATTAGAGTGTCTACATTGACTATAACAAAAAGGATACCAAAGACATTTGAATATCACTTTAATCATTAATATTGATTGCACGTGCCTGGTATGCATGAAGGATGAAAAAATCCAGTTAATATATTTGTTAATCTCTTGGTTGGGGTAATTCTAGGCATTTAATTTTTTGTTGCTTTTAATTACACTAACTTTTCTTATCTTTTTCTTTCTTTCAATAATATAATAAATGAAATGTACATTCTAAACATACTGTATCATTAAAAACTCATTTTTCACCAGTTTGGAATAGCAAAAATACTTCGCGTTAGTTGCTGACGCTTAACAAATTCCGGATGGAGTCTACGAAGGTGTCTGGATGAATATCAAAGGCGTTTCCAACCTTTTCAAGAAGGGAACCATGTCAGTGCGAATTAGGGGTGGTCTCCCAAACCCTACCGGCGTCAGTAAAATTTATAGAAGCTGGAACCTTCTTAGAATAATCAAACGTCCAGCTGAAAAACAATCATAGTGTGTTCTCACTTAAAATATTTGTATTTTCTTGATTGTATGTGCATTTTGTGAACCTAGCAGATCATTGTTACTACAGAAAATTTAATAGCATATTTCTAAAGTATTAACAATTAATGTGAAGGTTTAATAACCGTATCTTATGATAAACTTTGTTAGGCAATATTGTTAGCAGCGTGTGCAGTTTCTCTTGTTTTCTTTAAGGCACTAGGCCAGTTTTAATAGGTAAATAAAACTCTTATTTTATATTCTGAATAAATTATTATTAAATGAGATTTTAGCTTAAGTACCTGGCATCGCCTGTGGTTTGCATTCTTGTTTATTGTTTTGTAGGTTTTATTGAACTCCATAATCGCACGTGTAAAAATAAAAAATGACTTGTTTTTAGTTCTACTTTAATTTTTGTGAAACGCGTTTTGCATTATGAAGGAATCTCAATCTTCAATTTATCAATCATCTATCACTGTTTGATTGATAATACTTGTGAGGGCAAAACGTTTCTCACAAATATTTAACAATTGTTTTTTATTCAAAATATTTTGGGTTTGTCCAAATTTTTCAATTTTATCCCAGGGGAGATAATTAATCAAGATACATTATATATAGATATCTCATAGAGACGATAATAATGTGAATTCTAGCAGTAAATTGAAGTAAGTTTTTAATTGATAATTCCCACAGTATCTTTACAAAATAAAATGGCATGCGGTTGCCGAGGTTCAAATCTCGGATAAATTTGTAAACAAAAGTTTCACACCCACGACCCAAAAAGGTAAATATAAGATTCGTGTGTCTCCGCTAGCCAGTCGGTGGTAACAGTAATATGATTTTGTCTCTATGAGACATCTATAATGTATCTTTAATGTATGGTAGTCTTTGGGTGTTGATAGGGCTTACAACCTATCGTACGGCTGGCTTAAGTGATCACTTTACACAATCTGTATTTGATTGAGAGAAAGTAAAAAGCTTTGAACGCTGGTTGCGCTAATGTTAATTACAACACATATGTGAAACGGGTTGTAAAACTTAAATATATACAATTTCCAAAAATTTTATAGATGTGATATTATATCATGGGTAGAAATGGTGAACGTTACATTGCGTAAAGTGATCACTTATGCCAGCAGTACGATAGGTAGTAAGCCCGTCGTTATCACATAGAAAACACGAACAAAAAGATTCTGTACGGCCGTGAAAACCTAAGAACATTCTTAATTTCACATTGCTTTAGATTTTAGAAAAAACTTACAAAAAAATTATGTTCTCCATATAAATTCTAGGTTTTAACTATTTTTTTCCGAAATATTTTTACTTGTTACAAATATGACACAAGTATGACACAAGCAACATGGCCTCTTATTTATTGACAGTTATTTGAGTATTCCTATGCTTCTTACCTCATGATGGAAATGACGATGCGAGCTTACAAAATACGGAATAAAGCGTTTCATTAAAATTAAGCCAAAACGCATGACTCGAAAGTTTCAGAGATTTCAGATAAAACAAACACTAAGCTTAATAATTACATTATTTTCTTCAATTTAAAAAAAATTAATTGCGTACAGTTCAAGTTTCTGGTCTCTTTTGTAGATAGATTTAAATTTTAAAGTGCACGAGTATAATACTTTCTTGCTTTCCATCCTGAGATGTTATTACATCGAGGTATTTCAAGCTGTTCACATGTTTTAGACGTCTATTCTGGCGTGTTATGTTACATTGCTCTTCACTTGTACCAATCATCATGATTTCGGATTTATCCGCGCTCAGCCTCATCCCTACGCAATTTGTTTCCTCGTCAAATTTGTCGATGATTTTGTGATGGTTTTGCCAGCAAGGCGATGTCGTCTACAAATATCAGTCTTTCCACCTCCACTTCCTCCATGCTCACCCCATTATGGGCAATGCTGTTTCTGCTGATCTTGTCGATAAATACCGTGAATAAGATAGGCGACATTGGACAACCTTGTCTGAGCCCTGTTTTGATGGCGAATTCACTCCACTTTTGACCTGCTATTCTGACACAACTCGGTATAATAACATCTCAGGATGGAAAGCAAGAAAGTGAATTGGTTAGGAGGATAGGAGCCGCAAGCCAGGTAGCGCGTTCCCTGTATTATCCCGTATTTAGAAAAGTGGAGGTCAGCCAGCGAGTAAAGTTAGCAATATTCAAATCAGTTTTCAGGCCAACCCTAGTGCATGGCCACGAGCACTGGATCTTGACCGAAAAACCTGCTCAAGGCTACAGGCCGCCGAGATCGGATTTCTACCAGGAATACTAGGAGTTACCAGAAGGGACAGAATCAGAAATACGCAAATTAGAGAATGTCTCGAAGTGGAATCCTTATTGAAATTAATCGAGAAAATACAACTAAGGTGGCTGGAGCATATCTTGCGGACGCCTGCAGATAGACTGCCAAAGCGGATATTTCAGGCAAGACCAGAAGGCAGAAGATCAAAGGGCCGTCCTAGGAAGAGCTGGCGGAAATAGTTGGAGGACTGCTACGAAGCGAGGTTGCAACTAAATTAGGCTGACGTGGAGAGCGAAGCCGAAGGTAGGAAAAGTTGGAACCTCCTATGCGGTGCAGGAACCCCGACCCAATAGGAAACGGGGTAGAAGAAGAGGAAGAAAAAGAAGAGTATAATACACATATTAAATAAAGCTAAAAATTTGCTCAACCTTTACCCATTTTTATACCTTTATAGGATAGGAATACTACTATACATAATATATATAGGTAGAAAATAATATATAATTATCAAAATAATAACTAATCAAACTCAATAGATATATACACTTCTTAAGAAGATTGAAAGTTTAAGAAGAGACGAAGCTACTTAATTAATAATATAGGTCCTTGTATACTTATTAGTTATTAGTACCTCCAAATTAATATTTTATTAAATAAGATAAGCAGTATTTTAATTTATATTTTATTACATAGAATTTTAATTATCGCTGGTAAAGAATATGATATATAATATAAGAGGAAAAAGTTTTTTCGTTTTATCAAAAAATTAATTACCTGTTTATTTAAATGTTCCCATAGTGACTATATTAATTAATGTTAATTTAAATGAAATCCCGCGAAATGATTAGACTATAGCTTTGTGATCATAAAAATGCATTAGATAAATCAGATTGAAATAAACACATAAAATTTGACTTCCAATGGGAAAAAATAGATGTCTCTCTTGGAAAAATGTGTGTGGATAAAATTCGGCGACTTCTCTCTTTTATGTTCTGTTATAGAAGTATCTTTGTTAGTGTTCTGATAATGACTATATGTTTTCGATGAATTTTGTGTGTGTGTGATTACATATTTTCTTTAAGTATATTAAGTGTTTACGTATTATATAATAAACAAATTTAAATTATATTTTTCTTTTTCAAATTTCCCAAAAAAGGCCAACTCCCAAAAACAAGATTCGTGGAATGCGTGATTTTTTTGCAAATTTTTGCATTTGTATGCAAAAAATAATTTAAGGGGTAACCTCTGTAGAATTTTAAAAAAATCTTTTTTTCTTTTAAAATACATTTAAAGGTTAATGAAGTTCGAACAGTTTTTATAGCGATTTTTGTTTTCTATAAGTTATTGGGTCCCACAAGCGTCTCCCAGTGCTGCTGCGCGCGGCACTCGGTAACATTTTTTAATTGAAAAAAACTGAAATTCGTCTCCCATCATGAATTGAACGAAAAATAACTGCCAAGTATATGTTAAACTAACAATATTAAAAAAAATACAGGCTTTAGCCACCAAAGCGAAAAAAGCTCTTCAAAAGGATAAGATCCTGGGGGGTATACACTGAATACAGCCTGTGTAGCCTGATTGGTTATTATTTTTAATGTTTCAAATATTGAAAATTTTCATATAACTTTTAGGCACACGATGATATCGTGCGCAATACGACCGTGCCCTTAAGGGCAGTGCCCTGCGCGCAGGCTCCCAGACTATGGTAGAAAGTAGAAAGTCCACCGTTTTAAGGTCCGGAGCTTCATTAATTAAGAGGCTTAATGGTTCGGCAAGAGTGCTTAGAAAGTCAAAAAGATACACGGAGAAAGAGCGCACTTTAAAGGATTTTCTTTCAACCGCAAACGAGAAAAGCAAAACGCGCTTAAGCCTTACGGTGAATGTTACAGATATTTTTTATATTTGAAAACCACGGAGGCACGAGAAAAGCCGAAACATGTATTCAGATAATTGGTCGTTATTTTCAGTTCATGCGTGCTTGGAAAAATTTGATGTTTGAGAGAAAATAAAATGATTTATTAAACAAAATACAAGACGATGTAAGTCAAATAACAGGTTAAGTTAAGAAATATCAGGCGTAAGGTGATCTGCTCATTCTTAATTGAAACGATTAAGGCAGTCGTAGATAAGAATTTTTGAAGCGAGAAATATATATTTTTAAATCATCTACATGTAGCTCTTAATTTGTACTTTTTTTTTCGTATTTTCAAGCAATACGTTGTCATGGACTTTACAATCCGAACTCAACACAGCGAACATAATTGATGATTCAGTATTAATTTTTCGACGTGCTGAAATAAATTTCCAAATATTTTGAATAAATAAATATCAACATATTCATAAAAATCAGGACAATCTTGAAATCTATATTGACCTGTATCTACGAAATGATACACGATGAGATAAAAATCTTAAAAATGTAGATAAATTTCGATATTAAATAAAAAATTCTAAATGAAATTATTACAAATTATGTGCTATTGGGGTCATCACGAGCATATATTTTTAAGAAAACCGACCAAACCCTTTCAGATATTGCACGAAGGTAATTTTTCGTTCTAATTAAAAAATTGATCTGTAGAACTTAAAAGTAATTTTTTAATTGTTTTTATCAATAATATTCTATATACACACATACATTTTTACAGGCGTCTTGTAAAACTGCATATATATTATATATAAAGTTTATGCCTAAGAATAATTTTAAAATAAACCTAATATACAAAAAAAGTACAATTTTAAAATGTTAGGAATTTATTAAAATTATCACCATATTTCATAGTTCATTATAATATTTCTTAAACAATTTGTCTACATTTTTTGGTCCCGTTTAATTTATCAATCTGACAGTCGTTAACTAAATACAAAAATATTTGTTTTTTAAATAGGTTGATTCTAACATGTTTCTTTTTGTGTTAAATATGTAGTTAATTTTATTTACAATGATTTTTCCTTATACTTATTATATATTAATATTATTATATATTAATATTATTATTATATGTTATAATGAAGGTTTTCACGGGTGTTAGAAATGTTAGTATTGATTTCTTTGGGGGTAACCCGCGTCAAAATCTGGTCCTCAGAAGGACCATTCATCAACCGACGTTTCGCCTGAATCACAACAGGCATCTTCAGGTTGCTTGTTAATAAATTTCCGTCACGAGGGGCAGTGCGAACACGTCCGTTCGTATCGGAAGCCCATTACCAAGTGAGGTCTGGTAAGTTAAAGTCTAAATTTGATTCAACATCTAAAATGTTGAAAAGTTCCCTTGTTGGTAATATTGAGGGTTTCCTCAAAATCACTTTGATAATTACTCTCTGAACTATTTCCACTGGTAGTATATTAGACTTAAAGGTTCCACCCCAGCCAAATATACCATACTGTAGTATGGACTGGACAAACGCAAAGTATACCACCTTACGCATGTTTATTGATAAGATATTTCGTAGCCTTATGAATAGGTATATGAGTTTTCTCATCCTAGTGACTGTGGAATATATTTGCTCTTTCCGTTTTAGATTGCTGTCATTTATGACACCTAAGTATTTGATACTGCTCTTACCAGACAAAAACAGACAATTTTCATTATTACAATTTTTGTTATCATCACATTGATTGGAGTGGATCTTTATATGAATATGTTCAGGTGAATCCTTTTTGGTAATAGAAAACGGGATATATTCAGTTTTTTCAGGATTTAAAGACAAAAGACGTTTTTGTCAAACCTTGATTTCAAAATGTTAGCAGCTCTGTTTGCTTTTGTATTTACATCACCCCATGTCTTTCCTTTTATAATTAATGCAGTATCATCAGCATAAGATACAATTTCTCCTTTTAAAGGTAATTTGAATATGTTGTTAACATAAATAATAAATAGTATTGGACCTATGACTGTTCCCTGCGGAATACCAAAAGATATAGTTAGTGATCCACTTAGCTTACGTCCAATTCTCACCATCTGGTTTCGTCCTTTAAGATAGCTCTGGAACCAGGATAATACCATTTCGCTTATTCCTATTTGTTTTAATTTTGAAACAAGTTTTGAATGTGATATGCTATCAAATGCCTTTCTCAAGTGCACTAAAATTCCCAGACATTTTTCTCCACTATCGAGAGTATAATAAATAATAAATGTTAGTTTGGCAATTGCATCCTGAGTGCCTAAATTGTCTCTAAAGCCAAATTGTTGCGGATTTAATATATTTTTGCTTTGGATATAGCTATTAAGTTGTTTTTTTAACAAATTTTTCAAAGATCATTGCTATGTTTGATGTAAGCGATATTGGTCTATAATTTTTTAGACCTCCTGATCTCCAGATTTGAAAATTGGTATAACTATAGTTTTCTTATAATTAGTTGGAAATATTCCTGTCTGTAGACTGATGTTAATTATATGAGCAATTGGTCTGCTGAGTAGTTTGCTCATGGATTTAATGATCTTCACGGTGACATTGTTGTACTCAGGACTTGCAGTTGTTCTTAACTCCTTTATGACTTCTTCAACTTCAGTAGCGGTTACTGTTTTGAAATTTGAGAAAAGATTACCAACAGTTTCCCCATCGTCCTCATATCATATCCTGGGTATTGCTGATTTTTTCCGCCAGGTTTTTACCAACATTAGCAAAATAACTGTTGAATACGTTAGCACATTGTTCGGGATTTTTTTCAGCATCAATGGATAGGTTATCAAACGAAATTTTTTTGATATCCGCTTTTGTTTTGCTTTTATTGGTGATATCATTAATGACTGTAGATATGATTAATGGTGATATGATTAATGCAGATATCGCCAAACTCTCAATAGCAAAATAAAAATGCCATGGATACAGATTTGGAGGAACGTTCGATGCAGTTTCAAATGATGAGAATCACGCGGCTCTGTCGCTTGCGGGGAAAATCATTCGGCTCATCGTTCGGCCGCCTTCGGCGCTCTCGATGCAAACCGAACGATATTTAGGACTGAAAACAAAATATCTAGCCTTCTACGCAGTGTAAAAGACAAAATACACCTAGAGTCCCATGGTGTATACGAAATACCATGTGGATCGTGCGACCAGACATATGTTGGAAAAAGCAACAGAAAGATATCTGCTAGGGTTGCTGAACATAGAGTTGATATGACCAACAAAAAACTAACATCGTCGCTTGTCCAACACACGCTCGAAGAAGGCCACAGCATAGACTTTAATAATACACGAATAATAGCGAACGTCCAAAACGAAACAGTAAGGATATTTAGAGAAGCTATAGAGATATATAAAAGAATAAATATTATCAACAATAGAGATGATGGTATACGTCTCCCAACGGCATGGAAAAGCATTCTATTCAACAGTAGATTTCTTAGTAAAAATAAAAATAATATATTAGCGCGCAAAAATCAATTAAATATAACCACCGACACAATAGAAGCAACATCAAGTACAAAGCGCATCACAAGGAGCCAAACAAACGCCATTAAGGCCAACAACGGCCGGGAACACCCATTATTTAATACAAAATTCCCGAAAATCATTAAGGCCAATAATGACCACAGTACCCAATTTAGACTTTAACTTACCAGACCTCACTTGGTAATAAGCTTCCGATACGAACGGACGTGTTCGCACTGCCCCTCGTGACGGAAATTTATTAACAAGCAACCTGAAGATGCCTGTTGTGATTCAGGCGAAACGTCGGGTTGACGAATGGTCCTTCTGAGGACCAGATTTTGACGCGGGTTACCCCCAAAGAAATCATACTACATATATATATATATATTATATATATATTTATATATATATATATGTTTAATATTGTAGTATTATTCTTTGGGGTAACCCGCGTCAAATCTAGTCCTCAGAAGGACCTTCCTCAACCGACGTTTCGCCTGATCACAACAGGCATCTTCAGGCTACTTGGTAGTAAGCTTCCGATACGAACAGACATGCTCGCACTGCCTCTCGTGACGGAAATTTTTTAACAAGGCACCCTGAAGATGCCTGTTGTGATTCAGGCGAAACGTCGATTGACGAATGGTCCTTCTGAGGATCAGATTTTGACGCGGGTTACCCCCAAAGAAATTAAAACTAACTTATATATATTATATATAATATTCAGTTTTTAAAAATAACCATTTTAATAATATGTACCAGATCCCAAACGTACATTCAATGTGTCTGATCTGAGCCAAATAGAATACTCCTGTTTATAAAACTAAACATCCCCATGATTTTCCTTTCAGCCACCCGGGGGTTGTTTCTTCGGGGAACGTATCACGAGTCTCCGAGAACTGAGCGCGTACTACACGGGACGAGTGTACAAAGTAAAGTTGAAAGCAACATTTCCATGAAATTTAATGTTGAATGAAGTAAGAAATGTTTCCAAGAGTTGAATGGAACAGAAAAGTAACGTTATAGCAAAATTCTTTGAAGAAACCGTCTGTTTCATTTTTGAATTCATTTTATGGGAAACTACCAGTATGATTTTAAATACACACACATGTATATGAACATGTGTTTGTGTTCAATTCATCAATTCATGATTTTAAAACTATACCAAAAAATTATTTTTCTGATTTTTGTTAGTCTGATTTAAAAATAACAATTATTTAAATGCTACACCTTTCAACAGTACTTTTAATTTGGTAATTTCATTTTTTTAGTGGGAAATAATACATTTTATCTATAATTATTACAACAATTTTTAGCAACTTGCTCTAAAATACGTTTGCTTAGTTGGGCAATACGCCATATTCTTCTGTGTTTCTTTATTATAATATAACTGGATGAAGCTTATTTCTAAGCTACATTTTATTACAAGAATTAAAATTTGTGAATGTTCATAATTAACCAAATATTAATTATAAATGTATTTGTATTACAAATGTGTATAAATGTATTAAAGATAACATATTAATATTGTGAAGTTGCAATTTCAGAACAAAGTTCTATGAATTATCATCAAATTTATTAATCAATTAATAAAGACATACATAGAAAAATCAAATCAATGAAAAAATATTTTAGTTGCTACTGGGATTCGTACCAATGAACCTCCACTCTATCCGGGAATGGCGCGTTATCCAATTTCGCTACGGCAGCTTGGTAAGTTAACGTAAAATTTTCGATGTAGTTAGTCTCTTTTTACTCCCTTTCTTTTAACTCGTAGCGTCTGCGGTTTGTTGTCTGCCGGAAAAACTTTGGATCGATTTTAAACCCTTTTCCCGTGATCCAAACGAGGTGAAACTGCAGGCAGACTCGTGGCGATGATAAAAATGATCTAACAAATTTTCGTTTCAAAAAAATGAATAATTATAGTATAATTTTGTATTTTTCGAAATTTGAATGGTTTTTTCAAATTGTAATCAATACAAATAAGTAATAACCCCGATGCGTGCAGTAGACACAAAACCTAATTCAATGAGAAAAGGAGTATAATGAAAACTTGGTTTTCATGGTTTAGTTTTTTAATTGATTAACACACATATTATTTCATTTTCGGAATTGGATAACGCGCCATTCCCGGATCGAGTGGAGGTCCGTTGGATCGAATTCCGGTAGCAGCTGAAATATTTTTTCATTGATTTGATTTTTCTGTATTCGTATTATTTTAAATTTGAAATGGATTATATAAAAAATAAATAATAAAAAAATCTATAAATAGAACCAAAAAATTACACCTAATATATATTTTGTCTAGATTGCAATTTATTAGTGATACAGTATGTGTGAGAATACACAAATACATTTTTAGTAAAATTTCTGATTAGCTTTAGATACTGATGTACTTTTAGTGTACAATACATGTTTACATACACTAAAAGTACATAGTAAAAGTAATGAAAAATTAAATTAAAAAAATTAAAGTTGCGCAGTGTAAAAATTCAAACATGTGAAGCTGTCTAAAAACTCTTAAAGTAAATAAAGGAGTAAGGGAAACTAATGAAAATAGGGAACAAAACAATTGAAGAAAGAAAAAAGAAGTATACCTTCCAAAGATGTCAATGTAGATTTGTCACCAAGAACTTTTTTTTATCTTTTAAATATAGGCTATGGTTATTTTAAGATTCTGCCTATAAAACTATTAAAAAACTCAGCACTTTCAGGAAGTAATAGGATGTATTCATTCCTAACAATCGAAAGTATTTAAAACGCCTCTGTTTCAAGTCATTTAGATACTATCTGATAGATATTATCTGATCGAAAAAATAAACGTGGGTGGGAAAAGTAAAGTTATATTTAAAGAAAGCATGTGAAATATGGAAAGCTCGGGAAGAAAAATGGAAAAGTTAAATATGCGGAGAATGTGCTTTAGGCAGCTGTTGCACCAGTAAACTTATTTTCAATTGTATTTTTTGTTCTAGGAGGCCATCCACCATATGATTATACGGTTATGGTAACGTCCCACAACATTAGCGGACCACCTCACTGCGCATCCAACATCTGCGAACAATATAATATCAATGACGTAAGTATACTAGCTTTCACTTAATGGCTAACACCAACTTGACATTTTCTAAAAATCTTTTTTTGGCTTTATTTTATAGCCAGAAGTTTGGGAATAATTTGAATAATTAGTCAATTAATGTATATTATAGATATCTCACAGAGACGAAACTGTATTTCTTATAGGAAAGTAGGTATAGAAGTCATTTGAGTGTATATAGGACTTATGACCTATCTTATGGTTGGCTTAAGTGATCACTTTACACAATGTAACATTCGCCAAGCCAACCATAAGATAGGTCATAAGTCCTATGTACACCCAAATGACTTCTATACCTACTTTCCCATAAGAAATACAGTTTCGTCTCTGTGAGATATCTATACATTACATACATTAATTGATTAATAATGTCTCTGTGACATAAATCCAGCATTGTTCTGAAAGATTTGAACAAACCCAAAATATTCTGAATAATTAGTCATTCAAAAATTCATAAAATTGGCTGAATTATAGCAATTTGAAGCTAAACTTCAAATAATCAATTTTAATGTACTTTGTGATTTCTCAAGGTTGTATAACCCCTTAATTTTATTATAAATTATATATAATAATATAATATATTCTTCCAAATATGAAACAAAAATTGCGAAATATTTGTTTATTGCCTTCCCTAATCATCTCTAAGCCTAACTCAATAACGACCCGCCATAATGATAATTTAAATGACCCATTTACAAATTTATATCATTGTAATCTTATTATAATTAAAGCTATTTGAAAGCTGTATTTATATAAATACGAAGTGAATTAAAAAATATTGAACCATTGGTCGGCAGAAATACAATTATTCATACACACTATACTTACTCTAATCTCCTATCTCAAAGTAATCCTTTTTTAAATGCCTTGTCTCAGCTGTCCCGCCATTATTAGAAACACTTCTGGAATGCATCTTTTGAAAAAGTATTTATCTGGGCCGTCGGGCGCCTTCCACATAATGTGTTGTCTTGATTCAAATCGGGCCCATTTCAGTGGCATTTTTATTTTGGGAAATAGCCAAAAATTACACGGAGTCATGTCGGGAGCGTAGGATAACTTGGGTGGATATATGAAAAATAACGTTGAATAACTTGGGCAATGCTGGGTTTTTGCACACTTTTATTACGGCCAAGAATGCCTGAATCAACCCCTGTTCAATATGTAATGTATCGATCCAATGCCTACCCTCACCTCATTTGAAAGTTCTAGGACTGTGATATGGCGATTCTGAACGACCAAAGTCCGCACATGATCTATCACATTGTTGTTTCGGTCTGTACTTTATCAGTGATTTTCTCATGACGTTGTCCCTGAAAGCTCGTTGGACCCTGCGGAGATTTCCACTTAGGATTCGCCAAGATTTTGGCGACATTTTATGCAATGTCGTTGCTCAAGTCGTTCCTTCATTTCACAACAATTGACAATCCGACGGGCACCAACTACACTTCTTCACTCAGAAACCAACTGCCAGCGACTGACTGGCCCGGGCGGGAAAAAAATAATATCTCCACCGGAGGCCACCTCCCATGATTAATATGTTTTGGCGGAAAAAACGGTTCGGTATTATTGAACATGCCATGTATAATGTATATACTTATATGTACGCTATACTTAAGTGATAACTCCAACCGTTTTATTTTATTATTCACGTTCGAATGATGCTTGAGGATTCTAGAGATTAATATATAAATTAAGCATCTATACTTTCAGCTTCTCGACTTCATTTTTCAAATACGCAAAAGATATATTTTAAATAATTTCCTACTGAGGCAATAAGATTGATACGTGTTATTGATAAATATAAAAATTCTTTGAAAAAGTCATTCACTTTGTTAGATATTATATTTTCAATTTATATTATACTGTATATTATCATTTGTAACACAGTGTTACTTAAATATTTTCGTGTATCAGACCGATGTTTTATTTTTAGTACTACCGAGGGACCGGCAATGTTTTTTTAGAGTTGGGATTTTTTAACGAGAATTAATTTAAAAAAATGAAATGTATGAAATTACCCGTAATGTGGCATACAAGATTGTTTCTTATTACTTAACTTATAAAGTCGTCATTGAAGATATTTCCACAAGTAATGGATAATGAACTACCACACCATAATGATTACTGGACTATGTAAAACTTCTACTCAAGGCAACTTGAAATAACAAAAATGCGAATGCTTAGATGATGGCAGGAGTACCACTATAAGGTATTTATACTTAAAAGTTCATACAATCATGGTAGCCTGGATGTCATGGACACAAACAGAAAGCTGGAAGATGGTACGGACACATAAGACAGAGACCACCAGACCATACCAAAGGTAAAGCAGCCAATGTCTGTGGAGTTTCATCGACAGTCATCCACAGTAAGACCAAAGAACTCCCGAATGACTCAATGCTCCGACAATCAGCCTGAGAATCAGAAGAGCCGACCCCAACAGCCTACCTAGGCAATGAGTTGGAACATTGTCCGATAGAAGAAGACGGCACTATAACGATGTTATGTTAAGAAACAGGGTTGAGGTAAATGGTAAAAGAGTAATTAATGCATTTCTATAAAGGAAGAGGAGGAGGGGAGGGACGAACTGACGGACTTCCAGTTTAGGCAAAAATAATGAGTGAGAATAAAATAAAATGAGTGAGAAATCGCAAAAATTGAAAATAAATATTTTAACGAGGTTTTTATCATTTTATTTGAGTTGTATCGAAGCGAATGATTTTTTTAAAATTAATATGAGTCACTGTAATGATAATTCAACTTTTTCGCAAAAATTAATCAGAAATATTGCAAAATTTTTATTGTATATCTCCATAACTACTGATATAAGGTCACGGTTGTTTGAATATTTTATCTCATTATCAAGGCAGGAATCCACGTGTTAAGTTTTTGCTACTAGCTATGAGACATCCTGTATTGTGAACATACCAAATCATTGAATTTATTTTTACTTATTGTTTCCATGAAATTGAAACAAATATTAGGTCCATACATACGAAATTGACGTTTTTCCGTACTGGCAAATTTGATCTCAAATATCTTCTCATTGGTTAGGAATTCCAAATCCAAATTTATACAGCTATTTATTCATGTATTTGTGTTTTGAAAATTATAATTCATTTGTTTTTTCCTCAATTGTTTTTTTCTTTGCGTCACTCAGTTTATAAAATGAAAAACTTGAAATATCGCGTTATTAACGAGTACGAGTTCCACCGTGGCACCAGTGCTGCAGAAACGGCTCGAAGGATTAATGATGTGTATGGCGACGGTGCCGCAAAAGAAAACACAGTGCGTTTTTGGTTCCAACGTTTTCGTTCTGGAAATTTCGACCTGCAGAACAAGCCCCGTGGACGGCCGGAGACCAAAGTTGATAATGAAGATTGAAGGCTATTGTGGAAGCGGATCCATCGCAAACCACATCCGAGTTAGCTGCAGGCTGCGGTGTTAGTGATAAAACTGTTTTAATCCACTTGAAGCAAATTGGTAAGGTGAAAAAGCTTGAAAGGTGGGTACCTCACGAATTGAGTGAAGCAAATCAACCAACGCGCGTTGACTGCTGCGTTGCATTACTCAACCGGCACAATAATGAAGGGATTTTAAATCGAATCATTACCTTTGATGAAAAGTGGATCCTGTACGATAATCGAAAGCGCTCATTGCAATGGGTGAACCCTGCCGAACCAGCCAAACCATGCCCCAAGCGAAAATTGACTCCAAAAAAGTTACTTGTGAGCGTTTGGTGGACTAGTGCTGGTGTCGTTCACTACAGCTTTCTTAAATCTGGCCAGACGATTACGGCGGATGTCTATTGTCAGCAACTGCAAACCATGATGGAAAAGCTAGCTGCTAAACAACCGAGGCTGGTTAATCGCTCTAGGCCACTGCTGCTTCATGATAACGCTAGACTACACACTGCACAACAGACGGCTACCAAATTAGAGGAGCTTCAATTAGAATGTCTAAGACATCCACCGTACTCTCCGGACCTTGCCCCAACAGATTACCATTTTTTTTGAAATTTGGATAACTTCTTGCAAAGGAAAAAATTCAACTCCGATGGGGCAGTCCAAATCGCCTTCAAAGATTTTATTGATTCCCGTCCGAATGGTTTTTATAGTAAAGGGATCGATGAACTACCTATGAGATGGCTAAAGTGCATAGATAGCAATGGTACATACTTTGATTAAATAAATATATTATAATAAAAAAAATCGGCTTTATGTTCCTCCCATACTAAACGTCAATTTCATATGTAAGGACCTAATATAATTGAAGCACATAAGACCCGTACCGAGAAAAGCCGTTTATTTTTTGACTACCTTAAATATTTTGGAAAATTTTGTATTTTATAAAAACCCGTATAATATATTTGACACTCCAATTGGCGTACAAGAAATCTATTTTAGAACAGGATAACATTATTATAATACATTATACTTAAATAGACTGAGATTTGTAAAAAATTAACGACGTATGTACATTGTTTCATAAATAATAAGTTTAAAAGTCAAAAGTTTAGTTTGCTTGCAAATACAAAATTGAATTGTTTGGATCGATACAAACTTATAGTTCGAATAATGCGCCAAAAATATCACATTTAATTTCATTCCGAAATGTATTACAATTTTTGTGTTAATCATGGCCTACATATTAGCAAATTATAAAGATGCGCTACTAAAAGCTCTACACCTTGCCGTCCTGAATCCACATTTTATTCATAAGATTTTTTTTACCTTATATTTATTACTTTACACCTCCTTTTTCTAAATTATGTTACGGTTAAAACATTCAAACAACTGTCTTTACTATATTATTGATTCCTATTGTAATTTTTTGCTATTATAATACTACTCTTTTGATTTCTTGTATTAACTATTATGTAAAATGTACTTTTGCGCCATACTTTGAAATAAATAAATAAATATTCTAACTCTATTTTATTATATAAATATAAATAAATATCTTATTCGAATGCTATCTATATAAGGATTAGAAGTACATATACACAAACATTAAAAACGCAGTTTACCTGATCGCTTATGTTACTCTGTACTTCTGTCTTATATGGTCTAGATACTCTAAATCACATACAAAGCTACTGTGCTTCCCGTATTTTCTGTATCGAAAGGAGACTTGGGTACCCTACTGAAGACACGTTAGGAGTCTGGATGTGTTCCACCAACGATTTCTTCGCCGCATTCTACAGATCCACTGGAGCGACCATATATCTAACATTAAGGTTCTGCGTTCGCGAGAGAGAGTTCGCTATAAATGTCGGCCAATTGAAGACATGATCGTGGAAGCGAGATTAAGATGGACGGGACATGTGTTACGGATGGGCGATCACAAACTTCCGAAGCGGGTCTTATATGGAGAGATAGGGCAGGCAAAAGGCCGGAGGACAGAAGAAAAGATATAAAGACTGTCTCCGAGAATCGCTGAGCCTATGTGGAGCACCTGAGAACTGGGAACTCGGGCTGATGGTGTTGGGGCGGCCAAACGATTAAAAAATGAGCAGCGAGCCGCAACCATGCGTCAATGGGACCGTCCAATGCAACCTGACCCCTTCCTATGTGATATATGCGGGAGAGAGTGCGCCTCTTGAATAGGGCTATTTTTCCATCGCAAAGCTCATGAAAGGCGTAGCAATAACAACTAAGTCAGAATGGCGAAGGGATCCTCAATTATGAGGTCCGGCTACAGCAACAAATAAGATCTTACAATAATCATAACTATGTCTTTATGTATTAGTATGTACCAAACAATAAATTTTAATTACAACTAATCAATGTCAATGAATCTCATTTGATTATTGTCACGCGTATTCAATATTTTACTAAACACGTTTCAATATTTTTTATTTAATTTCTGTAGGGTACAAGGTATCATTATACTTATATTTATGGTCTAGAAACATCGGAAAGCGAATTGTTGGGTTAAATAGTTCCAAAAAAATTGTATTTTTTTTAAAACTCCATCGCCGCTACTATATGAAATCCAAAATAACGTGTAACTTAATAGTTATCAGAAGCATTTATCAAGTCATAATTGATATCAGAATAAACTATTTTAACATATAATTTTTGAATAGACCGTTCCATTTATATGGCACAAGTCGATAGTAAAAGATGTTCAGCTACTTCAAACTGAAATGAACGATTTAAACCTCCGAATTTATGATAGACATTTTTTTCTAAATAACTAGAAATATCTGTGAACTTGAACTGTTCGTAAACAACGTCAATCAGGCGAGTTAATTTAAATTGGCGTGGATTTACGTAAGCGTAGATATCAAATGAATCATTTGTAGGAAATAGTCTGAAAGTAAACTCGGCAAACCTGAAAAAAATAATCATTGACGTGATGTACCGTTTCCTAATGTTTAGATCCTGTTACAAAAAATGCTGAAATTTCGTGGTGTATTCATTAATTATCATCAGTCAGTGGAAACACTTTGCAGTCAAAATACGAGTAAAAATAATTCCAAGATCAAACCCGCTACCGTCATTACTACAGATAATGCGCTACATTTTTTTTAAATTGAAAAGAGGAGAAATTCTTTGACCCAATTTAAATTTATCTCTTTTTCCACAGAAAATATAAAATGTTATATTCTAACTTGTTTATTTGTGAAAATAAATATTTTTAGCTTTAATCTCTTCAATTATCATAGTTGTGATTAACATGGCAAACTTTGCACGTTTTAAGCCATAAGCGTAATTGATTACTCTTTTCGACTATACAGAGTAGGTATTACAACATGGAGATCGTTATTTTCTATCCGTGACCTAAGGCACAAAACGCACTAGCGGCTGGCCGTGGTGCGGTGTACCGTTGCGGTAGGCCACACCTCGATTTTTACATGAAACCGCATGATACCATCGCACTGACTTGCGGCCAGTTGTCAACCGTTCCGGTTGAATGATGCGGCGCGCCGCGTCTCCTCCACGCACCCGGCGCGGGTAGCCGCAATTGCCGCGCGCTTCCCGCTCCACTCAGTCGTTAGACACTGTACGCAGGGCGCGCGTGTGTTTATATATAGCTTTTATAATAATTCTTCATACGATTTTACTGATATCCTAGTGTATCTAAAGAACTTATCTTCAAATTTCTTTAGTTCCGAAATTAAAATATTAAACTCTCTGTTGCCGTGTCGTGTCTCTAGTAGAGGGTGTATCCAAAATCTATTTTTACCTCTACGACGAGGTTTTCCACGATAGTGTAAATAAATAATTGCAGCAACTTCTTCGACGTCTATCATGTCCAATATTTGTAGAAGCACTGAAGATTGCGGCGGACCGCAATAGAACAGAGACGATACGGCTTGCTGGAATACGGCGTGCCGTTGTGGCAAACCATATATTTTGCGGCCTGCCGCCACGGCACGCTGCGCCGCACCACGGCTAGCCGCTAGTGCGTTTTAGGCCTAAGCCTACTTAGAATGCGTATGGTTCGGTGTTATATTTTTGCCGTTCTCTTATATGGGGTGGAGGCATGGACACTAAACCAAAAACTAATCCGCGAGGTCGGGGCTTTTGAGATGTGGATCTACAGATGCATATTGAAAGTTTCCTGGGTGGATAGAGGGACGAATGGTGAAGTCTTCCGGCGGATGGAAAATGACCGAGAAGTGTTGCGAACTATAAACGGAGACAAGAAAGCTGGAGAATCTCGAACAAATTATGAGAATACCAAAATATAGTCTAAACCAACTCATCATCCAGGGGAAATTAAGTTTTAAAGAAACCATAGGAAGATCCTGCATCTCATGGATCCGTAACTTCAGAGACTAGTATAAGTGTAGCTCGACTGACTTGTTCCGTGTGGCGGTAAATACATTCATAATCGTCAGTATAATTGCCAACCTTCGATAGGAGATGGTACCATAAGAAGAAGAAGACAGCATGGTTGTCATATAATTGAAATCATTCAGCAATCTATAAACAACAGTATTCACATTTTAAAAGACATTTTATGTTATTACCCTTAATGAATACCTCTATGTTAATACAGCATTTAAAACGATGACAGAGTTATGCCGCTTTATTTGCTGTTAAATTGAATAATGACCCCATCGGCCCCCCTCTTCTTACTGAAATGCCGATACTTTTTAACTAAGTGGTTATACTTTTTCCTTTAATTTAAAATAAAGAAAATAACTTACATATATTAAATAATTCATTTATATTAAAAATATAGCATAAAACTCACAATAAAATTTTTAACATTACGCATTTGAGAGTCATAGGAAGATGATAAGTTTCAAATTTAATTGGCAATTAAATTAAAGACTTTTTAATATTTTGGTATATTTTGTGGAAACAAATAAATTTACCGAGAATATAAGGGGAAATACATTTTAAATGATTACTCAATGTATAATTAACAAAGAATAAACTTTGTATTAACCACTAATCTGTTGAAATGTATAGAAGTTTCGGGGTCAATGGTCGCTTCATCAGGATAAAACGTATAATAAAAATTAAAAACATCATTTTTAGTATACGTTGTATCCTGATGAAGAATCTTATTGGCCAAAGTCGATTTAGTGTTGATGCCTTCAATCCGTTATTGAAATATATTGAAAAATATGTATAAAATATACATTAAATTATGAACACTTTAAACAATGTGTTAAAAAATTGCTACAGAGTGAATGTCTAAAAAATACAAACAAATAAATTAATAATATAAAGCAGAAAGTAAGAAGCATAATAAAATTTAAAAAATTCACAATACACATTTTTTAAAATGTTTCTATCAGAAAAAAGTACCATTTCAAACTTAAGCATACTTAAAAAGCATAATGTAATAAACATTTACATAACATTTTTTTATAAATGTTTAAATCATAAAAAAAGTACAATGTCAACTTAACCATGTTACAAGTTACAATCGTAATGTAGGTAGGTAGGTATATATTGAATATTATTTCTAACATGTAATATGTGTATGACCATTCCATAACACTTTAAATATCTTTAATATGAACATTAATGACCGAATGAAAAATTAACCTTTGATTTAATCCCTTCGCTTTTATTTACAAACATCACGTAAGTTGTTACATGACACAAATTGCTTAACACAAGAAGAAGCGACGAGATAGAGAAAGTCAGTACTTATTTAAAATAAACTAATTTCTTTGCACAGTGGCTTACAATAATTATGAGAAGCAAAATACAAAGTGAAAGTTCTTGATCGGCTCGGGTTCGGCACAGGAATTCATCATAGTACTATGCTCCAAATATAGATTCGTATAGTCACTAAAAACACAAATATTTTTCGAAATTTCTGAGAAATTGATTTCCTGCCGGTATCTTAATTTTTTTTTCCACTCACGGGCCGCCAGGAATGCGGCGAAATATGTTTACTCAAAACCGCGAAAAACAATTCTGCGAATTTCGTGAGTAATGATGAAACAATCATGGCAGCTGGGGATTGAATCCAGTATATTATTGACGTACTAACGTGCGATTAACACGCGTGTATACAATCAATCGGTAATGATAACGGCGATAACAAACGGACGATCAGATCATGCCTATCCAACATTCAACAAGTTAAATTCAACGCAAAAAATAAATATATTTCATTTATAGCAATTCAAAAAATGTATGTTAGTTATAGTGTATTATTAGTTATAGTTTAATTTAATAATAAACTTTACTATACTTAACTTCTTCAAAAAGAGAAAACGATTTTGTGATGACATTATTAATAGAACTAGCCGTACGCCCGTGAAAAATCAAGGTATTTTTGGGCGTGTCACGGTTGCGTGTTGTCTGAACCATTGCGTGTTGCGTGCTGATTGCGTGCTGATTGTCTAATGTTTTAATTCCAGCAATTTACGGACTTAACAAACCGATAGACAGACGGACAGATGGAAAAACAGACAGAAAACGAAACTATTATATTTTAGATTAATAAAAATATACTTTGTTTTGTTTGGATAGATGGAAAAACGGACAGACAACGAAACTATTATATTTCAGATAAATAAAAATATACTTTGTTTTCACCACTTCAGAGTAAGTTGTAAATTGTAAATAAACAGGTGTTTTTTTTAACAGTTATCACGTGCCATTGTCAAGGCTAAAAAGGCCTCAAAAGTTACGGACTAGCCGTACTTGTTCGCGGGTGACATTGTGACAGGTTATTGGTGAGAAATTTTTATCTTCCTTCCAAAAGACCTTGATATTCTCTTGGAAGTTCTGAGTCAATTTAAGTCCCTCGTCTTTCCTCAAACGCTCCTTTCCTTCTTTCACTCCGTGCTTTACTTTTCTCTTACATACAATATATAAATCCTTTGCTAGAGTCCTTTATATCCATTCACGTCTCCATTCTTTGTTGCCAAGAGGTTACACCACGCTTTTTTCTTCTCATTTACAAGATCTCTAATCTCATCATCCCACCATGCATCTCCTTTCTTCCTTCCTTGGACGGTCAAACCGCACACTTCCTTGGCTGACTCATGCAGGCTCTCTTTGATGTTTTCCCATGCACTATCAATATTGAGCTCTTCCATACATTTCTCATTTAACCTTTTAGCGGTTTTCCTTTCAAATTTTTCCCTGGTATCCTTCTCTTGCAATCTTTCGAGTAAAGTATATTTTTATTAATAATGTTATAATACTTACTTACTAACCATCACGCCGTCTCTCCGGGCGGGTAAGCAGAGAGAATAGAATGCCACATTTCTGTCATGATACACAACTCTCGCCTCATTGCCATTCATACATCATCGCATGCAAGCTCGACGATTGTTGAGGCTCTTAACAGGCCGATCATCCAGTATTTGTTTAATCTGGTCATGCTGCTTCTTCCGCGGTCGCTCTCTCTTTCTGGCGCCGTCAATACTTGCGTCATATATTTTTCGTATCATTCTTTCCTCATTCATTAGCTCAACATACCAAAACCATCTGAGTAACTCTTTTTAATTCCATTAACCGTGCTCAGATCAGCTTTACATTCGTTCTTAATATTTCATTCTTTACTCTGTTATTAATGGATTTGTCATCTCCATTGCATTCAGTTTACTTTCGTTTCTCTTCTGCCAGTTCTAGGTTTACTTCCATACATCGCAATACTTCCATACTTCCATACATCTGTGTTGGTACCAGAAATGCATTGTGTTTCGCTAGTCTTGCCACGGTAGGCATATTTCTATTAGCAATTATTGTATTTAAAGTACTGTTCACTTTATTCACTGCAGTCACACTCCTCGATTACTTTCTCAGCCTTTCCTCTGCTATCGAATACACAAACTCATCTAGTTGTTCTAAACATTCATTGTCTATAAGTTTTTCACACGTTGTGTTGCTTTTCTTCACCTCGAATACTATCATCATTACTTCGTTCGCTATTTGCCATTAATTAATATTTCAGCATCTGCGTACAGTAAATAGCATACACTCAAATCGCTCATTTTTACTCCTATATTAATATATTCCAGTTCTTTCACATACAAGTTGAACAGCCATGTAGTCAATTATAAAAATAATATTATATGCGTATGGTATACATGGATAATTTTGTTAGTATTGACGTATCTATAGGTATTATGATTGCGCTAAATATGCATCGAGTAATGCGTTTTTTGCCATTGCCAGCTTCAAAAATTAATCAAATCAAATCGTATGTTTTTCTAAGAATCAGATTGTATAGATTATTTTTAAATATATTTATATATTATTTAATGTGTATAAATATTATAGATACATGATTACATTCGAGTCACTTTAAAGCGAAATACCTATATCGATATTAATATATTCTCATTTCAATTTTTTTGGTTACAATATACTAATGGCAAGAAATGTGTCAAACATATAATGACGTAATTGTAGAGATATAATATAATATATATATATATAATATATATATATCTATATATATATACGTAATATAACAGAATGTCTTTGGCAGCGGCGTCATTTATTGGCACATTTCACACTTTGGAATTTAATTTTTAAATAATAATTAAGGTATTTTAAATAAAGAAAACTAACTTTTAGTAAGTGAGAAAAACCTCAAAATATGGGAATAAATAGAATATACCTTTTAAACTCATCTCTTTATATAAATAAAAAGCTTTTTTAAAATCAACAAAAAACGTAAAAAATTCTTGCAAATTTGAAACATTATAACTTTATTGATATTAAACATATCTTTACTATCTTAATATGGATTCTAGATAATGAAGTATACTTTATATGTATAAAAAAATATTATGCGTATATATAAATATTCATTAAAACTTTGTTCTGCCTAGGTCACTAAAAACGATTTTTTTTGCTCCTTCCTTTCCATTAATGCTTATATATTCTTTATGATTGTAAATAATGTTCAGTTTATTACTTTTGTAAAAGAAAAAAAGTGTTATCTAAGTTATTGCTCTAAAAAAATTCCAGTTTAAAATATATATTCTGATATAAATGAATAATAAAAACCAACATTTTCGTAAAAAAAGACGAAATATGCATTTGCAGTGAATATTCAATCTTAAAATTCCTTTAAAATTTTCCTACTCGTGACACAGTAGAACATTGAAATATTATACGGAGAACATTGAATTATACGTACTTTGCGTATTATCCGGAATAATTTAAAGTAAAATCCATTTTTTTGATTTATTTACATTGGTGGTTATTTATTATTGTATCAAAAATAAAGAATCTCTATCTTCACTAACATTACTCACACTGATAGTGAATAAAACGTATTTTATCAACGTGAATACAGTTGTGATTTTAAATTTTGAAGAATAAATAATTCCAAATTGTATTGCTGGAAACCTCGGGTTAAATACAAAATTATTTAAAAAACGAGTAAATTAATCAAGGGCGTACTGAGCGTACAGCACTATCGCTCTTACCTATAAAATAAATTTACATGATTCCCTATACATTGTTTTCCTTTAAATGGGCCGATGGATGGTTATTTAGCATGTGAAAAAAAAAACTTATTTACTCTCAGAAATCTTAAAGTGTTCATTTTTTTATTTCATTTAAAATATTGAATCTTTTATAAAAGATGGCACAAATTAATAATTATATTACAAATACTAATTTTAAAATGCACTGAATACATACATTCTTATACATTTAACTTAAATCGAATTACTAAATACTGTGAAACTTTTTTTATTTCGCTTAGCCGTTACTTTATTTTTCATCATCTATCTATCATTCTTATTAGTTCATGGCAATTTATATGGATAATGTAATTGACAAAATTATTTTTGTTTAACTATTAATTAACAAAGATATATTATAGCAATCTTACAGAAACGAATCTGTTTAAATAGGAAACGTGTATTCCGTACACCTTTCCCATATAAATAACTTCGTTTCTGTGAGATTTCAATAACTATCTTAATTAATAATTATCTCTCAGTGAACAAAATCTAGTAATTGTGTTCTCAGAACATACATACAAAAATATTTTTCATAAACTGTTGGACTTCCCAAATAAAATAATAATAAAAGAGTGGTTAAATAAAACACAATCATTTTATATAAAACCACGAATTCTATTAAATACCACGCCAACCTGTTTTTTTTTTAAATAGAAGCTTGTTCTAAGCAAAATCGGCTGGCGTTTTATTTAATAAAATTCGTGGTTTTGTGGAGCACTTGTGTTTTATTTATACATCAAACCACAAAGTGATTGCTTCCTACGAAAATAGAAAAAAAATGTTATTTTACCAATATGAAATTTATGATAAAAATTAAAACATATTATTTTTTTAATGTGTAAATTATTTCTTGCATAGTTAACTTGTGTAAATTTTCCGTGTAATTTTGTCTTGACGCCTTTAGTTCAAATGCTGACCAGTTTTACTGAGATATTTATCTAAAGAAGATATCTCATTTCTACTACTACTTACGTACCTAAACCTTTTTAGTAGCCCAGCGTTATCCTAGGTTCATTAAAATATTCACGTATTGAAATTACTGTGTACTCAGTATCTTAGTTAAGCTTAACTTATCACATAAAAAATTTAAGGATTCGATTAATAAATTATTATAATTATTTTAATTTTTTTTCAATTGATTGAGCAACATTGTAGATTGATTGAGAAAAATAAATTATTTGCTTACCGATAATCGTGATAACCAATTTTTATACAATCTATAAAATGAAGTTTGTAGCTCTTCATTTTATCTACGGAAATAAAACATAGAATTACAAGTATGGACAAAAATAATATAGTTGTACCTATAATGAACGTTATAATTAGTAACAGAATCCAGGTATACTTCACATAGACATTGGGGAGAGAAAAAACAATCTAGAAAAGGGAAAATAATTACATAAAAATATACAGATAACATCGTTGTTAAATATTGTTGACGAAACTGCATATATATCAATATCGGTGAACTGGAACGGTCATTGTAGGTTTGACATAAACATACCGACGCGTTATTTAATGGTAGTTTCCTGAACTATTTTTAAAAGAATATGCTTAATGCAGTACGTATTTACATTCGATTAAACAAGAAATTCCGTTAAAGATGCTTCTCTTTCTGGTATTTCTCCACAGCGCTTCCTCTGCCCGATGAAAGACTGAATAGTTTAGGATTGAATAGTTTTAAAAAGCGTTGAAAAGACTGATAATATCTGGGTTATGTATGTGATCAAAAGGGAAAATGATTAAAAAGCATCCAGACCAGACCAAGCATAAATAGACATGAACAAACGGAAATTTCTTGGTACACGTTTTTAATTTAACTGGTTTATAGTGTTGGTATTTTAACCTGTGATACACTTACCTAACTGATATTTTTATCTGATTGTGTCAACGATTGGTAACTGATCTTCTACAATTCAATGGGAAACCATCGGTACTAGTCAATAGTTACCAGATACCAATAATATTAATCAATCATATACAAATCTCAAATAACTGTATAATGTGTAACCGGTTAAAATAAAGCTTTGACATCACAACTGGAACCACTAAGTTCAACTTGTTTAAAAAAAATACTACGAGTCTGTAAATATTGAAACAATTGTGAAAAGGTGAAAATAAATAGATACTATTAAAAAACGTTATATCTTGGTAAATAAGTCGCACTTTATAAAAAAATAGGTTTATACTCAGAGAGACTCGGTTTGGAACCAAATTTAAAAAAACTAACCCAAAAAAACCAAGTTTTTATTTTACTTCCTTTCTTTGTAAATTAAGTTTACCATCATGTAATTAAAAAATTGATTGACTGAAAATGAAACATGTCTAGACAAATATCTATGTCAAAAATCTCTTAAAATATCTCTTAAAAATAAAAAAATTATACTTGCAAGAAAGAAAAAAGTGGAAACAATGTAGAGACCTAGTAGATATCAATCCACTTCTATAGAAATCTATTTTTTTGTTTAATATGGAACACCCAAATAGCGTCTTATTTTTCATTGATTGACTTGATTGGTTTGATTAAACATATCAAAGTTTCATATCGGATAATTCAAAAAATGATCGCGTTGATTTAAAATAATCTAAATATAACATATTGTAGATGGAATAAGTTGTGTAAATATCACAACGCCAGAAACTTTCTGCTATTTCAATATAAGTCTAGAAAAGTAGGATGTATATTAAGTAAAAGTAATTAAAAGTAAAATATAAATTAAACAAGCTATGCCCGCGGCTTTGCACGCTTAAATTTTCAGTAAATTTTAGTTATATTTTATCAATTTGTGTATTAACCTTAACATATAGATATGTGTCAACATGGACTTTTTTTAAAAATAATTGAGTTGTGCGACTTCTCTATATAAAGTGTTTAAATATCTCTTACCGTTAAGGCAGCGTTCGTAAGAAACGCATCGTTCAACCATTTTTTCGTCGACTTGAGTTGTAAAATAGGTCACCACGAAAAGTCATTTTATTTAAACGGGATAATATATTGCCTATACCGTCCTGAAAGACCATTCTAAATATTTCTGAAAGAATTTTTGAAATCAGATGAGTAGTTCGGAGATTACCTCCTACATCCAAACTTACAAACTTTACCTCTTTATACATATAGGGCAGTGGTCGGAAAACTTATTATCCAGTATGTAGCTAAATATGTACATAACAAAGATTAAAAAAAAGTTGAGGGCTAAATCTGTTTATTGATTTAGTATACCTTTATTATAATTTTAACACTTAATTAAATTACGGGTGCACTAAATAAAACTTGATTTTATACTGAATAATTTTTTTCATTGATAAAAGATAATATGTAATTAAGGAATCCATAAATATGAATCATGACAATGACTGATAAACACAATGCAAACAGTGTCCTTGCATCTCCTTGGAAAGTTTGAGTAAGTCAGGTTTGTATGTTGTTATTCTTAGGCACGATTCCAGCTTCGCATCAATATGACGACTTCTCAGTTTACACTTGATAAAGTTCATGCTTGAAAAATATTGTTCGCATGAATATGTAGAACTGAAAAGGGAAAGAACAGCAAACGCGAGTTTTTCAGCTTACCATAAGAATCAGGAATACTATTCCAGGCGTTGAACATGATCATTTTTTCCTTCTCCAGGTCTTTCAAAGCGGACCACTTGTGTTGTCAACTAAGCTCATATTTGTTCTTCTCCAATACTTTTAAATCAATACATGGACGTTCAAATTAAGAGCTCCATATTTCATTGTTTTTTTAAATCCAGCAATTGTATTTCAAAGTTACCAATGTCAATGCCAAAAGGAGAAAATTTCAAATCTGTTATTGCAGCATTAAGAAGGTTTTTGACGAATGCTAAGTTCGCTCTGCTGTTTTAAAATTCCTTAAAGCTGCTGAGAAATACTTCCCGCATATTTAAAATGGTTGTTTTGAAATAGTGTTTGTCGATAGAGCAATTATTTTCTTGGCGATGTTTCAGCAGACTCGGAAAGTGAAACAACGTTTCCCTTTCAAAATCTTAATATTAAAAACGGGATAATTTATTTTTTATGAAATGACTTGATCTTACATCAAAAAAATTGTGTTTCCGTTCCCTTCCCGACCGATACTTTCGGCGCACCTGCCCGTAGATATTCGTGCCAGATATGCCGGATTTAATTTTAATGTAAAACACACCAAATGAGTATTTAATTGGGCAGATTTTGTTGACTTATAAAGTAAACATGTTGAGTATGGTGTTGACAAAATGACCGCCGCGGCTGTGTCGGCGTACCCTGTCCCAATAACATTTTTGAAGGTTGTGTGCAAGGCAGTTTCAGCAATTTCAGCAATAACGTGTTGGACTAATATTTTTAGTTCAGGAATTGTTTGTGGTATGCTAGCATAGACAGTGGAGTTTAAAAAACCTAAAAGGAAAACATCGCATCGCGTCAAGTCGCATAAGGATAGAGTTTAAGGTCTTTGGTGGGAATTCATTGCAAACTGATTCTGTAAATGTTCAATTATTAAGAACGACAAACTGTTGTTGTTCCTGGATACTTATCGATGTTTTCACTTACAAGAGTGTTTTTGGCTGACCGTACAGGACGAGAATGCGGTTGTTCAAAACTTAACCAGTTTCTTCGATATTTTTAATTTATCTTCAAATGGTGGACTGATTTATTGAAATATGTATACCAAGAATACCAGAACTTCGAATAATTATAGCCAAATTTGTAAAATGTTTTAACAATAATAATTGTTATTCTTATAGCAAACCATTTTTAATAACTTCAATGGCAGCAGCAGCAGCAGCAGATGACAAATGTCAAACATCAGAGTTACCAAATATGATATCAAAGAATTATGGGATATTTGAATCCGGCGTACCCGATGGGTCATCCTAAATATTAGTATAAATGTTAATACAAAGCAAAAATTGAAGATAAATGCCCACAATAATGCAGTCTTTTCACTTTTTCACTCAAAAACCAGATAATCGTCAATAAAATGGCTTGTTAAACCGGACTCTCCGAGTCAGCTGGCATTGCTGGTAGGTAGTTTTCGCAATAACATCTCGTGAGACAAAATTGTATGCGAAAAAAAAAATAAGAGTGATAGAAAAAGTTAATAAAAGGATAGAATTAACGAGTGGAAGGTTCGAATTGGCAAACAGAATAGTAATCGAATTGTTTTTATTTCAGACCTGGACCCTGATTCCTTCTGTACCAAGTTCTGCTCAAGGATCATGCACCATCACTCTTGGATGCAGTTACACCGTTAACCTGACTTCAAACCCATTCAACGGGAAGGACCGGCTTAGTAAAAAAATCTCACTAACAAGTAATTTGTTTTGATTTTCTTTGACTGTGAAAAAGAGCCTTGAATGTTCAATTGCTACTAAATATTTTCGCGGGAGAAAGCACTGAGTGAAATAGATAATTTCAGGTTTTTTAATTTTTTAATATTCAGTTATGGACATTTAATTTTAGGTTTTCTTTGTTTATTCATCTTGTTAAGGAATCCCGTGACATCGTCGAACTATCGGCATCCATCACATTTGTTACTACCAGATGAATATAGACCCCTTTACCACATTAGCTAACTTTTGAGGTCGAATTTCGGAGAGATTCAATTTATATCATTAAATATTAACATATAATTCATGGAGCATACTGTTATACAGTACAGACCATTTTTTTAATTATTTTTTTAAAATTTAATATTAAAACTACATTTAAATCATAATACATTTGTCTATTACAATCTACTTAGATACATTTTATTTTATTGCTTTGCCTCTCCAAAAATGAGACTTGCTCTTGTGCTTGGTGAGGGGCTTACACTTTATTAGTTTATTTTGGATTTGGCTTATTTGTTCCTTAGCTATATGTCTTGTTATGCATTGTCAAATTGTATCGATCTAAAGTGTTGGTTTATTTTTTTCTTTAATTGTTGTAAGTCATCGATTTTCTTAATATCTGTAGGTAGGTTATTGGAAGTTTTTTATGCCCAAGTATATGTAGTTTTGACGACACAGTTTGGTATTATATTTTGGGATTTTAAAATTATTTTTGAATCTTAATTTTAAAACAAGAAATTTATTTTGTGACTTAATATACACTACACAGACTCTTTCTATAGGGACGTGGATGCCTTTAATTGTGGAAATAAAAATCATTGGAATTGAAATATGAAACGATATTATTGGTTTATTTTAGAGATGGACATATTTTACTAAGAATTTCTGCTAAATTATGCAAACAACTTTACCTTCCCCTTTGGCTCTAATAGTCAAATATTTAAGGGCACTAAAAAGAGACATGATTGTCGCATCATAATATATTTTATTCAGGTACCGGGGATGTACCAACTTTTGTGGGGATCGCAACCACCATACACACGCAGACTTTCAAAGCAAACGTAGAATAGTGAGACGGTATTTGAAAAAGTCATTTATTAATTTTTATTTGAAGAACAAACTAATAATAGGTAAGATTTAAAAAAATACTGATAAAAATTAACATTTGAAAAAATCACACACCGTTTGCTTAAATACTCTTACGAACTTAATAAGTTATTTGCTCACAAATTTATTATCATACTGAATACAAAGAATTTTTTAATATTAAATTATTTGAAACATATACTAATGAAAACATTATTTTTAATTTATCTATTTCATAAAGCATAAAGAATGATTTTTTTAAATATTATGTAGGTACACGTAATATTAAAATTTTAACTACGTTATGCGGTTCAGATTACGAAACCATGGAAACAAAAAATAAATGACTTCTTCGAAGAATATTTTTCCTTCTGAATGAAGGTTTTAACTTTGTGGTGATATTATTATTAAAATAAAACACAAATCACATTGTTTTCACCACCTTAATAGATATAAAATTTACATGTTTCCTGAACAAGATTGTTTGTGTACACATTCAAAATCCTGAAGAACAGAACATTGTTCTCGAAACACGTAAATTTTATATCAAACTAGCTGTTCACACCCGGCGTTGCACGGGTGAAGAATTAAGTTGAAAATAAATTTGTGAGGGTAAACAATGTTTCGATTCAAACGGTATAGATTTGCATCGAAAATATCGAAAACATCGGAAAGGGTAAAAGAATAGGGGGGAAATGTCACCAACGTTAACCACCGGTTCCTAAAAAATAAGTTTCCAAAATTTGAGTCCGATCGGTCGAAAGGTTCAGATTTGCATTGAAAATATATCAGAGGATGGAAGGGGTAAAATAATTGGGGGGAAATGTCGCAAATATTACCCGCCGAGTCCTTAAGAATAAGTTTCCAAATTATGAGTCCGATCGGTCAAACGGTATAGATTTGCATCGAAAATATCGAAAACATCGTAAAGAGTAAAAGAATAGGGGGGAAATGTCACCAATGTTAACCACCGGGTCCTAAAGAATAAGTTTCCAAAATTTGAGTCCGATCGGTTGAAAGGTTCAGATTTGCATCGAGAATATGTCAGGGAGAGGAGAAGGGGTGTGAGAATAGGAGGAACATGTTGCCTATGTTATCCGCCGAGTCCTAGAGAATAAGTTTCCAAAATTTGAGTCCGATCGGTTGAAAGGTTCAGATTTGCATCGAGAATATGTCAGGGAGAGGAGAAGGGGTGTGAGAATAGGAGGAACATGTTGCCTATGTTACCCGCCGAGTCCTAGAGAATAAGTTTCCAAATTTTGAGTCCGATCGGTCAAACGGTACAGATTTGCATCAAAAATATATCAGGGGGAGGGGAAGGAGTATTAGAATAGGGGGGAAATTTTGCCTATGTTACCCGCCGGGTTCTAAAGCATAAGTATGCAAAATTTGAATCGAATCGGACAAACGTTCTTGATTTTTCTAAATTTGTATATAAAGGCATAGTGAAACGCAAATTTCGAAAAACATATATATATACTATATATATATATATCATATAGATATATATATAATTATATAAAGAAAATTTTTGGACAGTTTAGATATCTGCGTACGCGAGGATCTTGATTTGCGTCGACTCGATGTGCATCGTGTAGATTTGCGTTGTTTCAAAAGCACAGTCTGAAAATCGTGTCGACCCCATCGATGAGTCGTCTCACAGGATACCCAAACACTTTGTTTTTAGATTTGTATGCCAATATATTATCTTAGTTCATTCTTATAATTTAAATTATGGTTAACTATCATATTAAGTGTCAATCTGATTTTATTGCTTGTTAAGTATCAGCTTGTTCAAGTTTTAAACAAGACCTGGACATTTATCTCCATTTGCCAAAAAAGTAGTTCATGGAGTTGGGTAGGTTTTTGATTTTCCACTTTTCATATGCGTATTTATCGATTTATAAAATCAAAAATAATAAAAACACATCTAAATTTTTATCATTTGTTGTCTGTTCGTCCGTCCGTGCGACCATCTATCCGTCCGTCGGTCCGTCGTAATTTCGTGGTAACGTCCGTAACTTCTTTATGTAATTTTTTATTTGTTTATTTCAGCGGTTACAAAATATAATCACAGTAATTTGATGTTACACAAAATATCTTTTATAATATAAAATGAGAGAATAAAAAAAAGTATAATTGTAAAAGTAAAAAAGTATAATATAAAAGTAAGTATAATATATCAAAGAAAATATATAAAATACAAAATGAATATAAAATTTCATAATAATTACAAAAGTAAATATAAAATAACGAAGCGCCCCAGCGCGATCTAATTATTATTATTATTATTAACAAACACAAAAAATATAAAATACAGAATAAATATAAAACAACAAAAGTATAAAAAAGAAACAATATACTTTCAATAGTATGAAAAAGTTAACAAACGGTGAATTAATTACAATTTATGAAATTATGAAGCAACGGAGTTAGAAACTAAAATGGCTTGTTTCACTAAGAAGTGTTTATTGAATTGAATATGGTAACACTGTTATTCAGTGATTTTAGCCGGGGCTAATTTTAGTCTGGACCCCTTTGTGGGCGTTTTTAAATTTTTAGTATTTCGGGGACGGTGCAAAAGTTCGAGGGGCACCGTGTCAATATAGAAAAACGGCTTCGCTCGGGACCATAATTCGGTAAGCATAGAATTGTGTTGACGTCTCTTTTTTGCTGGCTTCGGCACCTAAGATTGGATTGCCTTGCTGGACCGTCTTAGCTTCGCCAAAATATCAACAGATATTTTAGCGCACATTCATAACACTCTAGAGAGAACTTTCCAAAACTTTCTAGAGCATTCCGAAAATTTATATAACTTCCTGGAATCTTCTAGAACTTTCCCTTTCCAGAACCTTCTAAAGCATTATAATTCTTTCTGGAATCTCTAGACCCACCGACGCACTCCCCCACTCAGTTTGGAACCTTATAGATCTTTCTGATAGCTTGTAGAACTTTCTCCTTCCAGAAATTTTTAGAGCATTCTCGAACTCTCTAGAACTTTCCGGAATCTTTAAACTCGCTGACACTGAACGCTGAAGCTGCAACTGAATTTGGAACATTATAGAACTTTCTGAAACTTTCTCCATCCAGAACTTTCTAGAGCATTCTGGAACCTTCTCTTAATCTTCTGGAAACTTCTAGACTCATGGATGAACTCAGCCACTCGGTTTAGGACCTTATAAAACCATTTTAAACTTTCTCCTTCCAGAACCTTCTAAAGCATTCGAGAACCTTAATGAACGTTCTGGAACTTTCTAGACTCACCGACATACTCCGTCACTCGATCTGGAACCTTATAGAACTTTTAGGAATCTTCTAGAACATTTTCTTTCCAGAAATTTTTAGAGCTTTACCGATCATTCTGGAACCTTCTAGATTCACATACACACTCCGCCACACTGTTTGGAACGTTAGAGATCTTTCGAGAATCTTCTACAGCGTTCTCCTTCCAGAACTTAATTGAACCTTTTAGAACCTTCTAGGTTCACCGACATACTCCGCCACACTGTTTAGAACCTTCACGAACGTTTTTTTTCCAGAACCTTCTGAAGCATTCGAGAAACATCATGAACTTTCTGTTCTAGACTCACTGACACACCTTGCCACTCAGTTTGTGATCTTTTAGAACTTTCGGGAGTCTTCTAGAACTTTTTCCTCCAGAATTTTCTAAAGCATTATGGAACATTCTAGAATCATCTAGACTCACTGGCACACTCTGCCATTCACTTTTGGAACCTTATAGAATGTTCTTGAACTTTCTGCTTCCAGAAACTTGTAAAGCATTCGAAAACCTTCATAAACGTTCTGGAACCTTCTGGACACACCGACACACTCCGCTACTCACTTAGGAACCCTATAGAACTTTTAATAATCTTCTAGAATGTTCTTCTTCCAGAACTTTCTAGAGCTTTATCGAACATTCTGGAACCTTCTAGACTCACAGACGCACTCCGCCATACTGTTTGGAACGTTATAGAACTTTCGTGAATCTTCTAGAACGTTCTCCATCCAGAACATTCTTGAACTTTATCGAACAGTCTGGAACCTTATAGAATCACAGACACACTCGGCCACTAGAATTTTATAGACCTTTATCAAACGTTCCGGAACCTTCTCGATTCACCTCTTAGTTTGGAGCCTTATAGAATTTTCGGGAATCTTCTAGAACACTCCTCTTCTAGAACTTTTTAGAGCTTTCCTGGACATTCTGAAACATTCCTGACTCACTTCACCACTTAGTTTGGAACCTTATAGAACTTTTGGGAATTTTCTAGAACGTTCTCCTTCCAGAACTTTCTAGAGCTGATTTTTCCGGAAACTTCTAGACTTACCAGCACAGTCGGCGGGCCCATTCTGGAACAATCGGAAGTATATTCCAACAGGGGGTGATAGTATCTGGTTGTGAAGAAAACTTGGCGGATAGGGAAACACGGGTGTCTTTATATATATATATATATATATATATATTTTTTTTTATTTTTTAAAAAAAATAGAGATGTAATATTTAATATAATATACATATATATATATATCTATATATACTATATAATATATTATTGATATTGAGATGTGAATATATATATATATATTGATATTGATAAGCTCATTCACGAGCTATGCACACTGATACACTTTTACACTTTCCTTAGGCGATTTGAATGTTTAATTTATTTTAAATACAGTACACTTTTAAGCGCAAAAATTTAAGTAGAAGCCTAATACTCAACATATTTTTTTAAGTAATATTTTGTGATAGTAATATGACATAAAAGGCAATAAATATATCATGTTTTTAAAAATATTTTTTACTTTTATTTATACTTCTCATCATTTTTTATTTGTAGTAAGAAATTCATTGCATAAAATACACACCTACATAGAGAAAAGTGTAAATTAAATTTCGTTTTTGGTTGGGGATGGGGTGCGCTGGATTATTTTACTGTGGTAAAGGGGGCGACTCTTTCAAGAATCGCCCCCTTTAGAAGAAGAAAGAAGAACGGAAGAAACACTTCTCTAATGTAACACAGAAGATATCCGATGTGTGTGTGTATTCGTTCCCTAATTTAAGTAATGTGTTAATCATACAATGTTGGAATGCGCAGTATACATTTTGTTGCAAAAATAAATATTTTGGGAACGGGTATTAGGCTGTCCCGATAAAAATTTTTTTTGCTTACCTTAATACAAGACCTCTGAAAACTTGCGTAATTGAGCGTAGATTACTAAAATAATTTAATAAATGCAATCTCGAGAAGAAATGCTAAATTTTGGACACAAAAATAATTTTAAATTTTTATTTTTTGTCATTGATTATAATCTATATTTTGTTTATATTATTTTCTTGTGGTTTGTTTCATTTATTTCAATACTAAAATACCTTTAAAACTTAATTTTTTATTATTTTAGGTAAACGATTTAACTCTATAAAAATGTAAAATTTACAAAAATTCAAAGCTCGGTAGAACCCTCAAGATGACAGATAATTCTAGTTTTTTTTACCTTTTTCGCAATTTGAGTAAAATTACGCAAATTTTGATGCCTCTTGCAATTGTGTAGCTCAAAAATTTTTTTTCTCATACATGGACGGGACACCCTAACGGGTATGCCTTTGTGGCACGTTAATTGTAATACCTAAGCGATATTACTAAAGACATTCGAAATAAGGATTGTTGATGATAAATGAATCTGATATAACAATGCTTTTTTTCTTTCAGAATGTGTGTTGGATTCAAACGGAAAAAAAATCTGTTTTTGTGACAAATCCTCAATAAAGGCTCCTTCGGTGAATGCAACAGTGACCAATAATACAGCCATTGTTACGTGGTGGCACAATTCTTCGATGGGTGACGAACCCCCCGTCACATATTATAACGTGAGGTATGTTTTTTAAGATATAAGTTTATGTATATATACAGGGTGTAACAGAGCTAGTCCACAATACTTGATTATGAGTCGAAATTTTTCAAGCAACCATGACATAGTTACGGAGATATGCGGCATCCAAGTTTGTATTTTTTCAGTATATCTGGTTTATTTTTTGTAAAACGTTAGACTATCATTACAGTAACTTATATAACATATGAAAAATTCATTCTCTTTTATACAAGTCAAATAAAATGATAAAAACCTTCCAATTGGAATTCATGCAGGTTTTTTTCATTTTACTCAAGTTGTATTGTAACAGATGAATATTTTGTAATGAATATAAGTAACTGTAATGATAATTCAACGTTTTTTAAAAAATAAGTCAGATATATTGAAAAAAATATTGCATAACTCCATAACTATTGATGGAGTTGTGCAATATTTGTGGTCAACGAATGATCACGGTTACTTCAAAATTTTATACTCATAATCAAGGCAGGAATTCACTTGTATTGTGGACTAGCTCTGTTACACCCTGTATATACTTAATATCTATAGACATCCCAGGCTCATAAAAAAAATAAATTTCATTTCAGATTAATTCACTGTATATATTTTTTCGGAGACTTTTTGGTGTTTGCACCATTTGAAATACAAGTATTGATTATTTCCTTCGTGTTCGTTCATATTTTATTTTATTTTATTTAAATTTGTTTATATATATGGTCGCCTTTAAAAGTACACATTACAAATAAAAATTGATTTTACAGGAAAATACAGGTAAAATGAATAAAAAGTTGGTTAAAAGAATATTTAAAATTATAAAATAGTGTAAAATCATACAGTGCATAGAAAAAAACAATAAGTACACAAAGAAACCTTGAGCAATTTAAGTAACGTGCATCAGTACATGTATAAGAGAAACAAAGAGCTTTGTACGTGCGAGCTTTCGAGATGAGTTTCATATCCGCGCCATTATAATATGCTACCTCTGTTGTGAATAAGTTAAACCATTCTAAGGTTGTTCACATATATCAATATACAATCTTTCATAAAAAAAGAAATCAATCGAATCTTTAATCATTTAAAATAAAGTGCGCATACTACGAAGATCTATAAAAATCTGATCCAAGTTATTTCCCCTTTCCTCTCTCACGTCCCTCGCTGGGGCGGGGAAGTTGATTTTTAGATGATTCTTAGGATTCAATTAGTTAAAATTTTCTACCCTTGCAGTGCCGGGTATATCAGCCAGTATTTAATAAAACGACAATAAAAATTAACGATTTGTGAAGACTCAAAGGCGAGCAACGAAATTAACACTGAATTTAATCACTCGTCCGTGAAAGATTTTTCTCGCGTAAGTAGGTATTCCGCTTGATATCTGTCGCTTCGAATTATTCCGCGCGTTGGTAACACTGCAATAGCTGGCATTTTACCGCCGTCTGACAAACTTCAAAACAAACATGAAGCGCCGCGGTATTTTATAATAATTGAATTTAAATATTATTAACGGGAATATATAGAGGTATTGAACATTAAAATGAAATAAAACACATAAAATTCGTGGAAATGGCCATGGCATTGGCTTTATTTGAAAGATAATTTTGTGTTAAAAAGTATACTAAGTAAAATTACCTCTAAAACACTCCATTTAATAAAAAGATCTGTGGGCGGGCTGTGGATCAATAATCAAAATTAATAATTTCGTTGTCTGTCCGTCTGTCTTTCCGTCCGTCCGTCTGTCTGTCTGTCACTGTAACTTCGTGTAGCTTCCGTAATTTCGTACGAATTCACAGCTAAAAAATCTAAATTAAACGGCCAGAGATGACGCTTGAACCCCGGGTCAGCAAACCCGAAGACGGCAACGATAGCGATGTTGCTTTTGCCGAGCCGGCATTACCAGTCAAAAATACAGTACATATGGACTTATCTAAGACGCGAACCATTTCATGTTCCGCCAAATCGCCAGGGTTAACAATAGTAACTGCCGGCAGGGGGAAATATTATATAAAAAAGTTCAAATATTTTGATAAAAATCGTTATTACTATTTCATGTATGTCGGCTATAAATAAGTAGGTAAATATTTATTCTTTAAGAACCGGCATGTAAAAATACCATCATTTTGACGGGTTACAGCTAGCTTGCAATAATTAAGGTTAATCTTTGTGCTTCTAGATTCAATTCTAATGCTTTTGTACTATTTACGGCGATATTGTTGCACTAAAAGAAAATATTTATTTTCATAAGAATTTAACCATACCTACCAAATATTTTTTCGATGTTTCTAGCCTTGGTGCACCAGTGCAGTACACGCAAACGATACACAACAAAAGCCTCCTTGACTGGGCCCAACACGATGAAGTCCTGATAGTGAAAGCCCGCGGTTTCAGTCGATTTTCCAGAGAGTTCCAGACTAAGATCGTCCCTGGGATACCCTATCTGGTCAGGGTGGGAGCACTGTACTCTGACGCGTGCATTGGGCCGGTTGCACAATTTCGTTTTAAAGGTGCGTCATTCTCCCTTTTCACTGTTTGTATTTGTGCTTGTATGTGTTTGATAATATTTATTCTGCGTGTGTCCGGCTTGATGTCTTAAATGGAACTTCCCTTTCATCGTTAGGGATGTTCGAGCTACAATTTAGTTGCACTTACAACTTGGTTGCATTCAGGCTCATAATTCTCGAAAATAAAATAACAAAATTCGTCTTAAATAAGTTTTCGTTAATGTTGTCACGGGATCGTAGCGGTGGGAAACAAAGAAAACACGGAGATTTAAATAAAGTTTTTATTTGTCACCGTCATCAAGTCACTGTACACGAAATTAACTGGAGCACTTTTATTTAATTCACACTAATTTCACAAAATTTAAATTCACCTTTCCATAATATTCACCCGTCTGTGATCGCATTTATTCACTATTGAACGCCCGGTAGTTACTTTCGTAATGTATTTCGCCGACCGCTTATAATTCGCACTAGAATCTGTTTCTGAAGGATCACTGCTTCTATGGCATATAATTGCCCATATTTTGTAATGCTTAGTTTGTAGTCTACTCTGAAGAAGGAACGGTGGTTCTGAAACCAGTAAGTGTACAAAAATATAGAAGTTTAAACCGAATGAATTTGTGTTTAATTTAATACACTGTCAAGAGATGGTAGAATCAAAACGTAATCGATGATAAAATTGGGAGATTCTAGAAAGTTCTAGGATGATCCTAACTAATCTGGAAACTATTGAGTTATATCTGGAAACATCGAGAAAGTGACATTACTTATAAAAAGGATTGGCCGGCTACAGCGAAATCTGTTTATTGCGTTGTATTGACAGTCCACAAACAAATCGACAACTAACAGTGTGACGTGTGTGATTCCAGCGATAATAAATCAAGAAAGTACCTACCGGCAAGCGAGAAGTTTTCTAGTGCGAACCTGAACGATTTAAATAACGTGCATCAGTATATGAGAAACAAGTTATTCAGGAGTGACAATTAGCGCAAATTACTAATTAGATAAAATTATTGTGTGAAATATTCTAGAAATATTTAGTGTGAATTTAGGAACAGTGCTCCGATTAAATTCGTG
>JADDOH010024119.1:0-10973 GCA_016648135.1 Agrypnia vestita | reverse complement strand
ATTGAAATAAATTTTATACTTCTTTAATTGAATCCCGTTCCCTTCCTCTTCTCACCCTTCTCTTTTTATGCATTATCATAACTAAACTTTCATCACATATCCTTTATCATTTTATTTCATAGTTTTTTTTACTAGCTTCGAGGAAACTTCACTGGTCATAATAAATGTATTATCTATAGGTCAATGTAATATGTTATGTATTGGCAACATTTGTGGGTTGGCCATCTTGTATCATCTATGGTGTGTATCTAGTGTGTGTAGTACGCAATAAATTCGTTAATAATTACTAAAACCTATCGTTTTAATTATTCTATCAAAATGAATATTTTTCGATATTATATAATTTTTTTACTATATTGTATTGTATGTTTCCAAAAAAATTAAAGTAAAAGTTTGTTTAAAGCATAGATTTTTACGAAAACGGGTTATTTGATTGGTGAAGAACGCAAAAATCTATGCTTTAAACGAAATATTACCACAAACCGAGTTGATGCAACCGGCCCTTAGTAATTTTATGAGTGCAGTTCTAATATCAAATTTTTAATATGAAAATAATCTTGATCTTGTAAAAAATATCGGTTATGACGTGTTAATCTTGTTCTTCTGTATCAATACTAAAGATAATAGATAATCAATATATTGGGGTGATGACCAAAAGTTTTGACTGCACAAAAGGAAGAAACTCATTTGACAAACAGAAAGGGGGTAATTTTTCAAACGCGTGATCACATGTAGGGATGGTGACCCAACGTAAACTCAGGGAATTGAATTAGGATATTACTAAGCACCCACCTTATTCTCCAGATCTCGGGATTTTCGACGATCACTTATTCAAGTCACTATATTTTTTTTTAAATGACAAAGAAATGTAAACGTAGGTAAAATATTATAAGGAATGCATGGGACTGCATAAACCTCCCCACACACTGGAATAAGGTTTTATTTATTTATTTATAAATAAATGAAAATAAAAATGATAAAAACATCCCTTGACTAATTTTTTGCATTAAAGTCACATAAATTTTACGTTAATGGAGTAAATATGCCCGTAAAAATGTGGGAGCCAGTTAAAACAATCGATGGCAATTATATTATTGATTAAAAAACTAAAGAAAGTAACGAAAGAAGAAATTTTCATTTCTCATAAAAAATATAGAATATGAAAAAAATAAAAAAAAGTAACCCATAAAAACCAAGTTTTTATAATACTCCTTTTCTCATTTTCGGGTTTCGTGTCTTCCATATGAGTCGGAATCTCTATACAACTTACTGAATTGTATGAAAAAACCATTAAAAATTTGAAAAATCCAAAGTTATACTATAATTATTTTTTTTTAAAGAAAATTTGACAGATCTTCTTGATCGTCGCCACGAGTCTACTTGCAAAGTTTCAGCTCGATTGGATCACGGGAAAAGGGTTAAAAATCGATCTAAAGTTTTTTCATCAAGTAAGCAAGCAGACGCCACGAGTTAAAAGAAAGGAAGTAATAAGATTCAACTAGATTTTTGAGTTTTATGAGTGTGATTACTGGGTTTTTTGCTTTCTCTCAACAATATTTTTATGTTTGAAAAGGTTGCTTATAATATTTACAACCTACAAGAATGCTAAGATAGCTATAACTCAGGCAGCAGAGCGAAATTGACACCTTATCGTCCAAGAATAAAACCTTCAAAGCTATGGAAGAAGCCTCGCATATGAACAAAAGAACGGGATCCAAAAATTGCTGCACACAAAGCTGGATTATTAACGAGGTACCACACGCGATGCTATACTTCATAGACATTAAGACTCTTCATAACCTCAAGAGCACGTTTCCGATTTCACTTATCACAAACCCATTATATTCGTCGGCCACTGACCTGTAAGAGACGTGTTGCAACCTCAAATTGGTGATGTTGCGATTAAACTTATCGAAAATTATCTTTAAAATGTTAAGTTTGTTCAGATTCTTTCTATTCCTAAAAGTTATTGACCTCAACCAAGGCGAGGACATCTTTACATAAAATTGTTAACGTGTACAGAGGGCGTATGCTGTATTTTTGCTTTATTGTTTACATACCTAAAATAGAAAATCCTTACTTAAAACCCAGTTTTTTTAATATAAAAAATCTTTTCACCATCCTGAACTGGGTTTAATATTTACTTTATCCTCAACATCACTTCACGTTAGTTTCGTTTTACGTCAAAAGTCAGATGATTTTTTATTCGTCCATTGGGCGAATTGAATAATATCATGCACTCTTGTAAAAATTTTCAGAATAATAATATGTGTCCATGCTTCTCAATGACATTCGTGGGCACTGCTGTCAAATCGAACGTTATGCGCACGAGTTTGAGATTTGTCTCAACATAACGGTAATCTTAAAATTGACCTTGAGATCAAAATTATGCAAAGCTCCGAAATTTATCTCAAGTAAATTCTGAAAGTTTTGCCTTCATATCTCCTTCCGCGTACAAGTAATTTATATTTTATTTATTTATCGTGAACTTAAACACATATGTACGTAAGGAAATGAGTCAATCACCTTACTAGGATGAACCTCTGCCGAGATGAGCAGCTTTACAACAAAGTACTAAATAAAAACAATTAACTTCTTAGATATTGTATTATGTATTGTATGTAAACATGTGTGTATGTAAACACATATGTACGTAAGGAAGAAGGAGGGAAGTAGATATTGTATTATGTATTGTATGTAAACATATATGTATGTAAACACATATGTACGTAAGGAAATGAGCCATTCATCTTACTAGGATGAACCTGTGCCGAGATGTGCAGCTTTACAACAAAGTACTAAATAAAAACAATTAACTTCTTAGATATTGTATTAAGTATTCATTTTTGTATTCATGTTCGAATTCGTAATACAGAAACTGAATTATTAATTCGCCTATAAATACATTGCACCGCCTGGGCAATCAATACAGGTCTGTTTTTTATTGGTTGCCGTTTTTGCTAATATTCTTTAAAAAAATATATTTTCTTATATACTTAATTGCATTTATATTGTATTATGTATTCATTTTTGTATTCATATTCGAATTCGTAATACAGAAACTGAATTATTAATTCGCCTATTATAATATTATAATATATATTATAATATATATATACTATCCAAAACATCCTAAACATTGCACCGCCTAGGCAATCAATACAGGTCTGTTTTTTTGGTTGCCCTTTTTGCTAGTATTCTTTAAAAAAAATATTTTCTTATATACTTAATTGCATTTATATTGTTTAATTTCTTGTAATTTATGTACTTAGATAGCTAACGCTAATAATGTACTTACAAAGCTATGCTATTTGAACACTTAATGTTACACATTATGTAAAAGCCCAATTCAGAGCGTTCATCATTAAAAAAAAGAAAAAGAAAAAAGAAAATGATCAAAAAATACATATTTTTTTTATTTTAAAATTTTTTACAAATACATTTTTTTACAAAATAGAGCTAGTTACATATGTTGGATTTTTCTCTTCTACATGAATGACATAGACTCGTGTGTAGAAGAGGAGTATCTTTACATTTACAGATAATAAAATGATAAAATGTACATATTCATCATTTTATATGAATAGATAATTTAGTTATAATTATTAGTAAACAATAGGTACATATATATAATAATAAGTAAGCAATAAGTAAAGTAATTAGTAAGTATAATAAGTAAGTAATATATAATACTTAATTAAAATAAAATAAAAATTTAATTATTTATGAAGGTATTTTTTAATGTTTTTTTTAAATGCCTCATAATTTTCCTCAGTCCTCAATTCAACAGGCAATTCGTTGAACCATTTCACACCTCTGAATATGTAGTGATGCTGGGCAATTGTGGTATGTATCATAGGGATATGTAATTTACCAAGTGTTACATTTCTGCTACTACACACTCTTTGGGTCAGCTCGTTATCACAATGAAAACCTTTATATAGTTTAAATATGCAATTGACTGCATATATATGACTGAATAGGTACAATAGCAGATAAATGAGTGAATGTAAGAATACGCAAATGTCCGATGTGCTCATAGAAGTGTATTTGAAAAAATACACTTCTATGAGCACATCGATAAACAAGGAGCTTCGGGCATAAATCTGCACTGTTATTTAGACATATCCTATCCGTATACGTTAAAACAACAATTTCCATCAACAAGGTATTGCTTGCCCAACGTAACTTGGCGTGCGGCGAATTTGGAACTAAAATCTGCCCCGCCCGCACCTGGCGGTAACTCCTCGCCCTGTCATTCAGTACAATTTTGTATTTGGTCGGGAGCTGTGACATCTTGATTACCAATATACACTGAATTATTATGTCCAAAACATCCTAAACAGTCCGGGATGGTGCAAGAACAATTTTGCCAATGAAGTATTAAAGTTTTGCGAAGTTGAAAAGGCGAATAATGGACCGATATTACCGTCTGACAGTTTGACAGATAGAACGGCCGCCATTACTGCATGGTTTCTTTAGTGCTGCCCGACCAAATTTCTGTATTTAATACAACACCGGTCACCGGACATTCTGTACATTAGGTATTGTGTAATAAATTTACACTCTGACAACTTCTGTTACGCGACAGGGACGCCCTCCCTCGCACGCCAAGTTATAGTGGTACGTCTATAATGTTCAACATTTGTTCCATTCCATGACGCAGGCAATCGAAGCTATAATGAACGGGCGGCCATCGGGGTCTAGTCGCGTATGACGCGGGAACTTAATGAATAAAAATAGGTACGGACGACACGTCTCGATGTCGGGAAGGCGGTGATATATATTACATTCACCGTGTGGGACGCTGTCATCGCCAGCTACGTCCGTGTCCACTGCAGCCCAACGTGCCTCGCAATCAAATACGATTTAACCGTTCGGGTGCCGGAGCGCAGATCTGCGCGAAGACTCTTGTACCCTCTATGTGCCGGAGCGCACATCCGCGCTCCCTAGCTCTTAAAAGACTGTGCTAAAAAATACCTTCGGGAACGGTGGTGTAACACAGCGTTACCTGATGAAAAATCGGCATAGTTTTTAATATGTGATAAAATATACATATATACGATACAGATGAGACTTTTTAAAGGTCCCTTTATATAATTATGTAAGGTAAACATACATATTTGCATTATTTTAGTAAATTATTATAAAATCATGGCATATCGAATTTGCGTGCGCTTCCGCAGACGTACTATTACCAACTGAATTCAACGTCGCGGTCGCCAGCACTCCGTCTTTGTCTAACAGGTGTTACACGAATCTACTGTATTCTTTCGATATTGTTTTCGCTTTCACCGAAACCCAAGCAACCACCATCTCTATCCTACACGAAATATGTGGTATTGTCGTGCTCTTTCTTGCTCGATTTAACTGCGATGCACAATATTCTGCTCTCTTTTACACAATGACCGAAAATACAAGAGTAATGAATAAATATTTTTTAATTAAAAAATCCGTACATTCGTAACAGTTTAATTTAGTCATTTTGGTGTGAAAATGTCTGTTCGTTCATATTTTCTATGACATGTAGACCTACGTTACATCACCGACACACAGGAGCTAGACATGTATGCGAATTCGGCCTATTTTACCTGCTTTTATGGGTTTTTAAAGCTTATCATTGGTTGTATCTCGAGTTTTTGAATGAATGAACGAGTTCTATTTGTCAAGTAACCTCATTTGCCGCGCAAACCGGACAAAAAATCATTCCAAATGTCGTCTTCGAACCACGCATTAATTGTGTTAATTATCTGTTAATTTTTTTAAATAAAAGTGTTAAAATTAAGTATTTTTATATTCTTTGATATGTTTAGAACGACAATATTGAAATACAATATCTTTAGTGTTATTGCTTCCATGGTTTTATCCGATAAACATGGGCGTACATTTCTGACAGTAAATTTCGTTTCTTATTTTCATAATTGATGAATAAGTAATTATTGTACAAGTAATTATTGAAATATAAGTAATTATTGAAGTCTGTATATTGAGAAACCCGAAACTGCAACTTCTTAGCGATGATTGCTGATTTTTACATGAAAAGAACCATCACAAAAAAGTGTCTAAAAAACAGCAATCGTGCGCGATATTGCGCGGCAGACAGGTTACATCCCGCGTTACGTACGGCCGGCATACAACCGGTTAACGCAACGTAAGATCGGATGTCTCTTTTAGTGCGTCGAAACATTATACAGGCTATCATTAGTAGCGCCTGGAGTTGCCAGAGCTCCAGTGACAGACCTCTTTCCATTTAAGAAAAACAATCGAATTAGTATGCATAAGCCGGGCATATGACGCACACTGTTTCTTTGTGTTGGTGTTTACGGGTATTAACACCAACACAAAAAGACAATGTGCCTCGTACGCACGGCTACACACACTCATTCGATTGTCTTTCTTAAATGAAAAGAGGTGTACATAGTTTGGGCCGAAGTAGACACATATATATGTATAATACCTTCATTCAACATATGTATTTATATGCAGGGTGTCACGTAGCTAGTAGCAAAAACTTCGGGGAAGTCTTCTTCATTCCATTTTGAATAGAAAATATTTTTTACCTTTGGATGAAATGTTCGAGTTACGGAGATAAGCGACATAAAAATTTGCGTTTTTTTTTTTAATATTTATGACTTATTTACTATATAAGCGATCCTCGTTGCCCAGTGGGCATGACACTGGCTTCTCACGCCGAGGGATCCGGGTTCGATTCCCGGTGAGGTCGCAATTAATTTATGTGATGGTTTTGTGACGTGATGACTTCAGTAATTGTGAATATTGGCCTGTTGAATCGTTTAAAAGATAAAAACTTGGACTATCACTACAGAAACATGTACGAAACATTTCTTTTTCGCTTTAATGCATTTAACCACAAAAACAGTACAAAAAATATTTTTTAAATTCTGCAAGGTTTTAATCATTTTATTTGATGTGTATCAAAGCGAATCAATTTTATTGATAAATTAATAATTAAGCAAATTATTCTATATAAATTACTTTCACGATAGGCTAACGTTTTACAAAAAATAAGCCGACTGTGTTGAAAAAAATGCAAACTTCGGTGTCCCTTATCTCCGTAACTGTCGACATTTCACACAAAATGTAAAGAATATTTTCTATTCAAAATTGAATAAGAAAGACCCCCCTATAGTTTCTGCTACTAGCTACGAGACACTCTGTACGTATTTAAATATTTGCATGATAGATTGCTTATAATCTAATGTAAAAATGTGTATTTGTAATTGTGATAATATAAACAAATAATTAAAATAAATTTACCGAGCAATTTATAAGGTGAGTAACTTATATGGAAGCGATCTTCTGTCTGATGCTTTTAAAGCTCATCAAATACATCCACACGTTCACGCTCACAAAAGTTGCACCCTACGCGTTACGGTATGCCTATTCATTACATCCGCTCTGCATTTTGGAACATGGATAAATGCATGACCTCGATTAGGCAAATAAATATTTGGAATATTATACGAAATGCACACAAGTAGGGCTACTTTTCAATTCATTTTACTATAATAATTTGCTGATCGCAGTTGAAGAAAGAAAACTCTGGATATTCCAAATTTAAATATTATGCATCGGCGTTTGTTAATTTTTAATTTTAAGGTCGTAGCTCAGAATAATTAATTCCTTTCGCAGAGCCCTTTAAAGTGTATAAAGATTCGACAAGGCTATCTACTGTTTTCCGATCTTATCAATGTCTATGAAGAATATATAGTGACAATGGCATTGGATGGACGGAAAGCGTTTTAATAGGTGGCAAAATGCTCTCTGTATTTGCAGATGATAAAAAAATTGATTGCGACAATCGAGGATGAAATGCCAGAACTAATATTTTTGACGATTACGAAGAGCTGACCAATATTATAGAAAGAATATCTACGACATACGAGGTCTGTTCAAAAATTTGTATTTTGAATTTCCGCAGGTTACGTATATTCGATTTTATATTTTTTTGTGGCGTTATGTTGGTACTCATGTCTCTCATTAATGCCGACAAGTTCAGCCATTTTGTATGTTCAGTTAATTTTTGACAGCTGCTTTGCTTGCACGTGTTTTGGCTCGTCTTCGATTTTTGCCTATTCCAAAAAATGGATAAAAGTATCTGTATCAAATTTTGTGTGAAAAACAAAATTATGTGCGTGGACGCATTCCAAATGTTGACTGTGGCATATTGTGAAGCTACCTTGGACTGAAGCAACGTTTATCGGTGGTACAAAATGTTCTCAGAGGGCCGAGAAGATGTGAACGTCAAAGAGCGTTTCGGACCCCCGAGCACGTCAACATCAGAAGAAAACATTGATGAAATGAAGAATATAGTATTGGCCAATCATCGAATCACCATTAGAGAAGTTGCTGAGGACCTAAACATATCGATTGGCTCGTGCCATTTGATTTTTACCAATGATTTGGGCATGAGACGAGTCGCCGCGAAATTCGTACCAAAATTACTCAATTTTGACCAAAAACGTCATCGCGTTAACATTGATAAGGAGCTGTTGGACTGTCCGCGACGACCCAAATTTGCTTTGAAAGGTCATAAATGGTGACGAATCATGGGTTTATGATTATGACATGGAAACCAAAGCTCAATTATCCCAATGGAAGCTGCCGCACGAGCCAAGACCGAAAAAGCGCGCCAAATTCGGTCAAACGTGAAGGTTTTGCTTACAGTTTTCTTCGATTGCAGGGGCGTGGTGCATCATAAGTTCTTGCCACAGGATAGAACGGTCAATAAGGAATATTACCTGCAAGTTATGCGCAATTTGCGCGAAGCAATCCGCCGGAAACGCCCGGATTTGTGGAAGAACAAAAATTGGCTCTTGCACCATGATAACGCCCCTGCTCACACATCGTTGCTTGTGCGCAAATTTTTGGCCAAAAACAACACAATAATAATGCCATGTCCACCGTATTCCCAAGATCTGGCCCCCTGTCACTTTTTCTTGTTCCTGAAACTGAAGAGGCCCATGAAAGGACGATGCTACGCTACGATTGAGGAGATAAAGACGGCATCGAAGAAGGAGCTGAGCAAGATCACAAAAAATGATTTTTTGAAGTGCTTCGAGGATTGGAAAAAACGTTGGCACAAGTGTATAATATCTGGTGGGGATTACTTTGAAGGGGACAAAATAGATATTCATGAATACATAAATAATTTTTGAAAAAAATACAAAATCGCGATACTTTTTGAACAGACCATGTATATCATAATTATATACGGTCAATCATGCTAGAAGGGATGGATAGACTGGTGATGATCATTGGGATTGTGGGACCGGAGTCTAGCTACACGTCGCAATGAAATATTATATAAATATAGATAAGAGAAAGATGCACACCTTTGATTTTGTAGATAAACCGTTAGGTAGGTACCTACTCGACATGGCGCCGGCAGGTGCATGAAAAAGAAAAATGTGAGAAACTGACAGCTGACACATGCAGCCATTCCCATGGACTCGTTTTACTGTGTAAAACTAGAAGCAAGGTTGCTAGGAACGTCGCTAGGTGCCTATTACTGCAACCAGTCGACACGTGCGGGATAGCGAGACCGAGATCTCTTCCCGTCCCATTCTGTGGTCCCATTGACAGCTGGTAATCTAACATTACGTGTTCAATCTACATTTCGGAACAGAACTGTATCATTTCGAAATGGACATTGTTTAGATAAACACAAGCCAGTACCTAGCAATTACGTGCCTAGTTTATATACCGAGGTATTTATCGAATCACAAAGTAGGTACCATAGCAGATACTTAAAAATTAAACAACACAATTCCTCGGACTTGTTCTCGGTTAATTTGGTTTATCCAATAACATAGAAAACTGTCAAATCTATTAAAAATGCAGGCAAAGAATTCCCAGTACTGGTTAGCTAGTTTATTGCACACTAAGCGGAATTCTTCAATAAAAAGTTCATCGGATGATACCGCAATTCAACTGAAAAGTGGTATTTATACTTGCCCAATTTAAATAAATTATTTTACGTTAAAACAGTAACCGGCTCGAATATTGAATGTCTTTGAGGATGCGAAAATTCTATCCCCACGGAAATAGCTCTCGACAACATCGGTTTTGCGGTTATAAGTGAATGACAGCTGATATATCAATAACGCACAACGGGTTGTTATACAATGGGCGTCTCATACAATGTATACAAATTGATTAATTATTATACTACCCACAATTATATACACATTGAAATACGGCAGAATATCAGAAATAAATGCACGCACACAGAGAAGCCAAACGTCAACATTCGACTAGAGGTAAACAAATGTCTTTCCATCTAGTCAGAATAATTCAATATAGTATAGAATTGTAATATAAACAATGACCCACCACAAACAAAACCTTCACTAGTTTAAAAAAGCACTAATTCACCATGTTTCACTATGTCCCGGTGCATTTATAAATAACGCAACACCACCCAACGCTGTCAACAAACACAACTGAATGGGATTATTAAACGCGACTCGCCACCAGGCGGCCGGACACTCTCCAATCGACTAACTTCAGTTCGGTACTCGCGTGGATGCATGAAATTGATGGAATATAGGATCTATGTAATATTTTATTAAGATCTAAAATAGCGAGGAAACAACATGGCGGCGTCGGTAAAGCGCGCTGGGTGCGAGAAGGAGACAGACAAACAAAATTCTGACGGATAGAACTGAGAAACAGGGATGTCAGCAGATAAAAATATTATGGTAAAATGCTACATTTTTCTAGAAAAACAAATTTGAAAGAGCATGTATAAACTTGATATTGAATTTATCGTCTTCACCTAGGTATGTATTTCAACTGAAAAATCTATTAACGCATCAAGGAAATTTGTAAAAACATTTTAAATATGAAAATTAAAATGGGAAAAGTGTTGGTAAGTAAGTAAGTAAGTTAGCCACAATCGTAAGATTTATTCGAAAGTTAAATAGGTAAGAATTCCAATAAATGTAATG